>VYXB01002963.1:315943-327359 GCA_013397135.1 Pachyramphus minor | reverse complement strand
TCCCCCCCCCCTTCAAACGCAGACAATTTTGATGAGTGGGTTTTTGTCCGGATGGTTTGTAATGGTGCCTGTTTTGGGGTGTCCCGGGGGGTCCGGGAAGCTTTAATTCGCTCACAAAGGCTCATTTGCAGGTCAATGCCATGGCACACTCGCCTCTCCCCTTTGCCTAAATCTCCTTTTGTTCCCCATCGCCTGCTCCTCATGCCAGATGGCCGAGGAAAATGCTAATTTTCTCTTCCCCCCCCCCCCCCCTTCCTTTTTTTTTTTTTTTTTTTTTTTTTTTTTTTTTTTTTTTTTTTTTTTTTTTTTTTTTTTTTTTTTTTTTTTTTTTTTTTTTTTTTTTTTTTTTTTGCATTTAATTGCAGCCCTTTGCAGATGGGGGCTGCGGAGTGTGTGCTTCATTCAAATGAGGTTTGCTTTTTGGTTTCCAGGCACGTTTCTAAAAATCCGATCTGAGTCAGGCAGGGATTAGTTTGACAGGGAAGTGATCAGATTAAAATCCGTGCATGAGCTCGGCCTCCTCCCTCCCTTTAAAGCTCTCCCGCTTCCCTGCCTTGTCCGCCTCTTTCCTCCCAGGAAAAAGGCAAATTCTTCTCTTTCCTGAGCAGGGGCGAGAGACAGGGTGGATTTTGCTTAAATCTAGGATTCCAGGGAAAATTCATCTTCTTGGGGCAATTTGAAAATAGGATTCCCATAGATAGTATCTTGCCATCGGCAGGGTCATAAAGCTGGATTTACCACGGAAAAAAAAGTTTTCTCTCTTTTTTAAACTTCCTTTTGAAAAAGGCAAGTGTTGGTCTTGATCGGAAGTGGGGAACGGGTGCCACCACAGGTCTGAGTACCTGAGGGTGGGGATGGGGACTGCAGAGTACAAAAGGGCAGCTGTGGGCAGCTGCTGACACCACAGCATGTGAAACCCCCCTGGGGGAACCCAGTCACTTCCAACCGTGTGGTAGAGATGAGAGAGCCACCAAAACTGGGCAGGAAGAGATGCTGAGGTGGGTGTGCCCTCTTCTTTGGGAGTCTCCAGGGTGTCGCTCAGTTTTAGCAGGATGAACTTGTCCTCAAATGGGGTCTGTGACCTTTGAAATGCTTTAAAAAATGGTCTCACTTAAATGCTTGCTCTCAACAAGGAAAAGAGTGCCAAAAGAGCAAAAGTGGTTTTTTCCCCCCTCTTTAAAGACAGCTAGACAGTGCTTGCAGCAACTGGACAGGGTGAAACACAGACTCTTTCACACCTGGTTTTTTTGTCAGAATAGAAGTTAACTGTACTACTGCATATTGGCAGCTCAGCAGCACAGGTGTAACTCTGGTCTTGGGCTACTCCTTCTGGTAAGTATTTAAGCACTCCACTCACCGCATTTTAACTGAAAGGGAGGAGACGAGGCTGTGCTCCTCATCTTCACCCAATGGCAGAGTGATTTTGCCCCAGGTGTAGGTTTGCCTCCTGAATTTTCAGCTAGAAGGAGGCTTATTCAAGGCAGGTCAGCCAGGCAACCATACTGACTGCTGCGCTGCTAGTGCAGCAAGCAAAACCCTCCATTCCTTTCCCTTCAGTCACAATTTTAAGGCACTTCTGAATTTTGGGTGGTACTGGGTTTGGAAGCATGCTCTGCAGCAAATCCCTCAGTAGAAAGGAAGGCCCAAGGTTTTGCCCCAGTTGCCGATGGGGTTGGATGTGGGTTAAGGCATCATCAAGGTTTTCAGATGGACCAAGGCTGGGGGCAAGCAGAGGCAGAGCTGTAGGATGGCTCATAGTGAAATCAGAGGTGGCACTTTCACACAGCAGTAGTAGCTTGGCAGGTGATAGTTGCAGTCTGGGCTCACAGAGCTACAGGGAGGGAAAAGCATATTAATGTTTGAAAAGTTTTTTTAAACCATTTAATAGTGCAGAGGTGCAAACTTAGCAGACAGCTTATCATCTTCTGTGCAGTCACAAACCTACTCTTGATATTTCCTATATGATTTGTTTTGTTATAGCAAGATGCTGATGTTTACTTTGGATCATATTAGCCAACCATTTTGCCTGAGTTCTCTTTAGTTTTCTGGCTTAATTAAAGCCAGTCTGGAAACACTGACCCAGGTGTTTTGAGTGCTGGCAAATGGCTGGCACAGACACCTGGATCTGTGTCTGTAGGCTGGGGGAGCAGCTCTGCAGCAGCAGTTGCCTGCTCGTACAAATTTATATGTATATATAAATTTATGTGTGTATACACTTTAAATGCTTGGGTTTTTGAATGACCTATCTATTGTAACTTTTGGAGCTTAAGAAAAACACGCATTAAAAAAACAAATCATCATCTACTGTGATTTTACTGCATCCTAAAAGAAAAACCACAGCTTCAGCTTTGGGACTTTTAAGTGTGAAGGAATTAAGCAGTGCTTTCACCTACCAGGTAGGACTCTGAACAGAGATGTGGGGTGTGCATGCTGTCCTCTTTTTGCCTTTCTTGATTTTGGGAAATCATAGCTCTGGATTGAACTGAATTGTTAAAAATGAATCATTGAATTACATTAGCATTGAGAAATTGCATTATTCTAATATGTATTTATTATATTGCATTATCCTAATTATTCTGTTATCTCTGATATTGCATTACACTAGTTACTATTAATAGCTCATTGTGAATATGTGGAAGCAGCCATTCTCTTTGGGTTAACTGTAAAAATAAAAGCAAAATTACAGTAGGCAAAGACTTAGCCCTAGTATCCCTTAAATCTTTGGTAATTATTTCTTTCTCTCTCACTCCTCTCACCCTCTTTTAAATTTGTGTTGGGGAGGGGTAAATCGCATATATTCTGGATTTTGTTTAAATTAGGTTTGTTTCTCTAAGAATTCAAGAACATTTATTTGCTTAAAGGCTTGCCAGTAAAAAGGCCCCAGGTCTAATCCCCTTTCTGCTACACACCAATGAAACTTAGGAAACTCTTTGACTATTGACTTTTTCACGTGGAAACCGATCTGCTGAAAGTGAAAAGAAACCATTTCTTGGAGGGGGGGAAAAAAAACCTCTGTGAAACTCTGTTTTGAAGAAGTCGTCGTCCTTGGCCTGTGGAGTAGCAGCAGAAGCAAAGGCTTTTTGATCCTCAGATTTGTAAACTTGTAGACATAATAATGCCATTTCTCTAGTGTTAGCAGGTGTCCTGTCTGGAAGTTGCTGCCTCAGCCTCCAGCAGAGCTGGGAATTAGAAAATTGTCTGTCGTTCCTGAACCGTGAAGTGCTGCTCTTAAATAAAGGCCAGGTCAGATGTTAAAGGGACATTCTTGTCTTCTGAAGCCGAAATAATCTACAGTCACGTCGAGAAATGAAGGCATCCTCCTCCCAAAATGGTCAATCTCTTTATCTCCCATTATAGTCCATAGGGTCAAGAAAAAGCCCCTTCCGTGCCGACATTTTGCCATATTTCTCCTTAGCCTGTAATTATTGTGGTTCTGCATAGCTGAATTTCAGAGAATTATGGTAACTGGGAAAGTTTTATTCTCTTCGTTTTTCTTTTCCTCCCCCCGTTGTTCTTCCTGTGACGGAATAGTTCAGTGAGCATAGATCAAGCTTCATATATAAATTCTGTATTTTCTCTCTGCTGGTTAATAGCTCTGAAATGAAATTGGTATTATTTTCTTTAATATTGTTAGAGAGAATTTTTGCACCAAGTCCTCGAAAGTCTGCAGACAGGCACAAAACCGAAACCGACAAGTACGTCTTTTAATTCAGAGCTAACTCCTTCTGATACGGTGTCTTCGCCCGTTGTGTTTTATGGGTGTTTGCTAACAGCGATTGTTATGGAAATTATCCCTAAATCTCCTGCTGTATCCCCCTGCAGAGGTAACTGCTGCTGCTTGGAGCTTTGCTGCGCACCCGAGAGCAAACACGAACTGCTGCTTTTATTGTATTTACGCTGTAGAAAGGCTGTGCCTGGCCATTTCTCAGCGGTGCGCCCAGCCCAGGATTTGTGCTGATGGGGAGAGAGGTTCCCACTGGCAGCTGCGGGGTGTCCCCGCTCTCTCCCCAGCTACGTCCCACTCCCCCACTCACGTACTGGGCTCTGGAGGGGGAATGTGCAATTTGGCAGGTGTATAGCCTTTGCGTCAGGCAGGTGCCTTTGGTCATCTCAGCACAAATTAAAAGTGTGTGTTCCCCGGTAACATCCCTTAACCTGCTGCATTCCCTGGGCTCCTCATCTGTGCGGCATGGGGTGGCGTGGCAATCCTGCCTGGCAGCCGGTGGAGAGGAGGGGCGGGAGTCTGTGAAGGCAGGGGGGTGGGTACCAGCGCACCCTCTCCAAGCAGAAAAGTCTGTCCCTAACAGCTCCTAAAAGCTTGGTCTTGGCACAAAAGATGGGCTTCCTCCTTTGCAGGGATATATGTCTGGACTCCCTCAGCTAGCAGGACAAAGAACGGGTTTTGCCTAATGATGTGCAGAAGAAAATTGAGAACTAGGTGCCAGTATTCCCAGTTCTGCTCAGTCATCTGGGTGAAAGAAAAAAACCTTAGGAAAAAAATTAAAAGCTTTTCGGACCACCAGCCACTGGATGAGATGTTGTACCACATCGGCAAAGCTGAAGTGATGTTAACTAGATTCATGTTTGAAAACATCTTGACCGAAGGTCCTAAGAAAAGCTAGCTTTGCTAAACCAATTACCAAATGTATGAAAACAACTTAATTCATGCTCATTGTTTTCCACAGTAAATCACTCTAGACCTCAGTCCCACTATGTCTCAGGGTCCTTTCTGTGACCCAAACAGGGACTTTTCCTAGGTACTTCCATGTAAAAACAGACGAAATGGTGGTGGTGTGTTCTTGAAGAAAGGTGTTTTTGGTTTCATTTGTTGGATTTTGAGGTGGCTGGTTTGCACATTTATTGCAACCAGTCCCTGCAAAGAGTGGTGTGCAAGAGGAGCTTCATGCTCATGTTCCTTTAATTCAATGTCACTCAAAAAAGACCCTGATCAAAGAACCTTCCAGCTCTAAAAAGCTCTTCTCCTTCCTCCCATCTCATAGCCAGGCACAGAGGTGATTTCCTAGGCTTGCCATGATGACAAAGGTGGTGGAGACCACAACCTGGGGTTGAGTTGTTGCACCTGCAGGAGTCTGGGAAGTGGTGAGACTTGAGGAGTCTCCCCACTCCTGAAGGTGTTGGCAGGGTGAGGGTGAGACTAAGGGCGACAGGCAGGGAAAAAAGATCTGACAAGGTGAAAAGACCTGTCAAAGCTCATTTCTGATTTCTCTTCGTGCAGGGGCCTGAAAAAAAAATTGAGTGTTTTTAAGGTTCCCTTCATAGACATACTCTCATGTGTTTGATGTGGAGCAGGCAAGGATAAGGGAAAATGGGGCCTTGGCTCTGCCCCCTTGTGTCTGTGCATGATGATAAAATCTTTTAATTAAATGATCGCATTGAGTGCACAGAGTGAACGGTTCTCGCTTTAATGAGCAGTTGCTCAATTTTGTTTTTCTTGACATTCAATGGACGGTGCTATGTCTTATTAACTGGGCACTATTCAAACCCTGCTCAAAGTCATTATTAATTTCCCCACCAGATTTATAGTGTGCTGTTTGTGGTAGTACCTTCCAAACATTAATGTTTTAAAATATAAATGATGAGTGATATTTTCTCTGTTTTGTGATGGGAAGACAAATAAAAAGAGATGGGAGCTAATAATTAATTTGGAGTGTTGGTCCAAGGTACCCCATGGATGTTCCCCTTCCAAAACCTGGGTTTCTTCTGGCCAAAACCATGTGCAGAGCCAGGCACAGCTGCAGCTGTGGATGCTTAGGACCTTCACAAGTCAGACCAGAGCATCTCGTATCAGTTGCCCAACAAAGGTGGGCACAATTAGTGTCTGCTCGTGAAAACTTCAAGCACCTTGCCCTGGACTGCACAAAGCCTCTGTTGCAGGTCTGGAGGAGCCAACTGTTCTCTGAAGCATAAAAGCCTGCATTCAACTGTTGGCATTGGATTAAGCATGAAAGCATCCTGCAGGCCCTTGCTTTCCTTTCTCAGCTTCTCTGGCAGGAGTTCATCCAGCAGTTTTCCCTTTGTTGCACAGCCCAGATTCATTCTGCAAGGGAAAGCACTGGTGAATTGGGTAGTGTGTGTCCTGGAGGAAAAAATGGTGTGTGTGTGGCTGTGAAAATGCATGGGGGGCGAAAGATCTGGACTGAAATCATACAGACATCTTGGGCACCTCCAAAACTTGAGTATTTCCTTCTCAGTCCTCATTCTCCATGTAATGCAAGTGCAGTGTGTCTAGGATGGGGCATCAAGTAGGCTAAAGGAAATCTGGTAGGGAAGAGGGAGTAATCTTGTGATGATGCAGAGCCCAGTGACTCCTCAGCAGGTCTGGGGAATTTTTTTAGATCCCACACTGACCTGGGAAACAGGAACAAAAAAGAGAAGATTATTGCTAGCACACATCTGTAGATGAGTTCAGGGAAGGAATGGGATGTTACTGGATGAGTTTCATGGGTGTTTGCTGACAGCAAAAGTGTGTTGGGACCAGGCAGCCTCTGAAGGAATGCATAGAATATAAACAGAAATTATTATATAATGTGAAGTATAAACATTGCAATCTGTTCCCTTCTCTCCTTCCCTTTGATTACACCAGCAGAGTTTGCATCTTCCAGTGTACCCCAACTGTGCTTCTGCTCCACCCATGCCCTCTTATCCCCATCCTAGGTGTTTCCTGGTGCTGCCTCCCAGTTCTCCTATTCCTTCTCCCTGCATACTTGTCCTACAGACTGGGGCCTATGTGGCACCACAGGTACAGACACAAAGTTGTGCAACCACCAGTGGCCAGCAGTTTTCCTGAAGCAGAGGTTCGGCCATGTAGATTGCGGGAAGTGGCTCCAAAATTTAGTTTGTTCTGTGTTTAAAAGAGTTTGAGTTATTTTTTATCTCACAGCAAGGCCTGCTTTCAGGGCTTTTACTTTCTGTATATCATCTAACTATTTTAGCATCTTTCATTTATCTTTTTCCCTAAAAAACCTGTCCTAACAAAGGCTTATTGGAAATATATGTCTAAAAATCCCCCTTGGTTTAAAAAACAACTGGATAAACCAAAAAATTAGGCACTTTCAATTGGGAATTTCATCATTGACACCAAAAGAGATCATATGTCTTTAGTAGCAGATATTGTGCAAGGGTAGAGAGGTACTTGATTCTTCTCCATCCTCTGTGAATCATATATAATCCCATCCTTTCACCTTAGGTAAAGACTTCTGGTTTGTGTTTTGGCTTGCTCTGTTCCAAAAATTCTTGTCAAGAAGAACAATTCTGGGACAGTACAGGCTAGTGGAGGAGAAGACACTAGAAAACCACTGTGAGTTTATCCTGTAGCAGTAGGTGACAATGTGTCTTAAAAAAATCCAGTTCCCTGATGAATTACTTTATACTCCCTGATTAGTTATTTCTTGTATATATATGTGTGTGTTTGTATATATGCAAGTACTCTTCATAACTACTTCAGTGCTAAAAAATGGTCAATTCAATTTACATCTCTCTTTGTGGATCCTTCACACAAATCTCCTTGTGTAACCGTCCTACCAAGAAATAGCAGCTCATTGTAAGTGAAATTGGCATTTAGTAAATTTATTTTATTTCTATATCCAAACTTAGGAAATTATTCCTTAAAAACTACAGGTTTTTTCCCCATCCTGTTACCTACACCTCCTGCTCATTAGCAACAAATATTTGCTGAAGAAGTGGAAAGCAGCTTTTGTTTATTTTAAGTGATAACAGAACAAGTTTTGGCCCAGAAAGAAAAGTTGTGGCTAGGAAGGAGAATGATTCCCAGTGTCAACCATATGTTGCATTCATCTAACTGAAGTGGCTTAATTACTGGTAGATGTTGCTGCACTCATAAAGGTAGCGCTAACCTTTTTGCCAAGAATGTTTGCTGATAATTGCATTCCCTAAAAAAAAAATAAAAAAATCTGAAAGACTTCCACCAATCTTCCCTTCCAGTCTTCCTTCAGAGCCCTTTCCCTTTGGATGCCCACTGCAGATTCGCATAGAGAGATGCTTTTTGAAAAAATTTCTGGAGGTCTGGCAATGTTAACATTCCCATCTCGGTCTCTCTTGGGACATGGGAGGAACTGCAGTAGCCGTCCTCCAAAAATGCATGGCTCTGCTCCTTGGGAGAGGGAACGGTGGTGATTTGGAGTAGATTATTCCTCTAATTGCGTAGCTGGTTTCAGTCTGGGATTAAGGCGGCTCAAATAATGACCTGACTTTTTGTAGCTGTAATGAGCAGCAAGCTCAGTCCTTCAAGACCCCTGATATTTTGAATCTTTTCCAAAAATATTCCTGTTGTCAAATCCAAAGTGGAATTTGGGATTTAGCACTAAGGGGTAAGTGGGTTGGCAGTAACAACCGGCAGCCTCCCTCCGCTTCTGCCTATGCATTCTCATGATAAAGGGCACTTTAAAGCCCCTCTGACAATGAATGAGTCCTAGTTAAATATTTCAAGAACTTCTTTACATGGTTTCCTCTGATGCATGTACTGTTGAGACATCTGTCTTCCGTACTAATAAAGTAGTCTAGATTTAAAATGAACTTCATTGGATTGCTTTGAAACTATAGGCACATATGGTTCATAATTAGCTGGATATCTCTTATAGTTAAATGATTTTTTTTTTTTCTCTCTCTCTCTCTCTGTCGCCCATTCGCATCAATAATAGAAGCAAACAAAGTTCCAATTGTTCCCTGTTGCGGGACATTATGTGCCTGAATAAATGGATGTTGGCTGTGTCTACATGGATTTGCCATATGGCTACAAAGGCCGAAAGAATAGGGGCAGTGTGCTTTGTGCCGGGGCGAGGAGGGCCGGCCGGGCTGGGTGGGGCAGGGCGCGGGGGCGGCCGCACACCTTCCCGCACCCCCGGGCCCTCAAGGAAAGCACAGCCCAGGGGGCTGTGGGATGTGGCCCTCCTTGTTGCGGGTTGGAAACCTTCTGGCTCCTCTCGGGCTATGCCCATGAGCTGGAACTATTTGCTTTAATAAAGAGCCCCGTGCCTAAACTCTCCCCGCCGTGAGAGCTTTCCTCCTGAGCCAGGCTGGGCACACCTCAGGGCAGGCAGTGGCTCCTCTGGCCGAGGTATTTGGGAGCTCAGAGCAGGGATCTTTCATTGCAAAAAGTCCTATTATTAGTTGGGGGCTGGGACAATGGAGGTCCCAAAGGCACCTGCTTTCATGAAAGCGAGAGAAAAGCCCATAAATCCTAGAGGATCCAGCTGCCTCACTCCGGGTATTGTTGGCTTTCATGAGGAAAGGGAAAAGCTATTTTTCTTTTCAAAGGGGGGGAAAATCGTATTGAGTCAGCAGCCACTGATGCGGGCGTGTAAAATAATCCCGTTCTGATTAAGCGATCATGGAGCTGGAGGTAATCAATGTTACTTTTACAGCCAGGAGTGTTTGGAGGCCGTGACGGGGGGGCAGAGAGGAGCGCTGCGGGGACTGGGGGAAGATGATGCGGATAAATCTTGAGCCTTATTTACCCTGAACCTCATTCTTTCAGCTCCCTCCCCCCTCCATGAAAGAGTATCACACAGAGCTCATAAAGCCAAGGAGTGATGCCCTCTTGGTTGCCCCCACCTGCTGGGTCCAGCATGGGGGTGCAGTGCTTCATGGAGGTGCAAGAGTGGGGAGTGAGGTCTGAAAGGGATAAATCTGGCTAGTCAGTCCCCACGCTTCTAGGATCCTGGTCCTCCTCTTGCATCCCTGCTACCCATCTGTGTTCTCCAGTGCCCCAATCCTTGCTTCACCTGTAGCCAAGAACCAGCCCTGGTCTGTCTCTCTTCCCTGAGCAGCACAGGGTTTGGGACCAGCACAGGGTGTTTGCCCTGACCTTGCAGGGCTATGTGTATATCCTGTGGCTTTAACCCTCTCCCAGGTCATGGGGACAAGGTGACACCACAAAATGCTGGGGATGCACGTTTGTGACAACACTGTCATCAAACAGTTAATGTCAAAATGCAGGCTGTTTTGCCTGTTGGGAGCGTTTATTTTGTGTGTTTATTGTTTTGCTTTTTACCGCTTTTAGGGTGAGCTGGAACTGCTGCCTTTCCTAGAACTGTGGTGTGTTTGCCCTGTAAATCATTGCCGGGCAAGAGGTACCAGGAAGTGTTTCCCTGCAGCAGCCACGGCTCCGAGCTACAGTCTGGGGGGTTGAGGGCCCACGGCTGGAGCCGGGGCGGGGCAGGTTTACACAACCGAGGCAGGGGCGCCCCCCTATAGTGCTGAGCCCGCTGGGGGTCACAGCCCGCAGGCAGCAGTCGCCCCCTCCCCAGGCTATCCCCAAGCGAGGGAGGCGGCAGCCCAGCCCCGATGCAGTGCGAAGGCGCTGCCCCAGCGCAGCCGGGGTCCTCGAGAGGGGGCAGATACAGCTTTGGGACGAAAGGGGAAACGCTAAAAGTAACCATAAAATGCGGCGAAAGGCCGAATTCAGGGTGTCATTAAAGGGCGTGTACTCCCCTCAGGCTTGGCTAACTGCAGCACTACTCAGGAACACTTGTTTTTAAGAGAAAAAGCCCTCCTCCTCCGCATGCCAGCTTTGCGCCGGAGGGGGGGAAGAGGTGGAAGCGCTCTCCCTGAGGCGGGGTGGTGCTTCGGCTGCTCCTGGGGCCCCGGGGCGAGGGAGGACTCCCCCCACGAAGAGCTGGGCTTGCCTCCACCGCCCAAGCTTCGGGGCTGCCCCTTTCTCCCCCTCCTCCCCTCCGGACTTCCCCCCAAGCACACACCAAGCAGCCTTGCAGGCGTTTCCTGACTTTTATTTATGATTGAAGTTGTGGCATTATTTGCAATGGCAGTGGTACAGACCGGCTCAGGATCCATTGAAACAGATTTGTCTTCAAGTAAAGTCTAAAAAATATTTTGATTCATAGCTACATCTTATGAATGCAAAAAAAAAAATCCACTATAAAAATAAATTTACATTTTGTAAATAACAAAAGCAAATATAGTGCCCTTTGGCTTAACCAAAAGAAAAAAAAAAAAAGACTATTGGATGTCAAAGTTATCCACGTTTCTGACATAAATAGAAAATATAAGTTAGTATAACTCTTAAAAAAAGTTTTGTACAAATATACACTTGTTTTTTTTCATTTTTCCTTTTTTCTTTTTTTGCACTGAGAGCTCAGCAGAGATTAAACATTTCTTATAAATGACTTTTTAAAGCTTTACACTTCTGGCCAGTGTACTCAACATTAGGCATAATACATTTCTATACAGAACGTCATACATTGCACAGCTGTAGTTTTAACACTGCTCCGTGCGCGGCCAGCGGGCAGGCGCTCCGGCTTCGCTCCGGCTCCAGCTCCCGCTCCCGGTCCGGGCGGCCACGGAGGGGGGGTTCCCAGCTCGCCGCGCCGCCCGCCCCGGCCCTCCGTGCCTCCGGGGCGCCGCGCCTCCAGGGCGGGGC
>VYXB01002963.1:186715-315246 GCA_013397135.1 Pachyramphus minor | reverse complement strand
GGGCGGGGAGGGCGCGGATCCCCCCCCGCCGGTCCTCTCCTCGCCTCCCGTCCCGACCCGTCCGCTCGCACTCACACCGGCCCTGCCTCCCGCCTTTGAGCCCCTGCCCCCGGCCGCTGCCTTTTAAACCCCGCTCGCCGCGAGTGCGAGCAAAACACCATTAGCATAATAGTGTTTCCCTGCCGCCGGCCTGCCGCGATTGGCGGGGCCCCCGCCCGCCGCCCCNGGGGGCGGATCCGGCGCTGGCCCGGCCCCGGGGGGCGGCCGCCCCGCTCTCCGCCCGCGGCCGGCCCCGCTCCCTTTGTCTGCTGGCGGTCGCGGCTCCGCCGCCGCTTCCAAGCCAGCGGCTCTCGGGCTTGGTTTTTTTCACCCCTCCGTGTTGCCTTTTCCGCGCGTAGGGTGTGTGTGGGAGTGCTTTTATTATTATTTTTATTATGTTGTTGTTGTTTGTTTGCCTCGCCCTCGCCTCCCCCGGAGGAGTTTTTTCAGCATCCGTGGAGCGGGGGGGATTTGGAGCGGGGGAGGTGATGCGTGTGTTGGAAAACGGGATCGTTTCTGGCTCGGGTTTTTTTATTACGCTGCTGCAAAACAAAGCGAGATGTTTGCAGATTTCAAAACAAGCTGAAGGCTATTTTTAAAAATAGGGCTTCTCAGCTGCATGGAAGTAATAACTTGCAGCTTTAGTGAATAGAAATACATGAAAACCACAGCATTTTCCTCTCCTAACTTTAAAACCCACATAATACGTGTTTGTTCACTGCAGATGAACTAATCTCGCTATTGTGTTGCCAGAGATCAGCTGGCTTGTGCTTTACATTTTCTGCAGGTCACTGCAATCATTGCCTTTTGTTGTTTTGGGATGGAAGAATATGAAAGGAAAAGGAGGGGGAGCATAATTGACACCGTGCTAAAACTGGGCCCAGAACATCGTCATAATGTTGATGCACATCTCAGAGAGTCTTTACTGCTCTGAGTTTTTCATCTGCAAACAACAAGGAGAAAGATGGATCTTTATCATGCTGTGTGTACTGGGACACTCTAGCTCCTCATGGTCCCATGGCTCTTGTCTTTGGGATATTCAAACCTTTGATGGTTTTATTCCGTAGAGGGAATAAAACTAGTATGAATTCCTTGGATGTGCTGGCTCTGCAGAGAGTGCCCAAGTGCTGCCTTTCTGCAGGGCTGGAGGGGTTGCAGCTTTAGGCCTCTTAGGACAATGGTGACCACAGGCAGGTGTCAGCTTCAAGAAGAGGGGTATTAGTCTTTGCACCCATGGAAAGCATTTCCCAGCTGCACCAAAATAAGTCCTTTTCCTCTGTGGTGTTTCCACATTCAGCCCGTGTCTTTGACAGAGTCTGTGACAGCCCTCCAGCACTGCCGAGAACACTCGCTCCTGACCTTGCCATGCTGGTGAGGAGTTTGGGACAGTTCCCACCGTGTCCCAGGTAGTGCACCTTCAGTGGTGTTCCCAAAGTTTGGCCGTGCCAGGAGATACCAGCCGTGGTATCTCCTGCCTGTGGTATTGGGCCCATGGACCCAGAGTTGGTTGCTGCTGGCAGTGAGAATGGAGAGGATGTTAGAGCCTGGCTCATTGCTCAGGAAGGGTCTATCCATGCTCAGGCTGATGAACAATGAGATGCCACAGCAGGTTTGATCTCCTGAAATCATTTTCTGATGTTTGTGGGGACAGGTGTGCTGTTCAGCGGAAGAGGTCTGTAGCTTTATGGCCGAGAGAAGAAGATGCAGTAAATGTCTTAGTGTGCAGATCCCTACTTTTTTCCTGGGCAGGCATAGAGTCACACCTGGCAGAAGACTTTGCCAGCCAGTGGTACAGACAAACCACTTTCATTTCACTAATAGTGGTAGCACAAGTACTCTAGGAAATGTGAAGGCTTTTTTTTCCTTTTTTAGGGATACCTGTTCAGATGTGAGCTGGGCCACAACCTACCCATGAGGCTATTTTAGGTGAATGTTACCACACTGTCCTTTCCTTCCCAAAATGGCCCATGAAAATGGGCACGTGGATCTCTCTTGGCCCAAAGGATATAATTTAGGGAGCAAGCCATGAAAAAGGCCGCCCTAAGAGCAGATCGCAAGAGGTGAGCATCACTTTGGCAAGGGTTCAGCTAGGAGAGAAGGGGTGGGTCTCACATCAAGCTGGGGTGGTTGGGGAACATGGTGAACATGGAACAGTGTCCATGGACAACAGACTTGTCCCAGCAGCCATCAGACACATCTCTAGGGATGTAAGTTAGGGTGGTTTTAGAAATAAATGTGCTATGCAGAGAAAATACTTTGAGTTCCCCAAGAAACCTGCTGAAAAAGTGCCCTCTATTCAAGACATGAGCCAAAAGGCAATGGCCAGGTCGCTGCAGACAGGGGCTCTTTGTGAGGAGTCCTCACGAACCTGCTGCCGTCCTCCCCCCGTGCCGGGAGAGGCCAGCGTCCGCCTTTCCTGTGTTCTGCCTCCTCGGTTTTATACATTCCTGCAATGAAAGCTGAGCGAGCAAGATCCCCTGCTATTTGCAAGATGTGGGGGTGCCCTCTGCAAAATCCACATCGTTGTCCTTCCAAACCCTTTTCGGAGGTTAGCCAATGTTTACGCAGTGCTTGAGGGACGTTAGGAACGACGGTTTGAACATTTGGATGTTGCCTTGTGTTTGAGGCCACTTCACCTTCCAGCTCACCTGGGAGGTAAAGCAACTTGGGTCTGAGGTTACCAGCTCTGTTTTTTAGTTTGGCTTCCTCACTGTCAGTGCGACGCAGTACTTTGATTGTTGTTTTTTTTTTTGTCCCACTATACATTTAAGTTTTAAGCTAGTGATGATAGTCCTGAGCACTTTCAGCTCACAATTGCCAGTTCTAGCAGTGCCTGTGTTTCTTTTCTGTGTGGAGATAGAGAGCATCCAGCCCATTTGAGGAGGAAATACTGTATGCACAGAGAGGTGTTTTTAATTTAGTGAATCTGTGAATTCTAAGGCCAGAGGGGTAGGCTATGATCCTCTAAACCAGCAGTTTGCCTAACATGAGCCACAAAATCTTACCCAAGAGCTCCTACCACCAAGCCTATTAACTTCTTTAGAAATTCCTGCTCCAGAACGCTGAGCAGAGTAATTACCACTATGGTTAGAACAATGCCCCAGAAGAATGAAACATTTTTGCTTAAAATATTCAAGTCATATCTGCTTATGTCAGAAAAAATAATGCCTTTAGCTAGTGTGTATTCCTGCTGGCTGCTCTGTTTCAAAGGGGTGAGGGGAGGGAAAGCAAACTCCTTTAAGGCTTGTGCATCATTGCAAACGGAATGTAATTGCAGGAGGTTTATTGCATTTTACTATTCCTGTTTGGAAAGAGTCCAGGTTGACTGTCAGAGCCAGGGCTGAGTCTGATGGCTTGGCAGATAGGGAAAGAGAGGTCCTTGCACTGTAAACTGAGCAAGGAGTAACCAAGGAAATTTGATAAGAAGTTATGGAGGTAACAAAAGAGAGAGCCTTGGCACTGTCATTCTGATGGGGATGGCTGTTGCACAGCTCCAGGTTAACTTACTCAGAAGAGAAAGCTTAGGTGAGATACTTGTATACAGAGGCAAATACTCCCCATGACATGGTGCCATGGAGGAGCACTCCTCTGTCTTTTGGCAAGTCTGGAGTGAACTTTTCCTGCAGGAATTGTCCTCAGCATGCTGCCAGAGAAGCAGACCTATTGTTGGGCCCCCAAGGCTTGAAGGTTTGTGCTCTTCTCATTTCCTTTGATACTCTGTTACCATCTACACACAACAATGTTTCAGAGCCTTCAAATGTTGTGTGATCCACATGTGATTGCTTCGTTTCAGAACATGTTATGTCCCATAGTTGCTTCAGCAGAGGCACAGGCCAACAAACATGGTCACTTTATCACCCTTGCACTTCTCTTTTACTGTGCAAGTGATCATAAACAATTTGCAATTTTGCATTTACACCAGTGGCAATTTTGCTTGCTACTTTGGAATCCTGCTTAAATAAACTGATTGCAATTAAATTCCAAGTTAGGACAGACTACTCCAACTCCTTATCAAGACTTTTCTACCATCAAAGTGACACTTCAAATTATTCTACTTGGTGTACATTCAGAATTTTCCATTTCTTGACAAAGTCCTAAAATGTTAAATTATTAGATAGCTGGGCAAACCCCCACTAGTTTAGGGATTAAAATGGGAAAAGGTAATTTGAACAGAACCCTGAAAAGATTCTGGCAGCTTTAATTCAATTTGAATTGCTTTCTGTTGTGTTCTCAAAAAATATGCAAAGGCTAACATCTCAGAAAAATGCTTCATTTAATTTAATTTCCTTTAATTATTTTTTTTCTTATTCTTTCTGTTCTTGGTTGTTAAAAGAATAGCCAGCTTTGCTGTCCAGCTGCTGCGCATCATTAGGGTAGCACAAAGGTAGCAGTGAATTTAGCCTAATCTATTGATGGACTTGCCAGTGCACCAGGGGCCATCGCATTCTCTCTTCACACTCTTTTTTTCGCTCTTTCCATCATGTTGTTTTACTAGATGAAGTCCACTCACCATCTGGCCCTTCATACAGATTGGAAGCCTGACGTGTTTGCAGGATGCTCTCTGTGAAGTGCGGTGTGGGGAGCCTTACCAATGCTGTGCTGTTACCTTGAAAGCAGGCTGGGAATGGCAGGTACCAAACAGCATTTTGAGCTCACAGTACATACCTGTGGAGGGTGGCTCTTTTTTTGCTGACTATATAGTCATATTTGAGCAGCAGTTAAATACTCTATTTATTTATATTCCCTGCATTTCTGTTGGTATAATTTCTGTCGAAGTTATGCTCTATGCTCACAGGTCCTGTTCATTGTCACTCTTTGCATTAAACGAGAGGTTTGCATTTTGCTTGTTTTGACATTCCCCTCGCCCTTCATCTTGATCCATGGTAATATTATTTTTGGAGCAGCTTTTCATAGGTTGTTTCTACTTTTGGTGGTGGGGGGAGGGGGTGGTGGTGAAGGGGCCATTACATAGGTTTTATTTTTGGTTTCATGTTTCTTAAGTAGACAGGATTTTTAATAGTGGTAGTCCAGCACGAGCCCTGAAGGAGATCGTTCATGGCCCAGACTGTTGCAGAGGGGAGATGAGTGGTCCAAAGGGAAGCCGAAGAGCAGTGGTAAGTGCATCAGGGGCATCTTCAGAAGGATCTCAGCACACACCAACACGGAACAAAATCTAGAGAGTATGAAGTAACTCCCCAAAACATTAGAAGATTCTTGAAATCTGACTGTGAAAGTGACACAAGCTCAAGAAATGGAGGGTGTCTAAAAAATCCTGACGATAAAGACCTTGAAAAAACAGCTCGAAGGGAGAGTAAATGAATCCAAATTTTAATCGCTCCAGTCCATGCAGCTCTGGCGCAGGCACCGAGCTGGCGGAAAACTGATCCCGGCTAGAAGTGTTTGCACTCCGGCTGTGCCCCCCCTTCCCTCTGCCCGTTCTGCAGGTCCCTTCGCCTCGTCTCCCCGCCGGGAGGTCAGGCCGGGGAGCTGGGGCCCGCCGTGTTCCCCCGCCCTCCGGCAGCTCTGCCCGCCCCGCCCGGCTGCCCCGCACCGGCGAGCACGGCGTGCCCGGCCCCTGCCCCGGAGCTGCCCGCGGGATGTCCCGATGCGCGGGGCAATGGTGCCCTCTAATGTCCACCGCCCCGAGAGACGGGCGCTCGCCCCGCTCCCCCTTCTCGCCCCAGGGCAGCGCGGCCTCGCCCCGCCGCTTCGACCATGATTCCCTTTCCCCCCCGGCGATTGCAGCCCGTTGTGTGCTTCCTGAGTAATGAAATACGTGGTAGCTATGATCACCATCTCATGAGATTTTTCAA
Organism: Pachyramphus minor; assembly: GCA_013397135.1. Lineage (NCBI taxonomy): Eukaryota > Metazoa > Chordata > Aves > Passeriformes > Tyrannidae > Pachyramphus > Pachyramphus minor. The sequence goes on along the minus strand of VYXB01002963.1, from coordinate 309,394 downwards.
GTTGCTCCAAGTCCATATGATTCTTTGACAAGGTGTATGAATAGAATAATACATTCACTTTATTCTGTGAAAAATGAGGGTTAAGGTGTAACTTGTCTGTCATAGAATCATAGAATGGCTTGCACTGGAAGGGACCTTGAAGATCATCTCGTTCCAACCCCCCTGCCGTGGACAGGGACACCCCCACTAGACCAGGTTAGTCAGAGCCCCATCCAACCTGGCCTTGAACACTTACAGGTATCCACACCTTCTCTGGGCCACCTCTGCCAGTGTATCAACACCCTCACAATAAAGACTTTCTTCCTGATATCTATTCTAAATCTTTTGGTTTAAAACTGTTATCCCTCATTCTGTCACTACATTTCCAGATAAAAAGTCCTACCCCATCTTTCCTTTGGGTCCCTTTTAGGTGCTGGAAGGTTGCTCTACAGTAGTCCTGAAGCCTTCTCTTCTTTAGGCTGAACAGCCCCAGCTGCCTCAGCTTGTTTTCGTAGGAGAGGTGCTCCAGCCTTCTGATCATCTCCGTGGCCCATTCCAAGAGATCCACATCCTTCCTGTAGTGGGGGGTGCAGAGCTGGATGCAGCACTCCAGGTAGGGTCTCAGAAAAGCAGAGTATGGGAACAGAATCACCTCCCTTGACCTGCTGGCCATACATGCAGCCCAGGATGCTGCTGGCTTTCTTCTCCTCAGGGCTGCTCTCAATCCTTTCTCTGCCCAATCTGAATTTGTGCTTGGAATTGCCCTGACACATGTGCAGGACTTTCCAGTTGGTCTTGTTGAACTTTATGAGGTTCACACAGGCCCACCTCTCAAACCTGTCAAGGTCCCTCTAGAGGACATCACTCCAACACAGCTTGGTGTCATTGGCAAACTCACTGAGGGTGCACTCGATCCCACTGTCCACATCACTGACAAAGATGTTGGACCATAATACTGGTCCCAATACAGCCATCTGTGGGACACCACTTATCACTGATCTCCACCTGGACATTGAGGTGTTGATCACAACTCTTTAACTGCAAAGATGCAGCCAATTCCTTATCCACCAGCTGGTTTGCCCATCAAATCCATGTCTCTCCAATTTAGAGACAAAGATGTCGTGCAGGACAGTGTCAAATCCTTCACACGAGTCCAGGCAGGTGAGTCAGTCGCTCTTCCCTCACCCACCAACACTGTAACCCTGTTGTAGGTGGCCACCAAATTTGTCAGGCCCAGTTTCCCCAGTGAAGTCATGCTGGCTGTCACTAATCATCTCATATTTTCCATGTGCCTCAGTGTGGTTTCTAGGAAGATCCACTCCATAATCTTTCTGGGCACAGAGGTAAGATTGACCGGTGTGTGGTTCCATGAGTCTGCCTTTTTCTCCTTTTTAAAAGCGGGCATTTTGTTTCCCCTTTTCCAGTCAGTGGGAACATCACTGGACTGCCACAACTTCTCAAATATGACAGGTAGTAGCTCAGCTCAATGGCAACTCAAACCCTTGCAGTCCAGGAGAAGCAGATGCAGTTGTAGGGGATGTGGACCACAAGACACGTGTCTGGCTTCGTGCAGGGCTGGCATGTCTCAGGGAACCCCAGGAGTTTTGTATCCTTTACATTTTTTCTGTGGCCGGTTCCCTCCCTATGAGAGGGTGACAAAGTAATACGATGTTGTGGGATCTGGCTGTTCCTTCTCTTTCTGCCTGAGCTGGATTCCCTCTTCTCATTTGCCTCTCCCTCAGGCTTGCTCCCTGCATTCCCTGCGAGGGGGTGTTGAGATATCTGGCGATGATGCAGCATGTTGAGGTAATTTTCCCTCCCTCCCCATCCCCTGGCTTCTTGTTTGTATTCTTTAATTAATTTATCTTCTTGCCTACGGCTTTAAATTTGCTTTTAGTGTAGTAACTTTCTGAAGTCACAGCACTAAAATTTTATTTGCTTTTAATCTTGAAAAGCAATCACTTTATAATATTCCTGCTAGAATCATACCAATTATTTTGCTGCAGGCTTTGAATGTGGACCAAGCATCACCCAGTGGTGAACCTGCAAAGGGAGTGGTTCAATGAGCTCTGTTGGGGGAGTCCATCACATTCATTTTACAGCAGTTTAACTATAATAAGGCTGCCCTGCCCACAACGTGTTATGTATTCCTATGGAGTGAGGAGTTAATTGTATCTGGATCCAGCAGCATGCTGTGAACACATTTATATAATGCCGAACAATCAGTGCTGTGACTCATTGCTGGGAGCTCAGCCTATGTTATGTATGGTGCAGCATTTTAGGATTTGTGTGTGCCATCCGCAACAGCAGTCAGCACAAATCCCACTAGACTTCAGTATCCCATAGATGCAAAGAGAAACCAAGTACCATATAACCTAACAGAGCAGAGAAGATGGAAGACCACAGGTAACGCTGACTTGAAGGCTTTCTAATGGTTTACGTTACATCCACTGATACAGCTTTTTCTTAATGAGCCAGTTCTCAAGTTTTGGACAGAGGCTGGAAGGACCTGTTACTTTGGGCTGTGATCAGAAATGTTGCTGATTACATATGATTGTAATGTCCTTTGGTAGATGGTGGAGACCAGGAGAAAGTGATATTTTTTCCTGTGCTATGACCAGGTTAAAAATCATCAGATTACTTGTTATCCTTAAAATTTAGCCTTTCCAGCTGCTCTGAAACTTCTTGCAGGAGCTATTGCTAAAACAAGTTTGCAGGGCAAGGAGCTCCAGGTGCCTGACCCTCAGTTTCACATAGGATCAATTTTAGACTGAAAACAGGATCAGGCACAAAGAGATGAATTTGTACCTGACTCTCAATTAGACTTTAATTCCATACAGGTGCAATTAAAGACATACCCTGACACTGTGCAAGATAACAGAGATCACCCCCTCCCTGGGGGCCAGTGAGCATGCAGTCACACATGAAAGCATTTCAAAATGACATGGTACAAATTCTTCTAGTGTGAGCCATGAGACACATTCTCAAACATAGTCATGACTGAATGAGTCTGAAACTCATGTTTTCCGAACAAAAAAAGAAGAATAGGAGCTGGATGAAAGACCTAAAGATTAAATCCCGGTAGCATGGAAATCAGAGACAAACTTCCTGGTGAATTGGGGCCAGGATTTCAGTCCTAAACCAAGTAACCCAGGTCTTGCACTTCTCAAAGTAAAAATGAGTCAGCTGGTCATCACTGATATTCAAAGAGAAAATATAAACCAGGTGAAATCATTTAAGCTGACAGTGGCCAAGTGGTTGTAAGTTTGCTCAGGAAGGAAAGAAATACATCTGGAGGTGCTATGTTTATGGAGACATTGCTTTCTAGATCAAATGCACTTGCTTTGCAGATGGGAGAATGTCTTTTTTCTTTTTTTTTTCAACCAGCAAGCTGCAAATTTAATCTTGAGTCTTTTCATCCACCAGAACCATTAAGCAAGATTTTCCTCTGACCTGTCCTGGCATTCCTGACGAAGTCCTGGGCCCGACTGCAGTCCTGTGGCTTTTGAGGGCACCTCCAGAGGGATTTGTGGTGGTTGTTGCTTCACCTGCACACAGATGACTGAATTTGGTGAATTATTTGATTGATGAGGCTCAGGAGGAATATAACCTACAGATATCCTTATTGGGCGGGGGGTGGGGGGTGTGTGTGTGGGGTTTTTTGTGGGGTTTTTGGGGTTTTTTTGTGTTTTTTTGGGTTTTTTTGAAGTAGTGAGGAGAGAGTCTGGACAGAGCTGCTGAGTAGATTGGTGTCAGTTTTAACAGGGGCCTCCAGAACCCAGCCAATGTAGAAAGCTGGGAAATTTCTTCCTAGCATGCTCCCTGAGGCAGTTTTGCAGACCTAATCTAAAAATTTGTAGGACTTGCTTGATTTCTGGGTTGTGGGCCTGTGGTCATCTTGGAGACAAGTTTGAAAAAATATTTTGAAATATTTCTTGAAAACAAATAGCTCTTAAGGTTTTTCTCTTGGGAAAACCTCTGTGTGCCACTCATGTCTTGATACCAGGATTGGATTGTAAGTGTGCCAAGTTTGCTCTGATTCTTTACAAAGAGAGACAAATTTAATTCATAGCTCCTGGTGTTGTTCCAAAATAATTCTGAAGAATTATTGTGAACAATGAGCTTTCAAGAGAACACTTTAAAGACACAACTGAACGGGTCTGGGGTTTTCTTGTGTGTGTCACACATACCTGCAATATGTTAGAAATGCATCCTCATCCTTTGTTCTGGAGAAAGGCCATGCCTATAGATGTTGAATTGGAAAGAAGAGAAGCAACTGTGAAGCAAGAGAAGAAACCTGTGCAGGTTCTGACCTCTTAACAGCAAAGTTGCAGATATATTTCAAGTGGGACTTATTTATATGATAGAGTTTTCTAAGCTTTTCCACTTCTATCTGTGTGTCCATGCTAGAGTTGTATTCAGTGTTCAACATTGATTTTGCTGAATTACTTCGAAATTTTTCCCCAAAAGACTATGAAGATTCCTCATATCCCACTCAAGAGCCATTAGTGAGTCGCCCCTACAACCTCAGTGCTGAGGAGCCCATGAGGAATTTCCACCTCAGCAAAGGAGGTTGAATTTCTTTTTGTCTCAGGTGAATCCAAACCAAAGGTTGGATTGGAAGGCTCTTGTTGTTGCTCTTGTATTTCTGACCAAAATCCAGACTAAATAATCTAAAATTAATAATCTAAAATAATTATTTTAGATTATTGTGGATAACGTGGATGGCACATACAAAATTAATATTACTAATAGTAATAATCTAAAAGTAGACCTTGCTACAGCCTTTACTGCTAGAGCAGGGAATGGAGGCCTAGCTGTGTAGAGCAGTAACCTCCAAGGGCTGGTGTCTTCTAGATCTTGAAAAGCTTTGTTTTTCCTGGGTGAGTTGGATGACAGGTAGGAGTACATGCTTTGCTCCGAATTGCAACAGTGGGAACTCCAGCGTTTGCTCTGACTTTACAAAGCCCATTCAAGCCTTTGTCTGAAATGAGGTGTTTGCTTAGAGATGGAAAAATAACAACCTTGGAAGAGGCTTTGTAAGGCATTTAGAGCCAAAATAGATCAAGGGTTGTCTAGCCACGTTTGCACATTCTGCCACTTTTGAGCTGCTGATAAATCCAGCCCTGCATGACTGGATACCATTTTCTCACCTCTTCCACCCACAGCTGCAAATACCTGCAACACAGGTTTGTCCCCAACCCATACAGTGGATGGAGCCAGCTGAGCATGGGGTCAGCTGTTCCCTTTCCTCCACATGCCATGTTGTTTCCTTGAAGGTCCCAAGTCCACGTGGTGAAACCAGCCAGCTGAATGGAGCAAGCCTGGGAGGGGACACGTCTCCTCTGGCCCTGAGCCGGTAAGGATTTGTCTGAGCCTGAAGCACAGACCTTTCTCTGTCTGGGGAAGCTGTATTTGTGATGTGCAAGGTTTTACAGACGCATGCTTTGCCCTTTTCGAGTTGCTCTATACAGGAACATGCATTAGCAGAAATGCTGGATACACATCCGTGTTTTGTTTGTGCTGTATATAGCTTTGTTGGAAGCTTGAATGACAGAGAGATTCTTGTTACATTGTGTTGCTGGTGGTCTCCTGAATGCTTGAGATTTATAAATCAGGCAATTGTTTGATTCTGACACAGGAAAATGTTTTGGTAAAGGCAGAAGGCTTGAGACTAGTTGAAAATGTCTGGGACTCCCATTGTGTGCAGAATGTAATGTGTGCAGAGGAAATCTGCAGCATTCCTGCAGCAAACCACAACAAGAAGCTCCATACAGCCCCAATCAGTTACAATTCTCATATAAATTATAGTGGCCTAAATGTTATTTAAATGATAAACAGCTTTTGCATTCCAGACATTGCTGCAATTCCAGAAGGTGGCTGTATAATACCAGCTGAATGAAATATTGCATATTGCAGGCTAAGTATGAGACTCTATTTCTGTGTGTATCCAGATTTGTCACTTCTAGCATATTCTTTGGCTGTAAACCTTGGATTTCCAATGCACTGTGTGTATCTTGGAGGCCAGGGCTTCATCCATTATCCAGCAGTGAGTTGTCTGAAGGTCAGTCATGCCAACATGCCAGGAAGCTTAAGACACAACCACAGAGGCGGCAGAAGCATCCGTTACTTCTGGGCTGTCACCATCATTTATTAGTGTGGAGTGTTTTGCCTGGACCCTGCTCAGCAGCTGATGGTATAACCAGTCCTTTAATTACAGTCTTCTGTAGAGATAGATGGGTCACACTTGCTTAAAACAAGTGTGGCTTGAGCACTAGGAAGAAGAATGTCAAGTCTGGGGGAGACCATCCCTTGCCCAGGAGACAGGTCACACAGCAGACCTGGGCTTTCACTAAGGAAAGAGTCATTTTTTGCTTGCTGGTTCTTCAATGTCGTAGCATAGCAGGCTAGGAGCTGGTGGCATTTGCTGTCTTTTGATGTCTTCACTTGAAGGAGGTCAGGGGCTGCTCTCTGGGCAGCCCAGCAGCCCTTTTCCACTGCATGGCAGCAGCACATTGAAATTTGAGAGGTTTCTGTTTGCTCCAAAGAGATTCTGGGTAAAGGTGGGCCACAGCCAGGGCAGCACCTGGGGGATAATTTCCCAGCTAAGCTAAAATAATCCTAAGCAAGCTGCCACTCAGTGTGAGCAAACATGTGAGGCTCCTGCCCTGGTGAGGTCCTGCTGGAGCCGGTAAGACTGGATGGGTACAAAGAACTAAGATTTTTCTTCCTATTTGGTCATGTTATTCTTGGTGTAACTCTCATGAATTCAGGCCACGGGATTTTTCCAAAACTCTTTTACAATTGACACAGTCTCTGCCCCATTTGCATGTTTTGTTGTCAAATTCCAGCATTCAGAAATGTTCTCTTTTATTTTAATTTTTCCAGAATATTAGAGAGAAGAAACTGCCCTGTGGTTAAGCAACGGAACTGGTGTCCAAAGGATGATTGAATCTGACTCCAGCTTCTTCCACAGACTTCCTCTGTGTTTTCAGGGAAGCCATTAAATCCCTCTGTCTGTTAGGATCCCATCTGCAAGACAAGAAGGATTTAATACTTTTCCCTCATCTGAGTCTCAACCTCTTTTTTGTATTTACAGGGCACCAAATGGGGCCTTGATATTAGTTGGAGCTTTGGGGTTTTACCATTAAAAAGTTAATAATAACCAGCCATATTTCATAGAATCATAGAGTGTTTTGGATTGGAAGGGACCTTTCAGATAAAATGTGGTTTGCAGTTTAATATGCTAAGTAACAAAGACTTTACCAAGAGAATGAACAATAGCCTTTTCCATTTCACAAAATAATTTACCAAACAGCATAAGCGCACCAGCATTTTTATAAAAACAAATTATAAATAATTGCTTTTTTGCAATTTAATACACACATAGAAAAAGCCAAAAGAGTTTAGCAGCCATCAGGAATCTGATTTCATTGTCAATTTGGACTGTCTCTGCAGTTTTTATGAAAATCCCGGAAGACTGTGCTATTTTGTAAACTAAACACGGCCTTTTTTTTGCCTTTTTTTTTTTTTTTTGCTGGCCATGTGGAGTCTTTTTCCATTCATTAGTGAGCTGCTTTTTTCGTGAACACAATTAGACAAAGGAATAAATCAGTCAACAAACATGGGATGTAATTTTGGCCATACTGGGCTGTTTATGCTCTTATTTGCTTAACTGTATAAATCTTTCACCAGAACACAAATGAGGCCTGTTCCCTTAGTCTTAGGGTTGGGGGAAGAGAGGGATCAGGCCAGATCCTGCAGTTTGATGGCTCCCAACGACCATGGCTGGTGTTAAGTAGTTTCCCTCATTACAGCAATTCAGCATTCCCACTATTGAGGAATCACTTCAAGATATTTCTTTCATTTCCTTTCTCTTATTACAGAGTTTAAGAAACATCCCTAGGACAATAGCTCCCTGAGGACTGTGTCTCCGTAAAGGGTTTTTATGTCCCTCCTTGTCTGAGCATCTGCATACCTCACTGTTTTTCCTGTGGTGGCCTCGTGATGTTCTTTTGAAGAGAGGAAGGGTTATCTTCTCTGCTTCTTGGGCAGAGAGAAGAAGTATGCTCATAACTATTCATCTGACATCTCATGTCCCTCCTGGCACCCGCAGCACACAGCCCATGGAAGTGCAGTTGCTCTTTGCAAGAAGAAATGAAAGTTTTTGCTGAACGCAAGAGGCAGCAACTCTCTCCCTGGCATTCCCAGCCAGGTCTTGTGCTTGCCTTGGGTATGGAGGCACACCCACAAGGACAAGGATTTGTGACTGACCTACATTGGAGCAGGATTTGAGTTATCCCACTGATTTTTTTGCTTAGCTGAAGAGACCTGTTAGTTCACACTCACAGAGGATTTGAGGCCTGAGAGGTGCCCTTCATTGCTGGGCAGTACATCTGCATTTCCATCCCTCTTCAAGGCTCTTTTGAGGCTGTAAAGCTTGTTTTGACCCTCTGTAAACAGCAGAATCCTACCCAGGGTACTTCATGTTCCTCCAGTTCATGTTAAGCTTCCTCTGTCTAAAAATACAAGTTCAGAAAAGGATTCAAGATTTATTTCCCCACAGTTCATCCTTTTTCAACCAATATTTTCAACTTCTCATATTGATGTGGGTGGATTTTCTCCTCCCCATACATGTGCTGGCCTTGCTTCTCATTTCCACTAATGTAAGAAAAGATTTCTGCCCAAGTAACACAAACAATAAACCTTTGTGAAAATTTTTAAAGATGTTCTCAGGTTTCCCACTTTTTTTTTTTTCTTCAGAGATCACCAGATAAATGGGCTTCAGAAAAGATATGCCAGGTAAGGCAACTAGAAACGCTCAAAAATGTTGAGAATAAGTGTCAAGGCTCAATGCATAGCTAATGGCCTAATCTGCAATTTTATCACAAGGTATTTATCTCCTTTCTTGCTTTCACCATAGTCTCCCTGAAATATCTGTCCATTTAAGGTTCATTTATCCTACCCAAGTAAATTAATTTGCTCTTCATAACGTGTTCCTCCCCAGTTTTAGAATTATTTTTCTTTTTCAAAGATAGCTTGTCAGTGACCAAGTGCTACCTGCAGTGTAGTCTGTAATTGAGCCAGAATGAGCTTTTAGATAAAAATGCAGTGCCAGCTTATGCCATCTGTCATTAATGGTGCATTATCACTGCAGGTATAAATGAACTGGCCGCGAACTGGATGGCTGCAAACATGATGTTCAGCGGAGCATAGCTGGGGAACAGAGTTAATCTCCATCTTACTTAGGCTCCTGCAGACATTTTCAGTCAGACTTCTCACTTGGGAGGAGGAAGATCTGCCTTGCATTGATCACACTGGTTGTATTTCCATCAGTGTTCTTGCTGCCACAGTTAGCCTTTAGATTGACTGATTCACGGGGCAAGGTTTCAAAAATCGGGTGCTGAAAGTCAGGAAAGTTCAAATTCCTGTGCAGAAGACCTTGTGAGAGGATACTAAGATGATTTGAGGTTGCCACCATCTTGGCCGAGTTTCAAGAATACAGCTGCATCCCTGAATCCTTGGGGCCAGGGCAGCATGGGAATGACTTGGCTCATGGTTTGTAAAGGTGGCTTAACACTCCCACCCTCTTGCCTTTGTCCTGTCTGTGCCAAAATGCAGGGATGGGCAGGTAAATGATCCTGCCAAAATAGACTATTGCAAGAAGAGGATCATTGAGCGGGACCCAGGGCACTTTCTTACTTGCAGCCTGATCTGGGATGTAAGGAGCAGGATGGTGTACTAAGCCACCAAGAGGCATCCAGAGATGTAGAGGAACCAAGCCTGATGATCACAGTTTATTCCCCACGGACACCTCCACACCAGGCATCAAGTTTAGTTTCCTGCTTTTTAGAACTTTGTCTTTTGCCCCAAAGACTCAGAATGAAACTCTGGGGTGTTTTACTCCACTTCCCTTGTTTCAATGCCAGTAAAAAGAAGCTAAATCCAAATGAGAGCATGTGGCTGGTTAGCTGTCTGCACTGCATGCCCTGGCAGGACAAGGCACATATCTGGTGAAGAGTGGCTGCATCTGCAAGTCATTGCTTGCCTTGGTTGCCTTGCCGGGGTCTGTTTCCAGTTGCTACTGAGACAAATTCACCAGTCAAAATATTGATGCTTTCAAGTCCGAGTCAGAAAGGTTTCCTGTAAGCAGTGTTTTACATTGCATTTGCATGACTTTCCTTTTTGGTTGTCTCAAAACCTCCATAAACAGAGTTCTGTCATTAATTTTACTTTTCTATTCAATGCTGCTAATTTGTACATTGTGCCTATCCAGTGCAAATGAGGGAGTGATGATATTGGTACTGTGCTGAAGGACATTCAAAGTGCAGGCAAACCCATTGTTTCGCTCTGAGATGAACCAAATGTTGAGCACTGATCCTTTGCTAAACTGGGATACATGCTGGGTAATCATCTTTCTTCACTAACAACTACACATCCTGGGGTCCAGGATCTGAGTTGGATCTGTTAGAGTGCTGGTAAGTTGTTCTTTAAAGGTGCTTTTTCACTCATGCTCTGTCTGAGTTTGTGAAAGGTTGTTTCTGTGCAGTCTCCAGTGATATGGGATCTACACCCAGTGAAAGATTTAACCTTTGGTCTTCCCCCTCCTTCCTCAGGAAGTAAAGCCTGGCAACCTTCAGCAAATCCCAGGGCTCGGTGATGATGTGTTGAATAAAAAGGTGTGCCCAGAGATCTTACAGTTCACTCTCCCTAGACTTGGTTGGAAAACTAAAGCCCTGTCAACCATTCCAGATCCGAGCCAGCAAACACCTATGGATGTCTCTGTTCTGATGTGTCTGTGTCAAGCCTCTGTTTCTAAACGGGGAAGATACCATTCCTCTTTGCTTGGTGCTGGTGAGCCTGACCCAGTGTTGGGACTCCCAGTTCAAGAGATGTGTAGACAAACTGTATTGGACCCAAGGGAGAGCTACCAAGAAGTTCAGGGTTCTAGAGTACCTAATATTGAAAGGGGTGGAAGGAAGTTGTCTTGTTCAGCCTGGCAAAGAGGAGGCTGGGATGATCTAATAGTCATCTTTGACTAGTTGAAGGGCAAGCTCCAGAGATGATGCATCTAGACTCCTGCTGGTACTGGCAGTACCAGTGTCCCATGAGGCACAACAGGTGCAAGCCACAGCTTGGGAAATTCAGATTGGACATTAGGTAAAACATCTTTCCCAGATACCCAGGGAGCAGTCAAATCTCTTAATCTCTTTTCTTTGAGGTTTTCAAAAATTTCCTAGAAAAAGCCACAGCTGAACTGATGTGTTGAAGCCACAGAGTGGATGAGATCTCCAGTTCCCTTCCTTCCAAAAGTCCTGTAATTCTACAAAGTCAGAGCACTGGGACCTCCGCTTTCTTTTTCTCTTTAAAATAAAGATAATACTCAACCAGACTTCCAGGCTTCAACAAGTAAGAAAACAAACAAATAAACCCCCAAGCAAACAAGCAAGCAGGCAAACAAATAAAACCCCAAGTAAACAAGCAAACAAACAACAAAACCTCCAAAGGACAAAGGAGTCTTATTTATTTAATTCCCCGGTTTGCAGTCACTCTCATGATTTCTGTAGATTTAATACTTTATTTTTTTAATGGTTTTGGCACTGGCTGGTAATCTGTAGTCTGAGTGGAGTCACATGTGAACATTTGCTAGCTCAGACTTCCTATAAATTTGCAGCACCTGATAGAGGAGGGGAAACGACTCAGCTAGAGGTGTTGATGAGAGTTGCTCTAACTACATGCCAAACCTGTGTGTGTTCCAGGATCTGTATAAATTGACTGCAAGAAGCAGAAGCATGAGGACTTGGAAATAGCTGTTCTGCTGCAAGCTTCACTTGCAACCTCCAAAAACATCAAAATGCCTTTTGTGAAGAATTAAAAGAGTCAGCTCTTCTGAGGTACCAGAGGCAGTAAAAGTGAAGGACATGAAACAGTTAAAGAGTTGAAGAGTTAGTCACGTGGTCTTGTTTAGGGCAATGTCCACTTTCACTTTGCTGGGACACTCAAGCTGGTCTTCATTGTGATGGCATTTGAAGCAATGAGCCCACCTGGGACAAGGCTAAAGAACCAAATCTGTGGTTTGGTGTGTGGTTACCTTTGATCCTGCCTGGCATGTAAGCAAAGGAAAGAGAAAAAAAAAAAAAGGAAACAATAAATCCATGGTGTGCTGGCTCAGGACCTTTCACACTGTAAGCTTTGAACTGTACACCTTCTGCACCTTATCTAGGCTTCACATTCTCACCTAGAAAGTGCCTTCGTGTCATTTTTCAGCCTGTCCTGCTCATTCCAGGAGCAAAATGAATGCAAAAGCCATCTCTGAAGGTAAGGAAGAAGCCTCAGGAATCAGGAACGAGACCCTGGGGAAGACTGGCCACTCGGGAGAGGTTAAGAGGGCACAAGTGATCCTTGTTGCCTACCTGATTGCAGCCCTAGACCTGACCTTTCTCTTCATGCAGATGGGAATCATGCCTGTGAGTATGGGTTCTCTTGGTTCACATCTTTCTTTCAATGCCAGGCTATGTAGTTTTCCAGCCAAGTCAGAAGAAAATTTCTAGCAGGTAAGGGGAAAGGTATTTTTGATACTGAAAGGAATACTTGGTATTCCTACCTAGCAGGCAAGCTGTGACTGTGTTCAGGGTGTGCCCAGGCAATAAAAGCTGGTTTATTAGTTGTATTGCAGTAGCACCTAGAACCTGATTTGATGGCTCTGGGTAAAGCTGAGGTAGTTTGTGTTTGCTTGCTTGCAGTGTGAGTGACCCAAACAGCAGGTAGCAGAAATCAGAGGAGGGTCTTTCTAATTGTGTATTAAACCAACTCTGACTGGAATTCGTTGCTTCTCAGTTACTGGATTCTTCTGTCTGGTTTTATAGAATCAGAGAGTATTTTAGTTTGAAAAAGACCCTTAAGATCATTGAGTCCAATCACAAAATATAACACTGCCAAGTCCATCACCAAACCATGTCCCTAAGAGCCACATCTACATATGTCTTAGATACCTTCAGGTGTGGTGGTCCCACCAATTCCCTGGGCAGTCTTGTGCTTGACAACCAGTACAGAAACTTTTCCCAGTACCCCATCTAAGCCTTCCCTGGCGCAACTTGAGGCCATTAGCTGCTGTTCTATTGTTTGATATTTGTGAGACCCGACCAGCTAGACTGACCCTAGCTGACTACAGCCTTGTTTCAGGTAGTTGTAGAGAGCAATAAGGTCTCCCCTGAGCCTCCTTTTCTTTAGGCTAAACCACCCTAACTCCTTCAGCTGCTCCTTGTAAGACTTGTACTCCAGACTCTTTAGCAGCTTTGTTGCCCTTCCCTGGACCCGCTCCAGCACCTCAATGTCTGTCTTGTCATGATGGGCTCAAAATGGGACACAGGATTTGATTTGTGGCCTCAGCAGCATTGAGTACAGTGGGATGATCACTGCTTTGGTCCTGTTATCCATGCTGTTTCTGATACAGCCCAGGATGTCATTGGCCTTCTTGGCCACCTGGGCACACTGCTGGCTCATATTCAGCCAGCTGTAAACCAGCACCCCCAGGTCTTTCTGCTGGGCAGCTTTCCTGCTCTTGTGAGCTCCTAGACCTATGATGTGCCTGTCCACCCCTGTCTCTGGAGAACCTGTGCTTTCTCAGAGATCCCTCTGATAGTTTTCTGCCTCCAGAGGCAAACTGCTCCCTTGCTCTGGAACTAAACCATGGTGCTCTGAGTCAGTAGACCTGAGAGGCAGTTTATGTATGGGAGGTTGGTGTAGTCAATCACTAATCAGTTATAGGGGATCTGGGGACCTGGATGAAGACCATGTATTTGGGAGGTGGGCAGAACTGGGGCACTTCCATACCTTTTGAGAGCTGAACTTGGCTCAGAGTTTTAAACAAACCTTAGCAGATGGCACAAACTAAAAACATGAATAAGAAATAGCTGTCCCTTGAATATAGTGTATTTAAATAAAAATAAAAAACAAACAAACACAAAACCAACAACAAAAATCCACACCCAAAGTATTGTGGTTCTTCAATGTATGCATCTGTGGTTTCTTCCGAGTTCAGGTTGTGGGTGCACCATCCAGATTATAAAGGCAGGCAGTATTTTGCCCATGCTGTACTTCCATTGATTCCAGCTTGCTTGATTAAACAATAGCTCCAAGACCTCACCGCAGTCATCTCATGGAGGGTGTTTGGACTGCCCCAGGTGCAGGGTCTGGAGGCAGGAAGCCAATTAAAATTTCCCTCATCTACCTTAGCAGTTGCTGAATGTGTTCCATTCTGTTGAACTACAAAGGTAAATGGTGACACAGATTTGTCACCGAGTGAAAAACTGATGGTTTTGATCACATACCTCTGATCTTCAGAGTGTGGGACAGAGACCTTTGGTCTTTATTAAGCAGCCTGTGTCTGCCCCAATGAGGATTTCATCTGTAGGTAGCTGTGGGGAACTGAAGAAAGTTCTTTTTTGGAGCTCTCCACACACACATTAACCTCTTTATTCATAAATAGAGTATACTTCTTTACCCCTGACCTGTTGGGTTTTTTTCTTTTTTAGTACTTGGCAAAGAGCCTAGGTTTGGATTCAGTGGGGTTTGGCTACCTCCAGACAATATTTGGTGTCCTTCAGCTCGTGGGAGGTTACATTTTCGGAAGGTAAGTGAGAATGATTCTCATGACCCTTTGCATAGCTGAAAAAGGCCAGACATTTTTATATTTTCATAAAAATAATTTAGTTCTGGTTTGTGGTCCTATTGAAATGTTTGAAGATTTCATAACAAGCAAGGGAGAAACAAATGCTATAATTAGAAATAGTGCAACATAGAAGCAGGCTTTATATTAACTTAGGTACATTTTAATGACGGACATTTAAGTGTAACAATATACTGGGAATGGTTTAAACCATTAGAGTCCTCAGAGTCCAGGTCCTAACAGCTTAATCCTGCAAATGCTTTAGAGCCATATGTAACCTTAGAAGTGTCTTGTGACTGGGAAACCAAAAAAAGAGTAGTTAAGTAGACCTGTCAGTGAAAATAATTGAGGGTCGTGTCATCTCTGCAACTGAATCTCACTGTATCTGCATTCATGTTGAATACAAAGTTAGACTTACATGTATCTTTTAAGAACATCTATAAACTCATCTGTCAAAATAAGAATGGAAAAGACTCAGGCTTTATGCCTCTTCAGCCCATGGGATATACTTTCCTGATCCTAACAAAATGCAAATAGCCCCCAAAACATAAGTGGTGGGAGAATGCATTCCCAAAGAGCAGGAAAAAAAATGAAAGAGGTGTGTAATCCAGAGATAAAAAAAGCTAAAATGAGGCTGAGAAAATCTAACTGTTCTTTTTGGTCCTGCTACTGATCAACAAAGTAGTAAATAGACAGGGAGCTGGTGTGTCCCTCAGTTTTCCTGCATGTGATTTACTTTTCTGGTTAATGTAGTTGTGAGCACTACAGGATCCTCTAATACACAGTGTGTGGCACTTTGAGGATCTGATTTCTAAAAGCCCTTGGACGCATTTTAAAACAAAGAACAATAACATTTGATCCTACATTACTGCTTGAAAGAAAATATGTTCCTGAGAAGGGAGATGGTGCAAAGGGCCCATTTTTAAAATGCTTTTTCTATTAATATACATATCTAGAGTAATATTTCTTTCTGGATCTGGTGCCATATGAAATCTGGTTTTCTTCTGTGCACGTCATTCACTAACATCCAGAAAAGCTGCTGAAGGGAAAGAAAATGGCAAAGCAGAATCTGTCTGGAACCAAAGGTGTCTATTGCCAGATTGAAGCCAAAATTTGCAATGTAGGTTTGAGATAAACTGGATTTTCCTAGATGTGAACCTGTTTTTACCCCAGTATAAAGCTAGATAAATAAAAAAAAAAAAAGGAAGACAGGTGATAAGAGAGAGAAAAATGTTGTTTAGGTCAGTTTTCTGTGTTCTTCTTTCTTTGTGCTCCTAACTAGCCATGAGAAGACAAAGTATAGAATTTACTCTTAAATAACAAAACAAAAAACCCCACACCAACCCTGGCCAATGCAGCAAATTGTGGTCTTTAGATTACAAACAGCAAATGTGAACTTTCTTGGCTTTCATGTAAACAATGAAGTTTTGACCTGTAGCTCTTCCTCAACACAAAGCCTTTTAATTACTTATGCTTAGCATTGTTTGTAGACCAATCTTGGCATTTTCTGGGAGGTGGTTCCTCTTGGTGTAAGCACAACTAATTGCTATGCAAGGTAATGTTCCTCTGCTAATCATAAATATGCAACTTCAATAAAATGAAGGAAGGAGAAATTGCCGCAAAAAAACACTATCTAAGGCCTATTTTATGGTCATCATAGTCCCCAGTTGCTCAGAACTCTTTCTGTGGTACTCTCAGGCTTTGCCCAGCTTAGTTTCAAGTATCTTGGAGCCGAATTACTGTAAAGAGTTGGAGTCGGGTCAAAAACCTGATCTGGCTGGAGCTTTTTGCTTGTTTGTGTCTTGGGGTTTTTGTTTGTTTGTGTGTTTTGTGTTTTCCCTCAAGTAGAAGCCAAACTGATTTACTATTGTGTTTTTTTGGTTTTTTTCTAAGCTCTAAATAGAAAACTGACAACCTTTTACCATTTCTGTACCAGGTTTGCAGACCGATTTGGTGCCCGAGCAGCCTTAATTCTCTCCTGTGCATCTGGAAGTGTCTTCTTCCTGCTTATGTCCATCTCCACCAGCATCCCCCTCCTCTTCCTCTCCAGGCTGCCAGGGGTGTTCATGCATGGGATACCAGGTAAGATCAGTCACAATTAAGTGGCTTTCCAAATTGGCTTTTATTGCTTATTTTACTGGAAGTCAAGAGGCTGAACAGCATGAAGGGAGGGCAGGAGGAACATTCAACAGTCCTCAGGGATGAAATGGTGCTAACATGAGGTAGCAGGTGTATTAGTTATGAGAAACAGCACTTAGTAGCCCGTAGTTCCATCCTCCTGCATAATCTTGAGCAAATTGTTTGGGTTTGACCACCCAGACATGGGAGAAAGTCACTTGCTGACAGCAGTGCTATCCCGGACTTCTCAGCTGCCTTCTTGCAGCCAGGATATTTTATAGTGGAGCTTCCCCTTCCTCCTGGAAAAATGAGCATGTTGGTCAAAAATAACACTATTACAGAAACACCTTCCATTACCCACCAAGTTCTGCTTCAGTTCACATTTCCTACATTTTTCTATTAAAAACCAAACTTCAGCTACTAGAAGTTCATGTAACTCGTGCAAGAGGACTCACATTGATATGGGGTTAAGCTGCTTCTTGCCACTTGTGAAGTGGTTTGTTTGAGTGGTTTGCATGTTTTTGTTTCCCATGACTGATGGGCTGAACCCATTCAACTCAGCGGGTGTGCACAAGCATTTGCCCTGGGGTTGAAAGGACCATTTTGTGTCAGGCACTGTTTTTGTGGCCTGAAGGTCTGTATGGAATCATTTGGATTGGAAAAGAACTTTAGGATCATAGAGTCCAACAGAAATCTGGTCTCGATAATTCCCTCCCACACCAGCACCGGGTACTTCCCAAAGGGGCTTTTCATTAAATTGATGGAGTGTCCCAATGTATCTGACAATCTCTGCTGATCAGGCTGTTGTGTTCAAAACTGATGGACTGTGGGGCTCCTAGAGGGGAGGGCCAGTGCTTATTTGGAGGCTCTCTTCCATGCAGAGTCCAAAACTTGTGAGCTAGGGAAACTGCCTCTAGACAGAAACCATCCCAGCAAAGTTTTAATTGGAAAAAAAAAAAAGAAAAAAAAAAGGGCTCTTAATGGCTTAGCAATAAAACCATGGGAACTGCTAGAGCACCTCCTCAGACCCTATGGCAAGCTTCTTTGAAGAGATTGGAGTTTTTTTCTCCCCTGCAGGTGCTCAGAAGGTTATTACAGACATGACTTCTCCTTCCCAACGTGCTGATGCCTTGGGGAAGCTGGGCCTCTGCTTTGGAATAGGCATCATTGCTGGCTCTGCCCTGGGAGGTGTTCTCTCCACTAAATTTGGGTGAGTGGCCCACTTTTTTGGTACTGATTTTGTTGCAACCACTGAGAGGAAACTGCTAAGGCATATTTAGCTTGCTGCCAGCTTTTGTGATATCTTACTCCTGGTGGCAGTAGAGGATCATATTAGAACTCTGAATTTTGCTTTCCATACTGCTACAAAGAATTACTCCCACTGCTTTTGAGGAGATCTGGTTGAAAATATCACTTTCTGTATATTCTGTGTACTTAAATTGATTTAAAAACAAGCTGAATTGAGAAGTGGATTCTGTCTTTCTCCTGATTGTCTTCCATTTGGAGCTGAGAGTGCTGAAAAGCAGCACACATGGCATAGTCTGCTTTTAAGAAATGATGTTGTGCAACTGAGGAATGGAAACTGGGAACACTGTGTAACACATGGAGAAATTGGTGTTCTTGGGGGATGCTCAATATAGAGCAAGACCTTGGGAAAGGGAAAGGCAAGCTTGGGACAGTGGGGGAAAAGACTAAGCAGGTCTAGCCCTGTCATGGCAAGATGAAGCACATGCCTGCCACTTTCCTGTTTGCTTTCCATAGCCTGGCACATCATAGCAGGTTGCCACCCTCTCTTATTTTCTGCCATGGGAAAGAAATGTCTGGTTTTACTAAACTTAGCACTCTCCATTCATAGTAAAGGAAGTTGAAAAGGTGTAGTGTGTTGGAGAACTTTGCAGGCAGGGAAGTGCCTGTGGCTGTAACCTCCCTGGAAGATTCCCCAGCTTTTCTCTGGAGGGGGGAGAAAAAAATCTCTTGTGAGCTTTCAAGGATTTGTTTTTCTCTACTTCTTTTTATTATGGGCACTTGCTTTTGCAGATTAAGGTTGGCAAGGAAATAACTCTACCCCTCAAGATGGAGGGTAAAAAAACCCCCTGATAATTCTTTGCAATCTTGGGGCGAATTAGTTGTTGCAGAATCTCAGTGGTTTTCTTCCTCTTGCTTGAATACCTGAAAATGTTTTCCTTAATTCTGTTGTGGTTGGTGCCTGTTCTGTGTTGGCCAAGTGACACAAGGCTGGCTAGGAGGATTTGTTTTGTAGTTGCTATGTGGTTGCATAAAATGAAAATTGGAGACATAAATAATACTAACTAATCAGCATCTAAAAGTTTTTATAGATGTTGCTGGTTGAGTGCTGGTTTTAGTAAGTATTATTTTTAATCAAATACGGTGATTGTATCCCTTCTGTGTGTTAACTGTGTGAAAGCAAAGGTTACCTCAGTGCTCGGCTTGGGTTATATGTGTTATTTAAACATCAACATTGAAGCATTGTTATCTAGTAAAAATTTATGGGGTTTCACTTTCCCATGCATGCATCTGGTTTATAGAAAAACCAGCAGCAGTAGGAGAAAATCTCCTGTTTAATTTAATTAGACAGAGACATTTGCTTCAATGCAGGTTTTTGGGCTTGGTGCTGTAAGAGAAAAGGAGACTTCCAGACTCCTCACTTACTTTGAAAGCTTCTGGACCTTAAACTTTGTACCTGCAGCATGACACTGAGAAAAGTGAACGTTGCCCGTAATTATGGGAAAGTCAGAGCGCCCGCACCTGGAAAACGATTTAGCATTTGGCTTTCCCATGGAGCGGTTGTTTCCCTCGCATCCGCAGGAGGGCAACTTCGGCTCGCTGATCCTGCCCGGCAGCAGGAACAGCCTGTCGCAGTGGATCTGCGGCTGCTCTTCGGTCCCGTGGCAGGACTGGAGAAAGCAGCCTGTCTAGCGGCAGGATTTGATTTTCTCCATGAGGATCTGTGCATCCCTCTGGAAGGATAACAAGAATTTCTGTTAACAAGAGACAAACTCTACCGTGCTGTCAGGGCCCTCCTGAGCACCCTGGTATGCAGGTTAACACAAGGGGGTTGATATGATTTAATAAACAGCAGCTTCAGGCTCAGAAAGCTGCTCCGGGTGTTTGGTAGCAACCTTTGCTGAAGACAAATCCCACCTTTACTTTGACACTGTGCTTAGCTCCTCTGCCAGATTTCAGTGCAAAGATTAGAGGAACAATCTACTGGGCTTTAGCATTTTGGCTGATATTGGTGGTGAGCAGGAATTCAACTGTGCAGGCAGCTGAAGACAGCTCTGTGTCACGGAACAGCCCCCAGGAGCCTCTCCAGCACCTCTGGCTGTGCTTTTAGCACAGACCTGGAGGGAAAAGAGTGGATGTTGCATTATGGACATACCTGAGGCTCTTTGGCCTTGTTGCTGTATCCCACAGGCTGGCTGTTAATCATCCCTGCCTGTTTCCCACATTTGTATAGGAAGGCTCCAGCTGTGCTTGGAGCTGCGTAATCATTTCCATTTTTTTCACAGAAGAATGAGTCAATCACCTTCCAATTAAAAACTGAGTGTTTCTGCTGTGTCATGGAAGAGCAAAGCTGGAGATTTCTGTCCACTCTCTGTTCTTTGCTCTCCCTCACCACAAAGCTGGCCAGCATTCCCTGTCTGTTGTGGACAGCATTATTCATATGTTAGCAGTGCTTTGTACACAAGAGAGGGAGTAGAAATCAGTCTCAGTTCCTCAACTGATGTAATTTTGATATTATTCTTCTGTATTGTATTTATTGTTGATGTATTTGACCTAAAGAGCTGGTCTGTCACGGTTTTCATTGTTGGAATAATATTTGCAACCCTTATTTATTAAGGGAGCCCTGGAGGAGTTGAATGTAGTGTTCTGATTTGCATAGGATTTTTTGAATGTTAGATCCTGACCTCTGCTCTTAAGCTGTAACCACCAGCTCCAGCCTTTCCTCTTCTCTCTTAAGTGCTACACTTCCTCCACAAG
Source organism: Pachyramphus minor (assembly GCA_013397135.1). Taxonomy (NCBI): domain Eukaryota; kingdom Metazoa; phylum Chordata; class Aves; order Passeriformes; family Tyrannidae; genus Pachyramphus; species Pachyramphus minor. The sequence continues at coordinate 288,627 of VYXB01002963.1, read as the reverse complement.
TTTTCCAAAACTTTGAATGAAGTTGTAGTAAAGGAATTATGATTTTTTTGGACATATTTTATTGGTGAAATGTGGTTCTGCATTTTCCGCTGCTTGAGAACTGGCTTTGCCCTACTGAATTTAATTACTGGAGATCTTGCTCTTAATACACCCTCAGATTAGCTCAGTTGGTCATAGCATGGTACTAATAACACCATGGTCATGGGTTTTATCCCTATATGGGCCATCCACTTCAGAGTTGGACTCAGTGATCCTTGTGGGTCCCTTCCAACTCAGAATATTCTGTGATTCTGTGAATATATAGCCCTGTACACTCACCGCTTTACAAACTGTGTGTACAGCTGTGAAGAATAGGATTTCTATGGGCAGGGTGTTCCAACTCAGAATATTCACCACCTGAGGGTGAGGTATGAGACAATTTATTAACACAAGCAGTTGTAACATTAAACATTTGGAAAAGTGTTTTCATGTTTGTATGCATTTTTCAATGTATTTTGTGTTTTCTGGTAATAGATCAGTTGGATCAGGATTGTGGATATAAAATACCTAGCTTGAAAATAACTCTGCTTCAGCTGAGGTCTTCAAGTTCTTGGAGAGTGAAAACTCCATAACAGCTCATCCACAAAAGGTGACTAAGAAAAGAAGCTCTGTTTGCACTCTGCAAATGTTTCCCCTCTCTATACACTTATTGCAAAGCTGTTATGGGACCACCTGCTGCAAGTGAGTATAGCCCTGAACAGAAGTGATTTGGTATTTATAGTAGGTTTCTGTGGTAGCACTGTAGGTGAAAGGTAAAAGGCAGCTGAATTAGTTTTCAAAAGTGAAAAGATGATCCGAGGTAGCTAATTACAGAGATTTCATCCTTTCTTCTGGGACTATGATTAATTGCATTTGGCTTCTTTTTTCTTTCCTTCTAACAAGGATGTAGACAAGCTCTGCTGCATGATCCATGTTTGCTTTCTGTGTACATGAAGAGGTTTCTTCATTTTAGTGATTCAGCTGTAGGCTTAAATCTTTTTGGAGCAATTATTCCTTTGAACTTGGGATTTTCTTGGCTAAACCCCTTTGGTTTCTTATTTAATATTATTACAGCAGGCTTTGGAGATAGTTTGTTGTTTTGTTTTGTTTTTTTCCTGGCTGTGCTATTATCCTTCTTCCTCAACGGGAAAAGAAGGAGCTTGTTTGCCTGGAGTAGGGAATTGCATTTCTTTTCAATAACCCATTTGAACAATGTCCTCTAGCAGGGAATTTCTCATGGCTTCATAGCAGAGTGGAAAAACTGTGGGTGTAGAGAGGGCTAAAGGTTCGGAGCTGGGAAGGCGGGTGGGCACATGGCAAAGGGTGAGAGGGTTGTGCTCCATTTCAGGACAAAGCAGGGCATTCTGCTTCTGGGAGCTGCTCCTGCTCCCTTCCAGCAGAAACTATGGTATTTTTCTGCCTGGGATGATGCTGGTCAGCCAAGCATCAAGGATTGGTGATGCTTGTACAGGCATTGCTTTGTCCTCTATATCAAGGGACTTTGGAGAAAGGGACATGGAGACTACTTGCCAGCAAACAACTCATCCATGATCTGCAACATGGTCTGTCACTGTTGGTTGAGCTCTATGGTACCTTGGGAGAGATGAGGACAGAATAGCAAATGGGCTGTTTGTCAAGGAGCTCATGGTTTGGGGAAGGTGCAGAGGCCCTCAGCTGTGGCTTTCTGTGAAATATAAAACAGAATCTAAGGATTCTTCATCTCATTTACTCTGCATGAAAACTATCTTAGTTTTGGAAGCCATGGTTCCAAAGATTTTCAGTAAGGTCTATGATAGAGGATCATGCATATTGTTCCTCAACAACTTGTTGGTTCAGAAGTCAGGTCTAGGGCACTTCTGTCCTCTAGTCCCAGCACCAGCATTTTCTAATTCTGATGACATGCTTAACCGATTCTCGAACCTGAGAAATGCCTCAGTGTGCTTTGGGCGGAGTTCACCTAATATTAGGCATTTACACTGGAAAGAGCTACACCTAAATTTGCTTTTCAGACTCTGTGTTTGATGGAGAGGCACAGGTGCTTCTACAGCATCACTTACCTCCTCATGAAGCAGCTCAGGGAACAGTCTGCTTCCTAAGTTTTTGCTTGCTTAACACCAAAGTCTCAAAACTGTTTCTGGCCATCAGCACATTGTACCTGTGGTCAATGGTCCTGGAGTTTGATGCTGGATTATGAACAGAATTCACCAGGATGCAGGTCCTGGGCAGTTTTCCATCTGTGCTGCTTTTATGCAACAGGCAAGTCTGCACTAAGCTCGTCCCCAGACCTGCCTTCCTGCAAACTTCTAACCTGCCTTCCACTTCTAGGCCACCAATTTTTAAGTTTGGGTCCCCTTTCTCCCATTTACCTATTAGAAGATGACCCTTGCACTGCAAAGGTACCCTTGTTCCTCCTTTGCTGACCTTCAGTGAACCTGGCTCTTCTACAGCCCTCAGTCTGAACTGCAGTGGGTGGTGACGGGACCAAGAGCTCCTTCCTGGTCCTTCACCCGTAGATGGGGCCCTTTCCCAAGGGAGGAAGAGTGGGTTTCAGGGCAGGAGTCGGCAGCTTGAAGGTAGAGCCCATGCCATGTGGCTGCTGTCAAGGTTATGAGGTATGGCTGAGGAGAGCTAGGCTTGGGTTGAGCTAACTGGGCGCTTGTTGGCAGCCCCTTCCTCAGCCTTATCAGGCGCTCTCCATTTTCTTTCAAAATCCTTATTCCCACAGGAATGTGGTGGGAGGGCTGTGAGTGTGGCTATGCCAGCTCACAAGAGATGGCCACCTGCCCCTCTCTCCACATCACCCTCCTTCCTCTTGGGCATCTCTGCCCCTTGGGGTTAACTGCTTCATTTACCCAAGGAAACCAATGTGAAAAGGCATTTTTAAAAAAAATTGAGAAAGTATCAGAACTTCCTCCTGTGGCTGGTTTGTTCTGCTTAGACAAAGCTGAGGTTTGGGGGCTGCTGGGAATTGACTTGCACCAGAGCCAGGGGAACAGGGACTCCTGGCATGATGTACCTGGTGTCTCTCCGTGGGCTGACAAGAGTTTCCCAAGCAAACAGGCAGTTAGAAAATAAAAGGAGGGGAAGATATCTCCAGGGGAACTAAGGAAATTTCCCTGCTGTCTTTTGCAGCTTTCATCATGCCTGTGTGCTGGGGGAGGATGCCCTGCCTTGCTGCCCCATGCCTGAAGTCAGAAAGTGAGGGGGAGGTGGGTGAGCAAAACCCTGGTTTTGTGTGCATGGTCGCCAGATCGCAATCAAAAGCTTGTGTGTTTGTGAAGTCAACTCTGCTAAACAATTATGGGTGTTTGAACACTGCTCCCCTCTCCTGATGCTTTGGCAGTGCTGAGTTTCTGTGCAGCACGATGCCTTGCCTGGTTGGTTGTTAGCTGTGTTCCTGCAAGGCTGCGTTGAGGTGGTGGCTGCTTTTTCTTGTTAAGCCTGGCTTGACAGCCCCAAGGAATAAGTGTAAAAAATGGAGGGGGAGGGGAGAACCCACAACAAAACCAAAACTGCAATTTTATTAAAAGGCACAAAGTATTTTGGGTCTGGCCTCATTAGCAGAGGTCATGTTGGAGGGCTGAAAATGACCCTCATAGTGCAGGTTGTACAATCAGGCAGTATCTGCTCATGGCTTGTTAGAGCTTCATCTGCTCTTCCCACACCTGGAATATTTCATGACTGGGCAGCAAATCCAGCAGTATCACTGGGGATTGAAATCCAGAGATATACTGTTTTCTTTGTTAACAGAAAGTACAGAATAGACTGTGGTTAAGTCCCTGAATTGGGATTTGGGACTTAGCTCTGATGTGATTTTCCTGCTATGCGAGTAAGTCATCCCATCCTTCTGCACTGCTGTTCATTATGCATAATATAGGGCAGTGAGATGGTTTTTCCTTCCCCCATCCAATACATTTACAATATTGCTATTTAGATTATACAGCCTTTGGGATGTAGACTCTGTCACAAGGTGTGCTCAGGCAAATATCTACTATCTTGAGGCAATACATCCTGTTTTTCCTGGATGTAGCCTATCTTTTTCATCCCCTGGTGTCGTGGACAGACAGAGTCTTTGTAAGCCAAATTACCATCTTTTCTTTCTTTTTTTTTTTTTAATTGAGCCAGTGCCAGCTTTTTGCTGCTTTAGCAAAGCAAAGAAAAATCCTCACAGAATGCAGTGGTTGTGGGAGAATCGCAGAGGCAGGGGACTGAAGTGCAGAGCTGAGCCAAGCAAGAGCTAGCAGAGGGACCTTGAGGGTAACATGAGGTGGCACTACCTTCCTCCTTTCATGTCTGTACATATTCATATGGGCAGCTCGCTCATTTATATCTCCTAATCCTTTTGATTCAAAGGGTCATGCTTGTGTTTAATTCTGATCTGCTCCAGTGAACAAACCCAGCCTTGTGGTGAGGCTGGGGCAGGAAGGATGTGGTGCTTGTGTGGGCAGGACTGTCAGACAAGGGAGGGAGGGAAGGTCAGGATGAACAGAAACGTGTGGATTTGGCATGTGAAGGGTGGACTGAGAGGAGGTAAGACTCCTGGAGTTAGGGAGATGAAGACTGAAGCTCTGCAAGAGACAGACTTAGTGCTTTAGATGTATTGTGTCACCTGGGGCAGTAAGATTAGGGCACCAATGGGCTTGGGTTGGAAGGAAACAGTATTTCCAAAATGGACATTCATTTGCCACAGGGGAAGAAGGGGGACAGCACATCTTCTGCTGCTGCTCTCCTGGTTTCCTCCTGCCTGGAATGTGACTGCTATAAAGGATAGGTGGAAAAGCAGCTCTTTTGGAAGACTTTGGGGTTGGATTTTAAACCATTCCCAGTGCTGTTCTTGGCCATTGCTGCCAGACTGGTGGGATGAGCAGTAGGCTGCTGGGTGGATGGGGAGATGCAACATCCCAATGTAATGGGGTCCCAGTTCACCATGGCCCAGGATGAAGGCCAGGCTGCTTGAATGGGGTGTTGAGAATGAAATGAAAAGGGTGTGACCTTCTCATGAACTACACCAGCTTCAGTGGCCCCACCCAGGGTTTTCATTTCCTTGGAGTCTCCTTATGAAACCCTGCTCAGAGCCACACCACCAGAGCCAAAGGTATGTGAAGCATTCCTGCAGTGAAAGCAGCCAGAGGGCAAAGGATTTTCTGAATGGCCATCTCCAGGCTAACCCCAGCACTTGTTAGGGCTTGTTGCTTCAACCTGAGAAACCATGGGTTGTTGCAGCCAAGTGAGAAGGTATTTCCAGCATCAGAAGCTTCTTGACGCTTCTCAGATCTCTCTGTGTCAGTGACCAGCTGGAGTGCATGGAGCTCCACCTGGGGACGGATGAGGAGACCACTGAGAACTTATGGATCAGGATTAAAGGGAGAGCAGGGACAAGTTACATTACAGTGGGGGTCTGCTATGGGCCAACTCACCAGGAAGACCAAGCAAATGAGATGCTCTATAGACAGGTAGGAGTGGCCTCATGTTCACGAGCTCTGGTCCTTGAAGGGACAACAGAGCTCGGATAAGCAATGCAGGAGCTTTCTGGAATGCATTGATGGATACCTTTCTTTGCCAAGTAATACAGGAGCCAATGAGGAGATGGACAATGGACTTTGTCCTCATCAACAAGGTGAGGAATGTGAAACTCAGGGACAACCTTGGCTGCAGTGACCATGGAGTAGTGGAGTTTGAGGTGCTTAATGCATCAAGGAGGGTGCACAGCAAGCTTTCTGCCCTGCACTTCAGGAGAGCAGACTTTGACCACTTCAAGGGGCTGCTTGGTAGAGTAGGATAAAGCCCTGGAGGGAAGAGGGGCCCAACCCCCTCCCCCACTGTTGATATTCAAGGATTGCCTCCTCCAAGCTTAGGAGAGATGTGTCCCAACAGAGTCATCATGCAAAAATGCCAGGAGACCTGCATGGATGAACAAGGAACTCCTGGACAAACTCAGACACAGAGGGTGTCTGAGGGAAGCCTCCAGAGGGTTGAAGCAAGGACAGGTAGCTAGGGAGGAATATAGAGTTTGCCTAAGTAGCCNAAAGCCCTGGAGGGAAGAGGGGCCCAACCCCCTCCCCCACTGTTGATATTCAAGGATTGCCTCCTCCAAGCTTAGGAGAGATGTGTCCCAACAGAGTCATCATGCGTTGATATCAGGAGACCTGCATGGATGAACAAGGAACTCCTGGACAAACTCAGACACAGAGGGTGTCTGAGGGAAGCCTCCAGAGGGTTGAAGCAAGGACAGGTAGCTAGGGAGGAATATAGAGTTTGCCTAAGTAGCCAGGATCCTTTAAGAAAAGCAAAAGCCCTGATAGAATTATATCTGACCAAAGACATCAAGAGCAAGAAGAGCTTCTATAGGTATGTGAGTGGTAAAAGTAAGATGGTGGAAAATATGGACCCTCTCTAGAAGGAAACAGGAGACCCCGTTAGCTGGGATATGGAGAAGGTTGAGGTACTCAATGACTTTTCTGCCTTGGTCTTTAGCGGCAAGTGCCCCAGCCACACTGCCCAAGTCACAGAAGGCACAAGCAGGAACCAGGATAATGAACCTTCCACTGTAGGAGAAGATCAGGTTCAAGAACATCTAAGGAACCTGAAGGCGCACAAGTCTCTGGGACCTAACGAGAAGTATCCATGGGTCCTGAGGTCCTGAGGGTGAAGTGGCTGAGCCACTATCCATGATATTTGAAAAGCTGTGGCAGTCTGGTAAAGTTCACAGTGTCTGGAAAAGGGAAACAAAATGCCCTTTTTTTAAAGGNTCAATGACTTTTCTGCCTTGGTCTTTAGCGGCAAGTGCCCCAGCCACACTGCCCAAGTCACAGAAGGCACAAGCAGGAACCAGGATAATGAACCTTCCACTGTAGGAGAAGATCAGGTTCAAGAACATCTAAGGAACCTGAAGGCGCACAAGTCTCTGGGACCTAATGAGAAGTATCCATGGGTTCTGAGGGAACTGGTGGGTGAAGTGGCTGAGCCACTATCCATGATATTTGAAAAGCTGTGGCAGTCTGGTAAAGTTCACAGTGTCTGGAAAAGGGAAACAAAATGCCCTTTTTTTAAAGGGGGGGGAGCAGGGAAAGAAGGCCTAGGGAACTACACACCGATCAGTCTCACCTCTGTGCCAGCATGATCCTCCTGGAAATTATGCTGAGGCACATGGAAAATAAGGAGGTGAGTGGTGATAACCAATAGGATTTACTAAGGCAAATCATGCCTGATCTGATGGCCTTCTACAACAGCACTGGTGGCTAAGGGAGGAATGAGTAACATCATCTATCTGGACCTGTGCAAAGCATTTGACACTGTCCTACATGACATCTTTGTCGCTAAAATGATGAGGCATGGACTTGATGGGTGGACCCCTTGGTGGATAAAGACCTGGCTGGATCACTGCAGTCAAAGAATTGTGGTCAACAGCTGGATGTGCAGATGTAGACCAGTGATAAGTGGTGGCCCTGAGGCAGCCATATTGGGACCAGTATTATTTAACATCTTTGTTGAGGACCTGGACAGTGGGGCTCAAATGCAAGTTTGCTGATGATACCAAGCTGACTGGTGTGGTTGATACTTTAGGGTGAGGGGGTACTGTCCAGAGGGACAGGCTGGAAAGGTGAGCCCATGTGAACCTCATAAAGTTCAACAAGACCAAGTGCAAGGTCCTGCATGTGGGTTGGGGCAATCTCAAGCACAGATTCATATGGGATGGAGAATAGATTGAGAGCAGCCCTGAGGAGAAGGACTTGAGGGATTTGGTAGATGAGAAGCTCAACGTGACCCATAGCAATGTGTGCTTGCAGCCCAGAAAGCCAATGGCATCCCAGAGTGCATCAAGAGAAGTGAGGGCAGCAGCTTAAGGGAGGGGATTCTACCTCTCTACTCTGCTCTCACGACTCCCCACCTGGAGTGCTGCATCCAGCTCTGGGGCCCCCAACATAAGAAAGTTGTGGACCTCTTGGAGTGAGTCTGGAGGAGGGCCATGAAGATGATCAGAGCACCTCTCCTAAAAGGACAGACTGAAATAGTTGGGGTTTTTCAGCCTAGAGAGAAGGTGGCTCCAGGGAGACCTTTAAAGCATCTTCCAGTAAAGCAACTTGGTCTAGTGAAAGGTGTCCCTGTGCATGGCAGGGGATTGGAACTAGGTGATCCTTAAGGTCCCTTCCAGCCCAAGCCATTCTATGATTCTATCAAATGTTCTCTGTAGCATTCAAATTACAAGCTCCTGACGATTTGGGCTGAGCCCTGTGTTGTGCCAAGTGCAGGAAATTACTTTAAGTACTGCTAGCAAGGAGAGATGCTGATCCAAGAGGAGGGCAGTGCTAATGGTGGGATCTGAGAGGCCAGACACCATGGTGAGAGTTTGTTAGTGTACAGGGCTTAACACTGTGTGTTGATCCAGCAGCGTGTCTGTGCCATAGCACATGTAGAAACTCTCATGGTTCGCCCAGGAAGCATTGGCAGGAGGCAGGACAACATTTCCTATAGGGTTGCACCACATTTTGGGCGATGTGGAGCAGCAGGTTTGGAGGAGTAGCGTGTCTTGTTCCAATTAACTATTGCTAGGGAGATCACTTAAGTGGCCTGAGAGAGACAAAGACCTTATATGTTCATTAGAATAATTTTCTTTGCTTTACTATCATTAAGGGGCTCAGCTCTGCTCTCCAGCTGCCCACTAATGCAGAAGCACAGTCATCAGCCTTTCCAGAAGTGACTGTTCCCTTCCAGCCCAAGCCAATTTGAGGATGTCTAACGTGCATTTTCAGCAGATAGGAATTTAGTACTTTCGGAAACTTGATCTATTTAAGATACTTCAGAATCTGAAAACCTTGAGAGTTTTTGGGAATCAGAGATTTCCTTCTTTAGTTGTTGTTATAGAAACCGTTGCTTTGATTTTAATTTATTTTTCTTGGTGGAAAGGGGATTATACATCAAATCTTTTGTGGTCAGTATGCAGTGCTAACATCTTACTAAATGTTCCTTTATTTCATTATATTCTAGGCTAAGACTTTTGGACTAATTACTTCTTTACAAAACTTCACTGTGAAACCCTTTGAAATCTGCACCATCTTTTTTTTTTTATGGGATTTGGTTCATTTCTCTTTTACCCCAGGGTATGTGATCTGAGACATATTGAAGTAATTGGAAGTGTTTTCTTTGAGTTTGGTTTTAAATCAAGCTCTGGGTGAAGAAATTTGTAGAGGAAGGAAGGCAAGCCCCAGAAACCTAAAAGATTCCTGCAGGATATTTCTTTTTAAAAACGTGAATAATTATAAATCCCCTTGGAAAAGCCATCTGGGGAGCATCTGAGCAATGCTTACAGGAGGCCAGAGTCTTAAATGCTGTTCTCAGACTTTAAAAAAATGGGGGAGGAGGAGGGGGGGAGAATGAAAGACAGTAATAGTTATTAAAGCTGAGGATGTTCATGCCTCAGATGTTTAAACTTACTTCCTACAGAAGATTAGAGAGGCTGTTTCCTGATATAAAGCTGTATAACAGATTTTATATTGTCTGTGATGGGTTTCTGTCCCTCCCTTTTCCAACTATCCAGACACAGCTGGAGATGAGACAAATGATGAATCAATTCTTATGGCTAATGCTTTCCAGCGTAGTTCTGGACATTTCCCAGTCTTCCAGGAACTACTGTTTATGACAGAAAGAGACCTTCTTCTAAATGGACCTATTGATGTTTAGAAAAGAGATTTTTAAAGCATTTGTTGAATAACTCCTTTAGGGTAACCAGAGGAGCCTGTGGTTGGTGACACCAGGCTCACACCTCACACTACACCCACGTGTGTTCTCATTGCATATGATTACACAGTCTGGGATGTTTAATTGCCTGATTGTAATCTGTACACCCTACCAAAAGTTGCATCATTTTGATTTTGCCCGGGTTGCTGTGTGGCAAGCACCTTCAGACGGAGTTTCTTGGCCCTTGAAAGACTCATAAAATTTTGCCTGTGCTTTTGTATGAAGTCCGATCATTATTTTTTTAAATTGTTTCATTTCTTTGGGATGGAGGTTCAGCCACAGCAGGGAAGAATTTGCAATAGCTCCAAAAGTGCATCAATGGTGCAAAGCTGCTCTGAATAGCAATGGAGCTAAACTGTTCCAAAGGTTTTTAAAACACAAACACTGCCTTGACTATTGCAGCATCCAGTGTGAGCAAATCCCATTTGTTCTTCTCCAGCTGTACCAATTCATTCCATTCTGTGCTGGTGAGAGGTCGGGTGCCCACTGGGAAAGCAATCAAGAGCCACATGGATTAGTCACCTGCCTCAGCCTAACAGGGCCCAAGGTCAGATGATACAAAAATGAGTGACAAATACCTACCAAGAATAATCCAGCTAGGAGCTAAGGCCTCCCCTGTCTGCCCTGAGAGGAGCCTGTGGCAGTGAGCTCAGCGGTGGCACCAGTGAGGGGGAAGGCACAGGAATGCAAATGGCACCCTGTAACAGGGCAGTGAAGCCATCTGATGGCACATCCAGGCACACTCTTATTGTGGACTAGAATCTCTCTCTGGACTTTAGAAATGAGCCATCCAAAAACAAATGTTTAGTCAGCCTTGCAAGATGTCTCAAATGCATGATGTGCCTGTGACAGAGCAGTTTTATGGGGATGGGTCTCACCTTTTTTTTGTTGAATGTGACTCTGCTATAAAGAAAATCTGCAGACAAAAGAGATGGTAAGGTCGGGGGGAAATTTAGTTTTCAGTTCTTGAGAACTGAGCTGTGGGGCAGAAAAGGGAGTCTGTCAGCAGTCATAAAGGACAGGGAGGACTTTCCCTACCACAGAGGTTGTGCCATTCCAAAACCAGCTGTAATCTGAGGATTTGACACAAAACTAAGTGTCAATATTTGTCTTACAGACAAGAGTGGAGCCACTTGGCTTTGTGTCAGCACAGTCTTCTTGCTTTGATCAGGAGCTGGAGCTGTCACCTGTGAGGGCAGGAATAAGGCAGTGCAGTGAAAAGTTGGGCATGGTCACAGTGCTGACGATGCCATGGCTGCTGGAGCAAATGGATGAGGCATCAGACACTGAACAGGCATCTCCACCATGAGTCAGTCATCCAGGGGCATGCTCTTGAGTGAGCAGAGTGGGCCCTCAACAGGACACTGGGTGGAGTGGGGTGAGAGGAACAGAGGGCACCAGCAGCTGAGCACAATGACTTGGGCAAAACCAGGCTGGAAATAGAAAACCAGACCTCCAAGCTTTGGCTGTTGGAGACCTGTAGTTCATACTGTGTGATGGTTGGGTCTGGGGCTGGGTTTTACTTCATTTGGGAGAGGAGAGAGTTACAAAACATGGATCTGGGTTCGGGTTACCATTCTTCGCCCCTGGGCTATTCCAGGTGTTCAAATATGAACTTTTGGCCCAGGTCCATCTCTAATTAGGCATATTCTTTAAAAGTATTTTCCTTCATCGGCTCCTGTGCTCTTGGCTTGTCTCCACTAGCCCTCTTTGCTGTGCTAGAGCACAGTTTGCTGGGCATATTAATTGAACTGTTTACACACCTGGTTTCCTGCAAGAATAGACACCTAGCTCCTTCTTTTGAAAAGAATAGCCCAGAGGCTGTAAACAGGAATTGTGCTATGTCTGGAAAAGCTGAACTGCTGCTTATCGACACGGTCTCGGGCTGTGGGAGCAGCAACAGCAGCTGCTGCTGCAGACATGGGTCAGTTGAGCACAGAAACTAGATTGCACACTCTTCCCACCAGTCCTGTCCTGCTGCCTGGCTCAGGTCCTCTAGTAGCTGAGGAGTCACCTCCTTTGCAGGGTTATTCCCTTTTATTGTGACAGGGAGGGCTTCGCCTGGCATTTGGGTCAGCTCAGATTCATATTTTGTCTTGTATGTGAAAGGTGGGGTGTCATCCTGCAGTTATGTCCTGTGCAGGACAGCTGATGGGACTTTTCCGCTCCTTTTATGGCTTTACCTTCTAAGGTTAGTTTCTGTCAAAGCTCCCTGAAAGCAATGGTGGGTTCACCACCCCTTATACTCTTCTAGTCATGGCCAAGGGACAACTTTCATAAGCTGTTGTGTGGCTCAAAGAATGATTGGGGAAAAAAAAGGTTGGTAAGGCTCATGTGGTTCAGGTCAGATGAAATGGTCCTTCATGGTCTCTTTGGACTTCAAATGTATAAGCATAAACATATACCATCACACAACTTTGATATCAAAGTATAGGAGGACTGCCTTAAAATACACTGATTTTGTGGTCGTGCTCTCACCTCCTGAATCCTGCTTTGCAGCTGCTGTTTTAATTGGTGACACTGAGTTTGCTGCTTCATTTCTTTGCTGAACTTTACTTGAGCTTCATCTGGAAGACACCAGCTAACTACTGTGTAAGGCCATGAGTTGGGAAAGTTGCTGTGCTGTGCTGCTGGTGGTGCACAGGCCATGGAGTGTGGTGCTGATGTGCTGGGCCTTGGAATCTTTAACTCTCAGTACTACTTGAGCTTTCCAAAGCACTGTTGGTGAAGGCCCCTGGAGGAATCCCCCAAAGGCAGGCCCTTGGGAAGGGGCATGCAGATGCCTCGGCTGGGAATAGGGAACAGGAAATCAGATGCACCTTAGGGCAAAATTTGATATCCAAATTCCAGTCCAGATAGGAAAGTGCTGCTGTTCCCAAAGCACTGGGCTGGACTGGTATTACTCCAGCAACCCCCAAAGGGAACACAAAGTCATCCAGTGACAATGCAAGAAGGCGTGATAGTAGCTTTTCAGTGCTTGTGCTGTGGGGGAATTCCCACAACTCTGTCCAGGACCAGTAAATCTCCTAATTGCCCAGCAGGCAGTGACTTTGTCATTGAACTTCATATTGGCATTTATTCCTGCTTGGTTGCTGAGTGTTGGTTATATGCCACGAGTGTCAGGAGCTGTAAGGGCTGGGAAATGTCAGCTCTAGAAAGGGACCTGGAAGGACAAAGGTGACAGGTACTTTTGTCCAGGCTTGCGTCAAAACCCCTCAGAGAAGAAGAAAAGGCTTATGCTGTCACCCTGCTTACCTTCCCTCCTGCGCAATCGGGCCCCTCAGCCAAAAAAAGAAATCAGGGCTTTCCCTAGAACTCAGTGGCTAGCTGGATCCAGTGGCATAATTGTTCATGCTGCACTCTGTGCTCCTGCTAATGGTATCAAAGCAAGCAGGAAATTATTTTTGGAGCAGTGAAGCATGTTGAAACCCAGCAGAAGGCAGCTGTTTGCGTAACCGGAGTTGTGGGAGAGCTGCCTTCCTTGTTGCCAAGCACTCAACTTCCTATACTGGTGAGAAACAGTTTCCCTGCTCCCGGCAGCATGAACGAATCCCCTTAGGCCTGGGAGGCTGGGTTTGGTCCAGCATCCATCATTCCTGTAGCGCCCGCTTCACCGCTCTGAAAGTCCCTAGACACTTTTCCATGGGGGTCTGAACTATCTAATTCTTACACCTCAGATCACTGCTCAGCCCTCTCCTTAAAAATAAGTTACCTGCAAAGCAGAGAGTTTTGTGCAGAGTTTCAAATGCATTTCAGTTAACTCTCATCAGAGGTCCACATCTGGCAAACAGCCCACGCTGGAAGTAAAGCATTAGTTCTGCTTCAGTCTGATCATCTGCACCATGGGTTTACACCCTGGCTGGGTTTCCAACACCAGTTTGGTGCCCTGTGGTACACACAGTACTTCACTGCCTTTGCAAGGCTGTGTGTCCTGGCATGCAGCTCCTCTGGCTGCACTGCAGCACCTCCTTTTTTGTTTAGCTCTTTCAGCAGCTCCCAAGTGTCTAACAGGGGCTTGATTTTTTTCTTTTCTCCCCTCGATTTTTAATTTTTTTTTTTTTTTTTTTGGTGGAGGGTGGCATGGTCTTAGCATGTTGCTTCTATTTCACTTGCTGGCAATACTGGTTCTACCTTTTCTTTCTGCTCCATCACTGCAAGCTGTTGTCCAGGCACTGGCCTCCCCTCTTGAGGTGGCTCCAGCTGTATGTTGATGGTTCTCCCGTCCAAATAGGTCTGTCACTCTGGGCCTGCCTCTTATGCCCTTATACCAGAGCAGAAATAAATCCTTCAGTCCTACAGAGAAACACTGTGCCCCATAAAACAGCATCGTTAACGTGGGTCATAGGATTGCGTTAGTCGGAAAGAATGAGATACAGCCATGGCTGCAGAGAAGGCAATTGACCTGGTGCAGATGGAGCTTAAATTCCTGCCCCCAAAATGTGATGCTTCTGTACAGAAGGGAAGGACTAAGTCAGTGCAGAAAAGTTGCAAAAGCCCCCATGCGGGTATAAAGCCTTTTTTGTTTGTGGACTTATTATGTCATCCCTCGGTCATGCAAATGTCGCCCCAGGAGAAAGACTTTTTCACATTGCTGCCTTGTTCTAGAGAAGTCGCTCCCTGATTATTCATGACTGCTGACTCCTTCAGCCATATACCGCTTTCCTAAGGGCTGGAAAAGGGTGGAAAGAAATTCCCTGACCCAGTGAAAGGCAGGAAAAAAATCCGGTGCACCTGAACTGAGTCAGTCTGGATTACTTGTGGCTTTTTAGTTGAGTAATTAAGTTCTCATGCAGCCCCATCATGGTTAGAAAAGATGTCTGTCCTGTGCCAGGTTGAAGTTTGTAACACTACTTGAATGTACACCGGAAATGAGATCCCAGAACTGGGGTGATGGGCAGAGTGGTTTCTATACTCTATCAAAGTCTTGGTGGAGGAGATTCATAAATATTTTTTAAAACCACTGTTGTTTCACTTTATCATAACTTTTCAATATAAGTGCTTAATGTTTTTGGTGTGGTTTGGTAACAGATGAAGTTTTGCTTTTGTTTCTGCTAGTCCCATCAATGTCTAGGTTTACAGCTGCCAAATGCTTTGCTGTTAGGGCTGTTTAGGGACTCATGGTTTTAGCTGAAAATCCAATTATTTTCCCTTTGCCACTTAATTGCTCCCTGTGACATCATTATACCCGTGCCTTTGGTTTTGCTTTATTGGGTTTGGGAGGGAGACAGGATGGGATGGGTGCACCCTTGGAGACCTCCCAGGTCCATCTTGGGCATGCTTCCTGCCTTGTCTTTCAGTTCTATTTCTTTTCTTTGTCCCCTCTGTTGACCTGAGGGGATGAAAGAAAAGCTTTAGAAATCTCCAGTTTGGTGGCTGTTTTAATTGGTCCCTCAGGCTTTCCCTGCTCCAAAGCCACCCCATGGTCTATACTGCTTTAGCCCAAATTTCTTGGGACCTAAACTGAAGAATTTGTAAAATTGTGCTCCAAAAGGGAATCATGTTTCCTGATAATAAAACAGTATCCAACCCATTAAATGAAATTAGTATGAACCTTAGAGGCAATGCAAAGAAAAGAACAGTGCAGAGTTTGAGGAGCAGTATAATAAATTGATCAGCTTGAAACCTCTAAGGAAAGTCTTATTTCCTCAGATGAATGCCGTAGTTATGTCTGAACGGTGCCTCTATTTCTCTGCTGATATTTTACCAAAGTGTAGCTGTAGGGAAGGGTTTAGTTTTATTTTGTTGCCTTATCTCTGGGAACCAGTTCAGTTCGGTTTCAATGACGTTCCTGAGAAGCGTATGACTAGAAAGGGGTTTATTGTGTCTTTGAACTGCCTTTTGCTCTGAGGAATGAGGATATTTTTGTAACATAGGAAGGACAAACTGAACATGTTCAGGCTTGTCCTGCCTGATCTTTCCCTGTTACTTTTTTTTTTTTTCTTTCTTTCCCCTTGCAGCTAGCACTCATGATTGGGACTTTCCAGCTGATAAAGTCTTAGCTAGCCTAGGGGCTAATATGCTCTTAGCTAAACGAGCTCTCTGGACAGCTGGATATGCAGTTTCTTTTGATGCCAGCAAGCCCAGGGTTCGCCACTTTGTGTTCCCCACCAGAGCATCGATCTCTTGCTGTTCGCGTCTGTGGGATGAGTGCTGAGGGAGTCTTGGGCAGATGGCTTTCATATTCCCACTGGGATAAATTTTTTCCACATGTTTAGTGATCTTTTAAAACTCTCTTTCAGTAATGCTTGGATTTTACAAGAAGTAGACCTGTGGAAGAAATTAAAGGCAAACATTAACCGGACTTAAGGCAACCCAAAATGAACATCCCTAATGCCTTCAAATCCCACGGTGCTTTAGGATATCACAGTATTAATGTAGTTGAAATACAGGATTTATTGGCTATACCTGCAAATACAATAACTTGTGATTAGTTTGTGCAATTTAGTAAAACTGGGGAAAAAAAAAAAAAAGGACTTTGTCTGAGGTCTTTACTAGCCTTGACCTGAAGCAGTGATAAAAGGTAAAGATGTTCGTACTAAACTTAAGCCGGTTTTTCAACTGCTGCTAGGTGATAACTTACGGAAGAGCAATGCATTTCAGGTCCTTTCTGCTGGTAATCCCTATCTCTGCACTCTGGCTGGGCTCCTTGTATTGGGTGCTGCCATTTTGATGGGGAGTGGCAGCCATCACATCTACACCAACGATGTTGGGCCTGATCCTGTAAACCATTTGCAGCTTTTACTGGCTTGCATCCTTTCCATATTGATATTTTCCAACTATCAGTTGATAGTCCCCAGCTGATATTTTCCAACCTCTTTTCCGTGATGCCCCTGGTGCAGCCAGGATTGCAGCATTTCTTAATAATTCCTCAGGATCTGCATGGCTTGTTTTATTCTTACCCTGTGGTTTTTACTCAGGCAAGTTTCTACTGACTCAAATCCATGCTTAAATTGAGTCAGGGCTCCAGGATGTGTCCCTGGGGCCAAACCTGTTTCTAAGGCAGCTGGTTCCTGTTGAGCTGGGCCAGCAGACACCAGTGTGCAATATCAAGGCTGGGGGGGAAGAATTCTTCAAACAGTAATAGGGATGTCACACAATTCAACAATCTACATGTGTGTGCTTCTCTCATCAGTGGTGCTGTAATACATAGGTGCTGGTGTTGTGTTGTCAGGGTGCTGCAAGACACAGCAAGTTGTGGGTTCCTGTGCATCAGAGTTATGGCTGGGGCAGAAAATGGCTTTTGGGAGATCCAGGGAAAAGAAAGAGGAGGGGAAAATTGCAGTCCACTTGTCTGAGCACTAAACTTTCATGTGAGACACCTGATTTTTAAGGCTTTTTTTCCACCGTGACCTTTATTGGACCTTACTAAGGCACTTAGGGTTTCTGTGCTTCATTTTGCTGGGGTACATCTGGGGTGTTTGTACCACTGTTACCCACAGGGATGTTATGCAGATAAATTTTTAGGTTTAAACGGTGAGGTTTTTCAGCTGCCACTGCATTAAGTCTGTTTCTGTATGTAAGAAAGGAAAACTTTATACCATGACTGCTACAAGGATTGATGTGGATCCAGGTCTGGGGATCTGTGTACTTTGGACACCCCAGTATTTCTCTGGTGCTGTACATGTTGATGTATGTCCAAGAAGCTTGGCAGCACTTTGGAGTCTGCATTTTCATGGTTTTGCCCTGCTGAAAATAAAATCAATGTGAAATGAAAATACACAGATTTTTTTTCCCCGTGCGGAAAAGAAAAAAGCCAACAACCTCAAAAGGTAAATAATTTCCTCATCAGTATGTTTATCTGTTTAAGTGGACCTCCTTGGTGTACTGAAAGCAGCCAGGTTCTGCAAAGCTCCGGGATATCACAAGTGCCGGTCTAAAATCATGTTCACTGCCAGCCACTAAATAACATGGCCCCTTGCTGCCTTCAGTCACCTGGTTGTAGCACCTAAAATACAGCTGTTCCCTAAGATGTCCTGACAAAGAAGTGTGTGGGCTCTGCATCTTACAACAGCAGATGGCTTGAAATGTAAATCTCCCAGGTACAGCAGATTCCAAGTGTGCAGTGGGCCAGCGCTTCACCCACCGCAGCTACAGGAATGGCTCAGCTGGTCAGAGCATGGTGCTAGTAACACCAAAGCTGTGGGTTTGATCCCCCTATGGGCCATTCAGTTAGGAGTTGGATTCAGTGATCCTTGTGGATCCCTTCCAGCTCAGAATATTCTGTGATTCTGGATAATCGGATGTTTCCAAACTCCTCTGCAGACAGCTGGCGGCTCACACATTGCTCACCCCTCCTTGTTTCCAGCTGCTAATTTGCAGTTAAATGCAACTAGAAATACAGTAAACACTCTGCCTCACTTTTTTTGTTCTAGTCCATCAGGTAGCTTGCAGTTGCTGACATTTGGTGGTGAACAGAGTAGGCTTCTGCCATAAGCGAGTGGTTGGGTGGAGAGCTGCCCATGAGGCTGCCTAAGATGTGGTTCCCACCGAGAGCTCCCATAAATACCAGTTCAGCATAATGCAGTTGATACTAACTGGCATCCCTGTAGGTGGTCTCTGTAGTGAGGCCAAGATGAAATGTGGTGAGAAGAATGAACAAAGTGCTTTTTCTCCCTAAGGGGGAGTGCCTCCAACTGAGAGCAAAGGTGTGTGAGGCAGAGCTTGAGATGCAATTGCTGCAGCAGGTCTGCAGCTAAACAGTGTTCTTGCTCAGGGCTTTAGCAATACTGGAATCCACCGAAACATGCAAGATGCATAGAAGACTCTGCAATTATGTTTGACTGGTATGAAAAGCATAAATTTGTTTTCGATCCATTGCTCCAAAAAGTGCAAGCAACTTTAGTTAGTATTGGATGTGCTTTTTAACCCCCCAAAATTATTTCCTACTACATTAAACAAAGCAATTCAAAGTATATCACTAAGTGAGAAGTTTCTAAGCTGTTCCTTGGCTAGTGTTTCTCCTGCAAACTGTATAGAGGAGAAAGCTACTACAATTTACAACTATGAAACACAGAGCAGCCTCCTTTCTTTCTGAATATATTTAACATGCAGAAACCATTGTCATTATGGATGAGGGAAACAAAGTACTTAATTGGAGGAGTTCAGTAAATACAGTAGCAGGGAGACCACTCCTGGTTTGAGCATACTAAGCCTGCCCAAACAAGCAAACTGTGCATCTTCAGTTAATGGTTTCGCCCATTATTGAAATGGAGTGACTCACTCATCTCATGCAGATGCCTCCTTCTGGGGTCAAACTTTTCATGAAATCAAATCAGCTGCACCACAGCCCTCAGGCTCTGTCTTTGCTGGAGAAAGGATTGGTTTCAAGGGGCCTGTTGTGCAACCAAGAGGTTGGAGTGGGATGGTGGAAAGTCTTCCACCTGACACATGAAATCCTTTATTTGTGACTTTTGGGTATTAGCGTTCCAACACTGCTTCCCATGCAAAATTAGTCGTTATGTCGTACTATTTCATTAAAAGGTCTTATTAGACAAAAGATGCTGGAGTCCTTGATGAAGCATGGCAAGATTTTTCACACCTCGAAGTAAGAGATGTTGGCTGCCACTACTTGTTCCAAGGCAAGATCAGTCTGTGCCATGTGTCTGGTAGGATGCTGCATTTACAGTTACTTACCTCAAGGTAAAGAATTAACTTGTTTTGCCAGGGATTACGTAGCTTAAAAATGTCAATCATATGAACCCAGTCCTGGTAAGGGATGAAATTTAAGTGTCAGACTTGGCTAGTCAATGTCTTCACTATTTATTTACCTCATAGCCTGTGGGTGTGGGGTGTAAAGGGAGTCCTTGCTTTTATGTGACATCAGGATTGCTCTCTGGGATCATTGCAGTAGCCTTGCCAGATCCCTGCTTGCAAAAGGGACTGATAGAGGAAACAGCTAGAGTGGGCTGATGCTGGGACACCTCCAAGCATTGGCAAAATATCTTGTTACCAATGGCATCAGACAATTTACCCACAGTCCTGTTGTCTACTTGCCTGTGCCAGGGTATTGAGAAGATATGCTTTGTGGAAAGCCAGAGCATCTGGTGTCTGTGTCTGTTTTTGGAAGGTGGGAGAGGTCCTCTTGGAAAGAGCAGTCCTCTCTCCTTAGTGCCAGCAGAAAAGGCAGGGGTCCTGGCCCTAGCCAGAGCTCTCTTCATGCTTTCTTTCCCAGCCAAATCCTACCCCTTCCCCTTGCAGGAACTATCTGGACCCCACCCCTCATCTTTGGGCAGCAAAATTCAGCTCTGCCCACACACTGCTTTGAGCCAGCTTTGAGTAAGTGAGTGCCTCAGGATGGTGAGAGGTAACAACTCCAATCGATGCCAAACTTGCAGATTCTCCAAAGCCACTGGTGTGAGTCGAGACTTGATGTGCTGCGAGTGCAGCTCAGGTTACTATAGCAAATCCTCAACAGTTTCCTGCCCAGCTGAGTCTTTTGGAGTCTGAAGTGTTGTAACCTCATAAAAGCTGGAAAAAGCTGAACTCATTCAAAGATTATTTCACACCACCTACAGTACTCTATGAAGTCAGACATGCGGTAACATATAATTAACGATGCGTTCGGTGGTGAGTCACTGAGTAGTCTAGCAAGCACTGCTCACCTTCTAACCAGTCTGTGCGTGGGAGTCCTTACCCAGCGACACACCCAAACGGAGAGTTTTAATAATTTACCACATTCTGAGCTTGGAAGAGTAGTTTTTGTTGCTTAATTGAATAACTGGGAAAAAAAAAAAAAGCCAACAAAGTCCTAAAGGATTTGCTACCTGTTAGGGAACAAAGCTCCTCAATGAAGAAGAAGGTGGGGGAGAACCCCCAAAAACTATTACTTTGTAATACTACTTTGCATTACTTTGTTTAGAGTATCCAAGAAAAAGTCTAAGCAATGGGAGATTGCATCTTTGTGTTATATTAAACAATCACTTGATAAGATACATAAACGTTTCTTAGACTGAAATGTAACATTATTCTTTCCCAACTGTGTGTCCCAAGCACAAAGTGAGAGTTGTGGTTATTCTTATTTATTCTCTGGAACGTTTAAGAACTGCAGGGGGAAAAGCAGCATTTTCCAGTGAATGAGCAAAAACTGTGAGGTGGTGATGGGAGACATGGTTTTGATTCTGAATCTAGAGAAGGAAATTGAACTTGCATCTCAATGTGATTTGGTATCCTTACCCTTTCTATGATAAAAACCATAGTAAGAATCCTAGGGAAGAGAAAGAGCGGGACAAACTTGCATAATACTTCTCTGATTACTTTTCCAGCCTCCAACTATTTTCAGCTCAGGGGATTTCCTGACATGAATGAATGACTGTGATTCGTGACTCTTTAGTAACCTTCAATGCATCATTCTTCCAAGTGTTTCTCTAATCTCTCCTTGTATTTGTCTCAACCTTTTGCTTCCCCAACAATGGTAGCAACAAACTCCACTGACCTTCTATATGTTGCAAGAAGAATTAGGCTTTTCTCTTTCTTTTGAGCTGGCCTCTGACAGTTTTGTTTGGTGCTTCCCAGTTTTTGTGGTGGGAAATTCCTAACTCCCTGCTCCAGGTCTCTCAAAAACTTGTGAACCTTTATTTAGGTGTCCCTTGGACATCTTCCTGGGGTGAAGGCTCTCAACCTCCTCAAGCATAAAACCAGTTACCATGAATTGTCCTTGTTGCCATCCACTGAGCCTGTCTCATTTCTTAGATGCCTTTTTTTAGAGGAGGGGACCAGGATTCAATGCGCTATTCAAAGTACTGGTGAACCAACAGGTTATACAGTGGCTTAATGAGGTTTTCTGTTCAACTTGCTGTTTCTTTCATGGCAATCCCTAATCTTTGATTAGCTGAGCAATGAGCTGATGGTTTTGCGGAATATTCTGTGATAGTCCAAAGGTCTTACTCCTGAGTAATAATAAGCAGTTCAGAAACCATAATTTCACGTGTGAATTTAAGAGCTGTTTTCACTGAATGCATCACTTTAATCTGCACTGACTTTCAGCTGCCATGTTATTGCCCAATCCCTCAGCCCTCTAAGGGCCATATGCAATTCCCCACTGGCTGCGCTTTTCCCCAGTACTCTTTCATTTGTGTATCCTCTGAAAACTGTCTTACTTCACTGCTGGGCCAGACCATTCTCAGACAGATCGAAGAGCACATGTTCCAGCCTCACCAGTGGGATGCCTCTGATGTGAGCACTGACCACTTAACACCTACTTTCTGATGCCTATCTTGACCTGCCCCAGCTTATTCAATATTAGCACTGCTGGCATCAAAGCTAGATGTTGCAAGCCCCCGTTATGGAAGCGCAGGTCACATCTCATCCTTGTCTTCTCTTCTCCATTTCTAGACATACTATACATGAGTGTGAGTCAAGCAACGCCTTAGCCAGCCAGCTGGCTAAAATCTCTTGGGCAATGCAGCTTATTTCCCCGGTTGTTATAAATTCATGTAAATATGCAGGTGTTCAGTGCACCAAGACACCAGTGGGACTGTCTGTGCCGTGCAACAGGGAAAAGCAATAATCACACATACAAGTGAAGCTTTGAATTAGAAAAGTGCAGTATTTGAAAATAGGGTGTTTTATCAGAAAAGAGCACATGAGAATAAATGATACTCGAAATTAGTGTCGGATTATGGGCAAAGCATGCAAATCCGCCCACATCTTTTTGAAGCGCAACTGATACGCCTCTTCCGGCAATTAGGCGAGTTCCTCGGAAGAGCGCTGCGTTGGATCAAGCAGCAGAACAGTCTGGCACAGCCAGGCTGCTCCAGCTGCCTGGGAATTAGCATCCTGCCACAACCATCTCCTTCACACCCTGGCAGCGGGATCTGCAGTGCCTGAGCTGGGGCTGTGGAAGGGGCTGGTTAGTTAGAGCTGGGAATTTCCTCTGCAGCAGGCACTTGTGGGGGAGACAGATCACTTTTGTGCTGCAGAGCCCCGATGGACAGCCAGCCTTATCTGCTCATACAGAGCACTGTTTACCTAGGGAACTCTGCCAAAGTAGGATTTTCCCTATGGAAGAAACGCAGGTGTTTTTAGTCAGTGCGCTGCACTAATAGAATATTTTTTCTTCAAGATGGAGCATCAATTCCCACCAATAACCTTCCTTTTGCTAGTTCAGTGACAGCACGCCAGGAGTGAATGTCCCTTAAGGGAAGTTAAGACACAGGTGGCTCCAATGACTTTGGGGATCGCTGTGAGGTCCTGGCCCTGCCGCATCCTGTGTCTGATGTCTCCAGCACAAGGCAGCTCTGTTGTACCTCTGCTGTAGCACTCTTGGTTCTTTGCCCTGCTAATGCACCAGTGCCAACCTTCAGCATCCCTCCCTCACCCGGTTCTGACGGAAACAGGTCACGCAGGCTGCCCATAACCCTCTTCGTATCTTTTTCCTTTCCCAGCACCCAAATTTTCCAGATGTGGCTGCCATTAGAAATGAGCAGTTGAATGAGCACTTGTCTGCAGATGACTCATTCTCACCCTGTGAGGGGCTCTGCAGAGGGTGTGGATGCAAAGTCTCACCACCTCCTTGGAAAGCCTGCATTGGTGTCAAGTTCACCAAGTGAAAAAAAGCCTCCTGCTCTCCCCAGATCAGCAGCAGCCAACTTCTGCTGCTCCTCATCTAAAGCATATATGGCAAAAAAGACACCCTGGTCATGGTTTCCAGTTTCGTCAAGGCAGTAAACTCCCTCCTTTTCCTGCTAATGCATGGGTGGAGATGGCTATCCACTCAAGTTTTATGCTCTGTCTCTAGAGAAATCCCAGACTCTCAGTGAAAAAATGTGCAAATTGCAACCAAAGAAGTCTGCCTGAGGGGTTATGGTGAAATACAGGTGATTTATCCCAGGTGATTTGTCCTACCTCTTGTGAAGGACCTGACCACAGGGAAGCGAGAAAGGGCATTTTTCTGTGGCACATCTCCCTTAACGGCTGCAATTGTTCCCCCTTAGGATTTAACATCCCTTCAGCTGGCATTAACTGTGCTCTGTGCTTAACGTACCATTTTCTCATGTGCTTGGACACATGCTTGGACAGGAGAGCCAGGGGAGAGACTCAAAGCACACTTATTCATGTCTTTGATGTTTTGTCCATGAGGCAGGGAATATGAACTGCAGAAAGGAAGATTTGGGTTTGTTTTTTTTTTGTTTTCCTCTCAAAGGCACTGTTAATGTCCTGGGGGTTACTGGCCACCATTCACCCACAGCACTGCCTTGAAGTCTCCTGAGCATTGAGTTGTCTGGGTTTATGTGTGTTACTGTGCTGTTTCTTGCCCTGGGCTGTGGAAGCTGGACTAGCTCTGTACATGGGCGTGAATATACCAGGAAATGCGTAAAAATTTTGTAGGCCCAGTGAATCTTTTTTTGGTTGAGGCATCTGTGGGTTTGTTTGTTTAAGAAACTTTGGTGAAATTTTGTGCTTCTTTAGGAGGAATCTCAACAACATAGACTAGACCACAATGGGTCAAAGATGAAATGGATTTAGCAAGCATTGTCAAAGCAGTAAAACAAGGTTCCTTGAATGCAACCATCACTAATTTACAATAAGTTACATTACATACTGAGTTTATGTATCACTAAGTTATCAGGAACACAATGGTCACTGCTCACTTTCTTACGGACTCAAAGCTGTTTACTGGAGCGTGTGGTTTGCTGTCATGCTTTCTCCTAAACTTTCTTTTTTTCACCTCAGCTTTTTACTTTTCTTTTCTTTTTAACTCACCAGCTCTTTTTCAGCCATAGCTGCCCCTCTAAGGGTATGAGGGGATAGTGTGCCCGAACTGCAATCAAAGAAATATTTTGAGAGTCCTTTCAGAGCTCTTTAAGGAATCTGGGCCGGCTATGAATGCAGGCTTTATGCAGTGCAGTTTTGAAGTAGGAGTGAGTCACTAAAAAACAATCTGTGCTGTCTCCATGTTCAACTTTGACTTTATTAAGAAAAAGAGAAAGAAAACAAACGCAATCCCATTCACTGCCGAAATACACATTGATCCTTTAATCCTCAAGGATCTTTAATCATTGGGAACTGCTTCCTCCTCGAAAGAATCACTGTATTGACGCAACAATTAATTATGCAATTACACCAGCGTCTTTTTCTCCTGGGTTTTGCAGAGCAGGGTCTGTGGCTGGAATGCTAATTCGGAAAGTGGCTGATACCATCTCGTGGCACACGCAACCTGAATGCAGCCTCCTGGATGGCAGCTGCCCCTAAGTACCTCCATGGGTCTGCCCCAGCCTTTTCAGACAGGAAACTAAGGATGGGAATTGCCACCCAGTAAGGTCAGAGCCAGGACTGGAATTTGGGCTGGAGCCCAAAACTGTATTCCATGTTGTTATGTTGTAGCCTTCCTTGGTGGAAGCAGGAGACTCTGGTGCGTGCCCATCCCAGCTGGGGGTGCTTGAGGGGTACAGCTGGCAGGTACCAGCAGAGACTCTGTTCAAGAACCCCGTCTGCAAGTTGAAAATATTATCTGCCTGCAAATGTCTGGTCGGTGGCCTCTCTCCTGCTCCTGTGCCACTGCCTGATGCCCACACGGTGCACATGCCTTTGTGGGATTGTGTTTTTCATGGAAGTTTTGCAGAAAGCATTGCTTCAAAGCTACTGGGAAATGCTCTGCATACATGTTTGTACACCCACACATACTTGTTTGGCCAGGCCTCACTTTCCAAGAGCTGCATTTGCTGTAAACCTTGCCGTATATTTTTGGTGCTTCACATGTGTCACCTCTGACTTCAGGGACACGTGACATGATTTGGAGAACTTCTGTGAGCCCTTGCTGTCACCTGTTACTGTCATGTCTTGATTCACAAACTGAACCCTGATTGCATTCATTTGCCTCATACTAACTGACCCTGATGGGAGCAGGTCATGAAGAAACATGGAGTAGGTCCTCACTTTGCTGCACCTGGGAGGTATGGTGCACATTGGGATTTTCCTGCCAGTTAAGGCAGGTAAACTTAACAGAGGCTGGTTAAATGTTAGATGGGTAGAAATGCAACCCTCCTCCAGCTGACTGGGGAAGCTAGGATTTTTTTGGGTTTAATCTGTTTGGAGTTTCCAATTGTGTAAACTTTGGTGAAATTTTTGTCCGTTCTGCATGGCCATAGGCTCCCAAGTGAGTCTTGTACCAGGCCACACTGTGGGTCTTGTGGCAACTGTGCCCTGGGTTGGCCATCCCACTTTTTAAACCCTTTAAAACTCTTTAAAAGAATGCTTTCAATGCATCCACCACATTTGCCTAATGGCCTCAGGAAAGTGAAAAGGAGAGCTATTTGTTAGGTTGTTAAGCAGTGCTTGGTGGATGTTACGGACTCCTGGCTCCAGGTCCCTCTGCTCACATTTTCTTCTTATTTCTCTGAAAGCTTTAAGTCAGGGCAAGCTGCAGCTGCTCCTGTTTGCAAAAATTAGTCCTCCTCCACGTTCAAGTGTTTGCTCCCTGCAGCCAAAATCTTTGCATCCTCCTGACAGCAGGACCCTGGGACACATCAGTTCCATGCAGGACAGGGCAATGGGCTTTATTCTCCGTTTGATGGCAAGGCTGAAAAGAAAGAATAGTGGGCAGCTGTGGTGTTAGCTGACAGCCTGAGAGGGGCTTTGCTAGCAGATATCTCCAGGGGAGAACGAAGGTTGCTGACTAAAGTCAGCAAGGGACTTGCTCCAGATGAAAAAGCAAATGAATTATAAGCAACATGCTGAAATACACAGATAAAGTTACCCAAGTTATTTTGGCCATAAAGCCCAGGACGGTAAAGGCTTTTAATCTCCTATTAATCAATGCAAAGCTGGAAGAGGCCATACAATGAACTCAGCTGTCAAAGCTGCTGCACCCTTTTGCTCCCTTTAATTTAATTGTATTAGTCCTGCCCACAGCCTTTGTTCTTCCACCCTGCTCAGGAAATTTGCTTCTGGTTTTGGCAGGGCTCACTCTGGTTCCACATGGCTGGTTTGTGGACAGCCAGGAGGGATGAGAGGGAGGGCAGGAAGGGGAAGAGGATGGGAAAAGGTCCTGTGGGAGCAACCTGCTTGACGTGCTTCTTAGTAGTGCCACTGCATCCCTTCCTGCTGAAGCTTCCTCCTGATAAGCCAAACAGGCACAACTGCATGAAGAAGGACTTTGACTGATATCAGCAGAGATGAGAGTTCATGCTTAAATCTTAAAGTAAAAAACCAGAGAAGTGACCACGAGCCAAGTCTTGTTCAGCAGGAGCTACACATCCAGTAACCATTCCTACCCCTGCCCCCCTACCCTTTGACTCTGCTGAGGGGTCATGGTGTCTCACCTTTGGCTTAGCTGCTTTGATTTGTGCCACTTGTTCCTCATTTGACCAGTAAGAAATAAGGGCAACAGCTTGACTCTGGGTCCTTTGCTTGCTTAACGTGCAGAAAAGGATCCAGTGAGCACAGCAGAGCGTTGACTGCCAGCTGTTTTCTCTGCTGGTGTCAATAGCATCACCTTACCCCTTGCCAAAATGCTGTTCCTCAGGGCTGCTGTGGGGTGCAAAGCCTCCCTTACCCTCCTGCTGCATGCTGGACTCCTCCAAGACACCACTGCCTCCTTCCCACCCACATCTGCAAGGCTGCAGCTTCTCTCCCAACAACATACAAGGGTGAAGGTAGAGTTTTCTTCATTGGTGGTGACATGAAACAGCTCTAGCTGAGCACCTAGCAGCATCATTGCAAGAACACTGTCTTCTCAATCAACTGGCATTTGTCTTTCCTGCTGCCAGAAATAATGTTTCAGCACATGAGCCCTGGTTTTAGCACCCATGTCCCTTTACATTACAGTATAAATATTTGTGCGTCTTCCTATCACAGGAAAAGTTAATGTGTGTAGCCTCTCAGCTACCCAAACCCCAAAGTTATCCTCAGAGGGCTTCAGAGGTGACCATGTGTCAGGAAAGCAGCCCAGCACTGCTCTGTAAAACACTTGCCTTTCACTGTGGAGGATATGCTCTACTAATGCCATACTGGAGGGGTGGCACAAGAAGAGTCATCATGTATAATTCCTGGGTTGTAATGAAAACATTAGGAAAAAAAGAAATTAAGATACATCAGGAAAAACACTTAGTAACCTGCTGTGTCAATATGGCATTTTTATGACCCTTGGCTTCACTTCATCTTTCTTAAATGAGCAAACAAACAAATGGAAAAGGTGGTTTCCTGGACACAGGTGAGTTATGTTGAATTTTAGCATTTATCACTGCTGAAGGATGAGATAATGGAGCAGCTAATTTGAGGGTGTACCTTTACCACCTTTGCCTTTCCATCAAGGATGACAGTGCTTAACATGAGGAAAAGATAAAGCAGTTGCAGAAAGGTGTGCTTAAGAAGAGGGATTTTCAGAGGATATTGAATGCTTCAGGCTTGCCTGGAAAACACAGTTTTGAGCTCTACATTTTACTGGATTCCTCTGACTTCAGTGACCAGATGTAAAAAATTCCACAAATTCATTATATCAAGTCCAAGCTTTCCCAAATATATAAACTGTCAAGGTTTTCCTTTCCCTTTCACAACAACAAATCATCACATGCTTGCAGTGAAATACTGCATTGTTTGCTTCCTAGTTTTACAGGGGGATCCTTTCTTCATTGCTTGCTGTAATTGTTCTTGGATGAGAAGAGTAAATCATATTTACAGTGATATGTGGGATTCTGGACAACCCCAGGGGAAAAAAAAGGACCAGAAAGGAAGTTTTTCTTTTCAATGAAAGGTTTTCTGATGTGTTTTTTTCAATATCAGAATGAAAGCTTGAAATACAGAACCTTGAAAATAAAAAACCCAAAGAACCCACAAAACAGAAAACCACCAAACATTTAGCCAGCTGCAGCTACTTATTTTGGTTATTTTATCCTTTTTATTTTTTTAGTAAATTTACTTTTTGTTCCAAGGTAAAGTAGAAATTCTGGATTTCTTGGATAAAAATCTGTGTCCAAAAATCTGATTTCAGTCACTTGGAAACTGTCTGGCAGATAATTTTAAATTAGGAAGTGGCAATCTGCTGCACTAAAAATAAAAAGTAATGATCCAGTAAATGACTAATTTTGTGGTCCGAGTTAATTAGTGGAACAGCTTGGAGGATGGAAGGCAGCAGGTCTAAATTACTGCACTAAGTCCATTTGCAGAAAGATTTTATCTGACTTTGTTGTTATTAATAATAATTAATGAGAATCAAAATATTCAGCTGGGATTTTTGTCGTTGCTATTAGTAGGAATGCATGTGTGTGTGTATATATATATTATGCATTTTCTCTTTGATGCTTTTCTTGCTTGTTTGCATTTCAATCCTTGATTGTCTTGCTCTGTGACTTAAATAATACTCCAGAAATTATTCAGACCACACCTTTTCTAGCACAGAGGAAACTTGAGGCATTTACAATTAGTGGTGCTGGTTATTCCATGAAAACCACACACCATGGACTGACAAGGAAATCAGCAGTAAAAATTCAGGCAGTAAGCAGTCCTTCATCAGCAGGCTCACAGGAAGCATCATCTGGTGGCTCACAGCTCACTTTCACATCCTATTTTTGCAGCACAGGTTGCTGGGAACAAAGGGATGACACAGTCACTTTTGAGTCTGCACAGACCCACACATCCCAAAGCCTTCTCTGGTGAAATCTAGGCATTACTTTGCTGAAGTCTAAGGTACTGAAATTTTGATGCCTCCAAGGCACCATGATGGTCTCCTAGTCTTGTGCGCTCCGTGACATCAGCCTTTGCTATTTCTGCTGGACTTTCCCACCCCAAACCTGCTTTCTGTGGTAGGTTTTAAGCACAAGTTTTAGGAAACCCTTCAAATAATTCGGTTCCTATGACAGGGGACACTTTTAATGAGCTAGTTTAGTGGATAATTGCTCTCGTTATTAAAACATACTTCTCCCTTTGCTTTCAGTTCGACTTCTCTGAGTTTCAGTCTTCCAGCCCTGGACTTTGCTCTACGTGTGTTTGCCAGAATTAAAGCCTTTAGAGTGTGAAATCTTCCCACATACCCTCAAAGACTAGGAGGAGTAATTTCCTAATCTTCTCTTTTAAGAGGACAGCAATAATTGTGGACTAATAACTGACTCTATTGATTTTTTCATGTCTGTGTTTGTTTTTTTCTAGATAAGTTGTAATTGTTTCTTTTTATCATTGTGCAATTGTAGTTAATAATTGCTGTTCACTTTGTCTACATTCTAAGGATATGGCCCCACTTCTGTTAAAGATTCAATGTCTGAGGCTCAGATGGGCAGTTGGAGGGTGTTGATTTGGTTTTGGGCACCTTTGGAGAGTGCATCAGTCAAAGCCCTGATTGCCTTCTCAGAAGGTTTTGTAAATCATGTTTATTATTTTTAATGGCTCCTTTTCAAGTGGTAGTGTATCTCTGGTGGGTTTAGTTCTGGCTGTAGGCTGTATTCTACCATCCTTAATCATCTTAGGTACTTTCTTCACTTTCCTTAACTTCATTTGATTTCACTGAGAAAGTTCAAGGAGTGAGCTGATACTTAGATGAATGAAATTGGTGATTAGATGGGGATTAGATGGTTTCTAATAAGCAGATGCTGTGCTGTCTCTGGGAAGATTTCCAAGCTTCATTAAATCAAGATGAGCTCTTTCCCCCTGACAATTACAGATTTAAAGCATTGTATTATACTCTATTGATAATAAAAATTATAAACTATCTTGATAGTAATAACCATCTTCTGGTGAAATCTCAAATTGTGGTCATATCCAAACCCTCCATGAAGGGATGAGCTCTTTAATAGCCTTATGTACTGCAACTGGAAGAGAATTGTTCCTCATCCAAGTGCCCAAGTCTTTGCAAGATGGAGTTATAAATGTCTTGTTTATGATATTCATCCAGTTCCCTATATTTTTTCTGTTTGCAGCATTTTTGTTCCTATGTATGTTGGGCTGGTGGGAAGTCTCATCAATACCCTGATAGCAGTGATTTGGATCCCTTTGCAGATTAAACCAAAATTAAACCAGCATGTGATAGAGCACGGTAAGTATTTAGTGTTTCTGATAAAAAGTGCATGAATAAGGATGGGGGATTGACATGCTGCAAGAACTGCTGAAGTACCTTAGAGTTGCATTTAAGGGCAAGAAGGTCCTGACCTTGAAATGCTGACACTTTCATGGCTAAGCTGTGTTTATGGTAGAGTATTATTCCCTATGTATCGATCACTCTGCCATGCAGAATTTCAGTCTTCCAGCCTAGTGCTTGATATGCATCTCAGAAAACGTAAATGTGGACCCCTTGCTGGGGATTAGTTTGGTCTGGCATGGGAGGCAAATCCCACTGTCTCACTGCATGCAGACCTGGCACCAGCTCCCAACCTCCTGCCGTCAGCAGAAAGCTGGTGCAGCAGAGAAAAAAGTGCCTTTTGGGAAAGAGGGTGGTGAACCTGAGCAAAGAGTCTCAGAGTTTCTTACTTTCTACCCTCAACTTGTATAAACAGAGTTTTAATCAATATGTCATCTTCTATAGGTACATCACAATCTGGCAGCTTGTTTAGCATCAGCGAAATCCTGCGTCTGATGAAGTTTCCAGGAGTAATGGAAGTTTTTATAGTCAAGGTCTTTGCTGGACTTCCCATAGGTAAATCTCACCCATTCCCATGGTTGCTGATGTATTTAAAATAAGATGACATACGCTGTAGACCAGGCTCATCTCAAGTTACTGAGAGCAGTTGCTTTTGATCGTGGAGCAGTGAGGATTCAGGTCCTAACTTGATGTTGGATGCTTTCAGATGGTCTCAGCTACAAAGGGTCAAAACCCTGGGACTTAATGTAAAACAGACTATTTTTCATAGGCATCTTTGACATTTGGCAAATCATTTAATTTCTCTACTCCATCCCCCTGGCTGTAAATGTTTTTTCTCTTGTCTGTCATTTCTATTTAGGCTGTAACCTCTTCAGAGCAGAAGGAAATCATTTGTCCTCTGCTGGAAACACTGAGGTCCTTCCTGATTTTGCTTAGGGATTTTAAGGTGTATGTGTTATCCTAATGTTTTTCCCAACAACTAAAAAAACGTTGGTGGATGAGAGGATCAGGCTGCCCTCAGGGGAACCACAGTGTATTTCTTCCCTTGCATGTGATAGTGGTGCTTGTTCTTCTCTTCCTTATATGTTCTGCTCAGTTTTTTGTGTCACAGTAGGAGCCTGCTGACACTCAAACCCTTCCCAAACCTGCCTGTTTCCCTGCTTCCTTCAAGTCAGTTGCTGTACTGGCATGGTCCATATCTCCCAATTTGCCTGACTACATATCCTTGGCCACAATTTAATACTCTTCATTTTTGCCTACCCTTCAGCTTCTTTCTCCCCATACTTGCCCAGAGACAAGTTAGCATGTCAGCCTTGTTAGTCATGTGTAAGGACAAGGTGATGTTCTCTGCCCTTCCACACAGAAAGCCTTCATGGCTCCTTTCCCAGTCAAACACAAGTGAAGTTTCTCTCGATGATGATTTCAAGACTTGAACTTTGCGCACATCAAAACACATATACATCATGCATCTGAACAAACAAAGGCACTTCCCTTCCAAACAGGAATCTTAAGAAAGGATTTAAGGCCCCACAGGTTTTAGACTTTGCGGGTTTTTTTCCAATTCATTTTTGTCTGGAGAAGCCCGTGAAGTTTAAATAATGAGAAACATGATTTACAAATAAAATTCTAATTTTTAAACTGGAAATTCAGTTTACAAATGAAAGTAAATTTGGCTATGGAGTGTGGCTGTATCAGAAGGGGGTGGCATTTCTGGGCTTGGTCAGGCTCATCTGTTACTCCTTGCTATGTCACTGGGGGAACAAGTCCAGCTGGAGTTGTAGAATAATACACAGGGAAGTAAAGGATTTCTGATTTCTTTTTTTCCTGTTTGTGTGTAGTTGGCACTGGCTGAGATCAGTTATGCCAGTTGGTCCTACCCCTGCCACTAGAGAGAGGACACAGTCTCAATGCACTGCTGGCTTGCCCTAATAGTGCAATCTTTTTGGTTCCTAAGAAGCTAAACTTTTAAAACTGTATTTTAAAAGTTGTATAAAATGATAGCATTTCATAGAATGAGACAGATGTTTTAATGGGGGGGTTTCTTTGCTGATTCTGGTTCATTTCTCATCTTAAAGTAGCATTCATTTGTCTGTTTAAGAATGCCTCAGACCACATCCATGTGAGATCTGCGCAGTAATTTCCTGTATGTTCTCCTTTTTCCAAAGGCCAGGCAAGATACACTTTGCTTTAGTCATTCCTGCTAAAACACAAATTCCTGGCTGTTGGAGAATCCATTCTTCTTTCCCTGTGCAAAGCAAAAATGCTCATCCAACCAAAATAAACACCTCCTGCAGAAAACTGCAAGGCAACTTCTAGGCAAAGAGGATGGAGACAGCGAAGCTGAAATGTAAGGCAGGCTAATAGTGTGTCACTGAATGGCTTGGAGTATTTCCCTAAGGATAGGAATGGATTCACTTCAGGCACTCCTGCTACACGGGTAGCGCTTGCACTACAGTGAGAAGTGAATAAAATCCTAGTGACTTCTCTTTGCAGGTCTCTCTTCACTTCAGGTGGCTGACCAATTGATGCTAGCTGAAAGGGGAACTGGCCATCACTTAATTCTCTGAAGCTCACAGCTAGAGGCTGAGCTCTTCATGAGCTCATTTACCTTTCATCTCCAGGCTGCAACTGTACAATTAATTAATTGCCCAAATTACAGACTGTTCTCTATTTACTTTGTAAACAAGTTTGTGATATACACCGAAGAAAATCTTTTGTTCCTTTTGGATCTCATTGTTGTCTAAAATTAGCTTGTTTGAGACCGAAAGACCCTCCCCAGGAGGGCTGCAGGGCTGGGAACCTCCTCCCTGTGTTGCATAAAAGCAGAGACCTGGGCTCTGTGCCTCTTGCAGGAGGGCAGCTGCCAGGGATTTGACAGGCAGCAGATGGCTCCGACACAGCCGAATTAGCTTCTCAACTGACCTGGGAAAAGAGAGCCTCGTTTCATTGTGGTAGATAAGAAACAGAAAGAAAAACAAGAGGATAAAAATCTTGAACATACCTCTTACTGATCAGAAATCTCCAGGGCCTTGAAAATACTGATAAAATACCTGCTTGTATGAATCTTTGGCTGTCTGATGCCTTTGGAAAATCTGGTTTCAACACAATTGCTTTAACACCTGCATCCCATTTTTAAAAGGATTTTCTCTCACGTGTGGAAAAGGATTTTACAGTGAGCCTTAGGGCTCTATATCCCATCACGTTTTCAGTCCAGCATAGGAGGGCTGACAGTCTCACAGAGGCTGTGCTTGCCTACTCACACCATCTTGCAGTGAGGATTGCTAAGCTGCCTCTCCAAAGCTACAGGCTGCTTTTAGACATGTCACTTTTTTTTTTTAAATACAGTTTGCACTCCTATTTTTCCTCTCATTTCCTTTTTTTCCTGTTTTTCCTCTCATTACTGCATCTCATAAACAATTTCCCTGCCTTCTGCTGCATAATCCTTGTTATTCGTACACTGGTGCCAATGGGATGGTTTTTTCCTAAGGAATTCACCCCTTGCTTAGACCCCCTCAAAAAAGGTGAGGTTTCTGAGGGTATTTNTTTTTTTTTTTAAATACAGTTTGCACTCCTATTTTTCCTCTCATTTCCTTTTTTTCCTGTTTTTCCTCTCATTACTGCATCTCATAAACAATTTCCCTGCCTTCTGCTGCATAATCCTTGTTATTCGTACACTGGTGCCAATGGGATGGTTTTTTCCTAAGGAATTCACCCCTTGCTTAGACCCCCTCAAAAAAGGTGAGGTTTCTGAGGGTATTTTTTGCCATTTTCCTTTTTTTTTCACGTTGAGCCTTGCAGTGTGAATTGAGGCTTATCATTACTCATGTGGCTGCACTCAGCTGACCTGTAGCCTACCCACATGGGAATCTCCTGAGATCTTTGCAAGAAATGCTTGTTCCATTGAGAATAAAACCTTTTTTAGTTCAATCTGGGGCTCCCCTTGCGGGTTTCACCAAGAAACATGTTGCCAGTTGAAAAGACCCCCTTAGCTGCTGAAAGAAGTGGGGCAAGTGAGTCTCACTTCTCCAGGTAGCTTTAGGAGACTATGCAGAAACAGATGCAAAAAAAGACCTGTGCATCCCCAGGGGAGCCATGCAGTGTATACTGCTAATTAGAGAGCACAGTCTATTCCCCTGCTCCAAAAGAAAGCAGCTTGTTTAGAGGAGAAAGATCCAAATCTGCCTTAACTTGATGAGGGACTTCAAAGGGGAGACGAGCTGTAGAAGCTGGCATTTGATTCCAGGAAGAAGCGCCAGGTATGTAGGAAGGACGAGCCCCTCCTAGGTAGTACAAGCAGTGGGGTAGCAGGATGAAGGCCCAGCTTCAATCTGATCTTCCTACAAGTGAAACCAAGTGTGGTTTTTCTTTCATTTCTTCACGTGTGCCTTTTATAAACTTGTGCAACCCTGTTGCCTGATTTGGGTGTTGTGAGTAAATACTGCTATTTGCATGTTACCTTAAGCTGGCTCAAGCTGAGAGCGATTTCAAAGTAACTGGATAAGGATGGGGTGCTCTCCATGAAGGGGTGTGGTGAAGCCATAGATCTTCATGAGCCTCAGCTCCCTGGCACCTTCTCCAAATATCTGTACAGTAGCAGAGCAGGGCACTTTTCATGCCCCCCATTCCTCTCCCCCAGTGCTAGGAGAACAGCTACTCTCATTAAGGGGGAAAGACATGTCTCTCATGGAGTTCAGGAAGGCTTTGTGGCAAGTTCTGGACTCGGAGGGTGGTGCTGCCTCGAGGCAAAGGCTTGGGGTGCTTGGAGGAAGGTCCTTGTTGCTGCAGGTGCTCCACTGGTAGGGGTGCAGTTTGGCTGCTGGATGCTCGTTTGTTAAGGGAGTGAGTCCTCCACAGCATTTTAACCAGCAATTTGGGATCATTCCTTCTGAGTAAAGCCCGCAAATCCTTCCCATGTTAGTGGCTCACTTTGCCAGGCCACCGGCTGTCTTCTCAGTCCTCACACATTGCCTCCTGGACTCCTGTTTTCTCAGGAAGAAGAGGACCACAGCTCCCTTTTTACCTAGTCTTTGTAACTCAGAGGATCCTACCAGAAAAGGCAGGACCTCTAAGGGTCATCTGCTCTCTTCTTCTGCCCCCAAAAAGGATCAGTGGTCTCTGACAGGCATGTTGTGGGGTTGTTGACATATGGAGAGCCCCAATTTCCTACTGTCTTGGTCTGTCTGAGGTGCCCAAGACACTAGGGGAAGCAGCAGACTCCTACCCCATACCGCACTTGGAGCACAATCTTTTGTCATAATGTATTTAATTTGATGGCTCTTGTGTAGGATGGGAGCATGTGTAAGCACATCTGTATCTGTGTGTGTTTGGCAGCGGGGGAAACACACTGTCCTATTTTCCTTTGAGATTGACTGGGCATTTTCCGTTACATTTTCAGAAATTACCTCAATTGAAAAGCAGACTCAGCCTGAGCTGTTTCTGTGTGTGCTTTCCTGACTGCTTGTGTGGACACCACTATTGGTCCCCACAAGAAATTTTTCACGTGCCACTGACATCATTGCCAAGGTGTGCAGTGAAATCGCTGCATCTTGGCTGATGTCACTGAGTTGTTCCCCATGGTGAAAATCTGAAGTCAGGCAAAAGGGGAGAGGAATCCAATCAGATTGTTTTTATGGTTACAGTCTTGTCTGAACAAGAAAACAAATGTTTTATTGCTGTCTTAATGGTTAGTCTGGCTTCAGTGATACAAATATTTACCAGTTTATAATAAACAGCTGAAACTGCAGCCTACATAGTCACATTATTTAAAGATGAAAGTAAGGGGGATAAAAAAGTTAATACTTAAAGATTAAATTACTACAATGACTTTGAATAGGATTCTGCTCATGTTTATATCCAGCACCAGCAACCCCAGGGAGAGCTCCTGGCTCATATTGGGGGTGACTGAGAGCAGGATCTGGGCCACTACATGCAATACAAGTACATTGATGTATTCTTTGCATTAACCCTCCTTCTAGGTTTGTTCATGATTATGTTTTCCATCATCTCTATGGATTTCTTTGGCTTGGAAGCAGTGGAGTCTGGATACCTGATGTCATATTTTGGTGTCCTTCAAATGGTAAGTGAAGTGCAAGTCCCCCTCTTAGACAGATTAGCCACACTGTTATCTAATTTTCTACCTTTTTGACACATTCTCTTCCAAATCCAGGTGTGATATTGACAGGCAAATCCTAGCTCTGCCATACAGTATTTGGCTTAAAAAATAGAAGTTACTCCAAATTTATTCTGTTCCTTGAAATGGGAAGAAATTGGAGGAAGGAGTGTCCTGAAAGCTTTCTTTCCTTCATCTCTCTTTGTGGATCTTTAAGCTGTGGAGCTAAAATTTCCTCAGACTGATATGTCCTGTTTTTTGTAAAAAAGCTTACATCAAACCTAAGGTGCTTTGGCTGGGGTTTTTCCTGGTGCAGGTTAGCAGATTTACATTTACGTAGTAGCACCTTGTGCATTTATGCAAGGAGATGATCTTACTGGTGTTTTAACAGGTCCCTTCAGTGTAGAGGAAGAACTTGTTTCTGCTGCATGGAAACAAGCACAGCAAGCTTGTACTTTCCAAAAAAAAAAAAAAAAAAAAAAGGGGGGAAAAAAAAGAGAAAGGAAAAAAAAAAGAAAGAAAAAAAGGAAGGGAAAAAAAAGGAAGAAAAATAAAAGGAAGGAAGATAAAAGAAAGGGAAAAAAGAAGAGAAAAAAGAAGGAAAATAAAGAAAGAAAAACCAAAGAAAGAAAAACCAAAAAGATGAGCAATGGAATATGGTTAAGAGACAATCAAAATGGGTAAAAGGGAAAAGTCAGCTGAATTAGGCAGTAGCAGGGCTGAAAAAATACGATGTTTGTTATAGCAGAGTGTTCCTTTTGGAGGAAGAGGCTAATAATTTTGCAGAAAGAGCAGCAGATGATTATAAGCAAGCCTCGAGGTAGGAATGCAAGTTAAGCAATACCCTGAAGGAGGGTGGTCTTGTTATTAAATCCGCCTTCATTTCCTGGGCATTGCCACAGAGTTCCTGTGGGATCTGGAGGAGCTTCTCATCTGGGAAATGTCAGCTTTAGTTCCTTCCCTTGTGATTTGATTTGGCATGGTGTTGCCAGTCACTTGGGCTCTGCTCTGATCTCACCAAATCTGGGCATCTTGGTACAGCAGCTGATGAACATGGCTGTACATTAGCAAGTGGATTCTGCAGAGTAAACTGGCTGGAGCTGAGGAGATGGTGCCTTGGCCATGTCAGTTCTGTGGGGATGACTTTGGACTAGCTGTCTCTTGGTCCTGTGAGCTCAACATCTCCAGCCAGCTGGATGCACACTCTCTCTTTTGGTCTTATTGTAAAGAAGAACAGTTTGCTGGTCTGCAGCATGAAAAACGGGGTGATCAGCAGCTGCTTTCCAAAGCAAGCTTCTGACCCAAACTCCACTGCTTACAGAGGCTTTCCCTACATTAGTTTTTGTATGTTGCCTCCTAGACCAGGATCTGCAGGAATCACTCAAGTTTTAGAGGGGCTAATCTTCTTCCCCATTTGAATGTGAAGGGACTCCCCACAAACGTGCTTCTAACTTAGACATGTGAGTTCAATCCCTGTTACATGTGTCTACACCGAAATAAAATTTGGGGTTGGAGCACG
The DNA here is from genome assembly GCA_013397135.1 of Pachyramphus minor. Classification (NCBI taxonomy): domain Eukaryota; kingdom Metazoa; phylum Chordata; class Aves; order Passeriformes; family Tyrannidae; genus Pachyramphus; species Pachyramphus minor. Next base: position 250,245 of record VYXB01002963.1, on the reverse strand, counting down.
GCTGTGGTGTGCTTGTTTCGAGTTGGCTAACGTGGGCGGCAGTAGCACTTTTACAGGAGTGGTTTAGTGTTGCTAGATGGAGCTTGGATGCTGCTGTTAGGTCCGGGATATCTGTCTTCAGGACACTGCTGTTATGTCTGGAATATCTATCTGTCTTCACTGCTATTGTTTCCCAGCTTAGTTTGGTTGAAACTACTGTAGATAAAGTTACCTCCGCTGCCATGCTGGTGCACCCCACACAGAGACACAGCCCTGGAAGATACAGGAAGATACATGCATCCACTCTGCTTCCTAATGGATAATCAGATGTCAGTGCTAACCAGGGACCTGATCCTTCCCATAGTCGTAGAGTTTCATCCCGCAGAGGCCAATCTTGCCTAGTGCCACAATCTAGATCTAACCCAGCAGTGGCCTGCAGGCTCGGATGCAGTATCTGCTTTACTAGAGAGTCTTTGCCTTGGGACATTGGACACAGAAACTGGCTTTTATCAGGCAGTTTGCTTTCATCTATCCATGCAGTTTCTATCCATGTTGCTATTCATATAGGGCATGACACTTGACATCAGAAATATGGGAGTGGAGTGGTCATGGGGTACAAACTTCTCTTCTTCGTGTTCGTACATTGAGGTTTGCTGTCAGAATACCAAAAATGAAAGGGGATAATGCTTTACTTTTTTCAAAAGGCTAAGACACCTGATACTTGGTGGCAGCAAAACCATCTCACCTGGGAGGCTCCAAAGCACTGCTTTCTGCTTTGTCTCTTCTTCTTTCCACTTTATCACTGGCAGTTTCAAACTCTGCTCTGGCTTAAGCAGGACAAGATCCTCAACTGGATCAAATTAGACTCTCACTATCTGGCTTTTAAATTACTGTAAAACATTAGATTTTGTGTCTTTACTTCCAGGTCTCTGTCTAGAACCACCCAAAGATAGTGACTTGGTTAATGTTTTATGGCTGCTTTCTATTGGGGTTCCTCCAGTGGAAGGTTTATGCAGGGTGTAGAATGTGTGCCAGCTCTGTCCTGCTGAGCCCCAGAGCTGCTTTTGTGCCTTCCTGTTGCCTAAGCTGGCATTTCAGATGCATTTGTTTCTGCTGTAACAGTGAATTGATACTGCTGAGATATAAGTGCAGATTAAGGTGCAAGTAAATTCCACCAGTCTGCATAGGTGAATGATGATTAATATCTGCTGACTGGCTTCCCCACTTTACTCAGTAAATTATAGCTTTATTAATAAGGAATATAATGTAATTTTCAATTAATTTCATCAACCAAATCCTCAGCTTTGATTTCTCATTACTTAGTTTGCCCTTCTGTAAAACATACTGAGGATTTTTCCATCCTCCTGGACTTCCTCTGAGCCCTCCTGTTAGAGGAAACATGTCCCCCACATTTGCATCTCTCCCTGGACTTGAAAATGGATAGGACTTTCATAGATAGAAAGGGATGTCACAGAAATGAAGGGGAAAATAGGTATCCATCCATGTCCTGTTTATTTTAAATCTCCCTGCAGACACTGAACACAGTGCCTGGGCAGCTGCACGGCACAGCCAGCTGATACAACCAGCATCGTGTCCCAGGGTCTTGCCTGCTCCTAGCACATATTGCATGCATCCAGTGGCTTCAGAGATGCATAGGGAATAGCACAGCAAGCAAGTCTTCTCTGAGCCCTTTATTCAGCTCTTCCCTGGAAGTCATGCACTGACAAAAGCATTGTCTGGTCTGACAAATCCTGGCAATTTTTATAGTATTATTTCTTTGTGTTATTGTAGTTTCTGGGTTTTAAACATTCTAAAAACTAACATATTCCTCTTGCACAGAAGGTGATGTTGCAGCTCCCTTTCCCAGCCTGATCAGCAATCCCACGATGACTCAAATAGAGATGGTGTCTGCCTGCTTTCCTCTCTCACCCCTAGGATATTATGCTCCAATTGCTTAATCTAGTTTTTCAGTTTCTCAGCCTCATTTAACCTGCTGTGGTAAGAAGTGGCCAATGCACTGTAAGCATCTGTCTCTCCTCATTCCTCCCATGTAAGCCAGCAGCAGAGTACCTAGAGAAGTGATTTGGAGTGTCTTTGGATCAGTCCACCTAATTTAAAGTAGGCAACTCAAGTTCTTTGTCATCAGTATCTCAAACAGCTCTTTGCATGGGGAGATCAGCACAGAAACATGAACCCTACAGGAGGTGGGGTGTTTGCCCCTTTGCAGGTAGAGGATGGTAGTTAGCCCCACTGCTCATTCAGGCATCACCTCAGGATCCCATCTGGAGCTTCTCACCCTCACCTCATCATGCTTGGTCCCATTTTGTTGCTTTATGTCCATGCAGGACCACAGAATCTGGGAGAAGGGGGGTATCCCATGCCCAGCCTGAGAGGATCCCTGCAGGTTTAGAAGGCAGATTTGGGACTGGTTTGAAGCCCAGGAGCTTCATGTGTTTTAGCTGACCACTCCTCAGAGCAACTCTCTTGGTGCCTCCCTCTCTGAGCATCAACTCTGTCCACACGGGAATGGATTGTGGCACTTGCTAGCAGCTCAAGCTGGCACTGTGATGGGTTTTGTCCCTACCACACCATGCATGTAACACCAAGGACCACTGCATGGGCCATTCTCAGCACCCTTTTTCCTTCACCAAATTGGATGCCCACAGCATGACCACCCTGGCACTGTGGTACATCTCCTTGCTGCAACTTGTCCCCCTACATGGAGGGACACAGGTTGCCTTGCTGCTGCTCCCAGCCTGTCTTAGCAGAGACTTGAGCTGCCCAAAATAATATGTCTGCTGATACTTGTTATAAACATTCCCATCTAATTCCATAGGGACTGTCCACAGGGAATGGGGCTTCCTGGCTCTCTGCATGAAACTGGTGCCAATTTACTTTTTGTGGTTAGGCAAAGAGCATCATCTAATAGCAGGGGATATGGGAAAGTATGGGGCATGCTTAGGCACAGTGAGGGTAGGAAGGTGGGAAGGGGGCTCACTTCTGGGTCAGGACAGAGCCAGACAAGGTCAGAGAAGGATGTGTGGGAAGGTGGTTTCACAGCATTGAGAAAAAGAACTGTCTGATGGGGAAACAAAGTTGTTGCTTGGAAAATGGAATATGACTGAGGCTGGAGTGGACTGATGGGGAAATCAAAATAGCAAGTGGGGGTAATAATTCAAGCCATCCAGGTGGCTGCAGTGGTGCTTGAAGCACCCTGACAGCATGGGGCTGATGTCTGAGGAACTGGGACTGTGCCAGAGTAAGTTGCAGAGAAGAAGTCGTGTGGGAGATAACAAAATGAGGAGGAGAAGGCTGACAACAGGAAAGGTACCTCTGTGCCAGGCAGCTTGCATTGCAGACATTCCCTTACTCATGATATATTTGAATCATCTTTATCTGATCACTTGTAGGTCTCCAGGCAAGCTGTATGAGAGCCTGTCAGGGACACAATCCCTCTGTCCTCCAGGCTGGGCTTACAGAGTCCTCTCATCTCAGAAACCATGTGAGTGAAATTTCCCTCATAGTGAATGCCTGGGAGTGTGAAATGCTGTTCAATCTCTCTTCAGATAATAATTAATTTCATAATGGATTAAAATAGTTTCTTTTGGCATAATGGGCAGAAGTGGGCCTAGGCTACAGGTTTTTGGGGGTTTTTTTGGAGTTGCAAACCCAATAGCATGGAAAACTTCTAGGTGTAATATGTGACTTTGAAAGTACTGCTGGAGGATTAGGCAAGTGAAATACCTCGAGTCCCTGGCTGATATCTGAAGTCACATCTGATGCTTAGATTTCAAACCATGGGAGAGGGTGGAGAAGATTTCCTTTAAGAACTTTTTAGCAAAAAAACCCAAAGCAAAATGCACCAAACAAAGCTCTGGGTGGGACAAAGGTATAGATATTTATAACCCTGAGGATGAAGAAATCATAAGACATCTGTTCTATTTACTGCATTTAAATTTGTATTGTTAGACAAACCCCACCTCTAGCCATGCAGCTTCTGGAGGGACAAGTTGGTACGGAGTGATCCTGAAAAGATGAGAGAGATTCCTGGAGGAGAGATTTACATTGCGTATCATCTTATCACCAGTCTGTCCCTCTCACTTTTTTTTTCCTCTGCACAGCAAAAGAGATGATTAAAGAGCCGGGGATTTAATTACAGCCAGGTATGCCTAAGGGGAAAACCCACTTGGTGAAAGGACCTTGCAACAACAAACAGAAAGTTCTCCAGTTTCCTTGCTTTGAAGGATTTATATCTGTGGAGGGGGGCGGGCTGGAGGGGGAAAGAAAGCAATTAGGCTGGAGTTAGCACAACACACCATCCTCTTCCCCCTGTTTGGCAAAGTGCTGCCTTCAGCAGTTTGGTCCTCTGTCAGCCCTCCTTCCAGTTCCACCGCCCTCCTGCTCCTCTACAAGACCCGAACTACACCTCAAATGATTTCTGGCACCACTGTGTCAGTAAAACAGCTCCCTTTTGCCCCACCCAGGGCTTTGTGCCATCTTTACCCTGTGCAGAAAAGTCTCGTGATTTGTTTGACCCCTGTGGTCTGCCCCAGCTGGTGCCCACCCGCGCGTCCCACCCCAGCCAGCGCTGTGCTCGCCCTGGGAACTGCCAGCCGGGCACAGTTTCAAAGGGGAGAGATACAGGTACAGGGCGTGGGAGGCTGCTTCTGATGTGAATCATGCTATCTGCACTAGGGATGGGGCCCTGCATCTTCTCTACTAGGCTGTACCAGCTTATCTGGCCTGCTGCACCTGCCTTTCCGACCTTCTCATATCTTTTAATTTCCAGGCTGTTGGGTGAAAGGGAACTTATTTTGTTGCTGGACTCTGTCAAGCTTTCAATTGGTGCTGATTGAAGAACCTTTAGAAATAGTCCTGTGTCCTCTGAGCATGGAGGACCAGCTGAGTATCTACATAACTCCTCTAACCTCCACTGGTGAGGTTGGCAGGTGCCAGTCTGTTCAGCAGCAGCTCCATACAGCAAGGCTAGTGCTTCTAAAGCCTTCCAAAAACTAGCACCTTAAACCTTCAAATAGAAACAATCTTTTCCATCCTGAAAGAGATTGCTGAAATTTATTAGAGGTTAACAATTAAATGGGTAATTGGCTCTTCTGAGCAAATGGGAGCTGCTGCCTTCCCAGAACCCAAATACAGTGATAGAAGCAGAGTATTTTTCTGTGTGATTTGCTGAATTAGTGTAACAAATCCCCAGTTTGGTGAATCCAGCGTAATGCCAAGGAGAGATTTGGCTGTTCTTATGCATTTATTGGGAGACTTATTTGCCTTTAAAGAAGGAGAGAGGGAAGGAAAAAAAAGATGAGTTGGTTTTTCCTGTGACATGTGTACACAGCCACAGGCAGTGCCTGTTATTTCACTTGCAAACAATTTCCTCTCTCTTTTGTTTATTGATGACAGAAGGCATTCCAGCCAGGTACACTGGCTCTTCCCCGACTTCAAAGGAGGTCAGGTTACAAAGGCAAGCACCATCCAGGCAAAATGAAATACGGCAGGGGAAGGCCCATCTCAGTTGATCTCAGGGGAGTTTATGTGCAAGGGAAAAGCCCAGAACACATCAGCAGCAATAAAAATAAGGATAAATCCCATTGCTGCTTTGTCAGCCATCACAGCTTACCCATGTTATGGCTAAGTCATCTGAGATTTCCCCACTACCTCGTGCTAAGAGCAACACATGTCCAAAATCTTCCATGGGAGAGTGCACACGAACCACCTTTCACCTTCCCAGATGTGCCTGCACAGGCAGCTGCTACTCATGCCAATCCAAGGGCTCTGTGGACAGGGAAAATTGCAGGCTGGAAGTAACGGGTTTTCAGGTTAAATTCAGACTAGAAAGTCAGAGCTCCTGATGACTGGAAATATTATCCAGCACTTAAATCAAGGCTCTGTGTCCAAAATCAAGATGATGGGCTTTACCTGCTTGGACTAATGGATGGATCAGCAGCAACCATGCTGGGGAGGGAGGCAGGCAGTCCAGATAACCCCTGGGGGAGGCTGCAATCTGTGTAACCCAGGGATTGCTACCCAGCCCCAAAGGGAAAGCAGGTGACTTGGGCTCATGTTTGCCCCTGGAAATAGTCCCATTGCCAAGTTGGTTGATTCAGCAGTGATGTTTTACCTTGTGCTTATATTGCCACAGCCCAAGTGATGGGAAAGCCCATGTGGAATGCCAGCATTGGCACAAGGACCACCACTCTGCTGTGCTCACTCTGGGGCAGCACGGGGTCTGCACATCCCCAGGTCCCCCTGCTCAGTGCCTGGCTTTGCTGCAGTGGTGCTTGTTGCCTGTGCTTAGGTGCTCATATGTAGTGATGGAGACATTTTTGGGTGCACCATTCCCAAGGCCATCAGACTGGGCTGCTCTGGGAAGTTGCTGATGATATACCCCAATGACTCAGGGAAGGGCAGGGATGAGGCTGTGCCCATACAGTGTAGCCCAGTTAAATATGCCATTCAAGCCTGGGCAAATTAAGAAACATTTCCTTTCCTCCAGTGGTTCAGTCGAGCCAAACTGGGGTTCAGGTGATGCCACTGCTGAGTCAATCCATGCCCTGCGACGAGGCTCAGCCCCCACCCCATGTGACTCAGCACAGCCCCAGCTGGGGCGAGCCTGTAGGAGGGACTGGGAAGTTGCAAAAAGTTAATGACGATTTTTGGAGCACTCAGCTTAATGAAGCGTTACTCAGTGGCTTCTCCACCCACCCCCCGAGTAGGAGCTGCTGGGGCCGGTGTTAACCTCCTCTCATGTCCCTGGCAGGGCTTTCAGTCAGGATGACTCAGGTCACCGCATGCATTGTCCAAGCATTGAGCCACAGCAGCTCAGCCACTGTCCCAGAGGCTGCTGGGCAGGTGACACTCACCTGTGCCACTGTCACACGGCATCTGGGCACACGTGAGCCAAGCTCTCGAGCCCTGGCCAAAGGCAGCGACAAGGACAAAAAGGAGGCAGGAAAAACATTTCCTGGGAGCAGAAACGTCAGCTTGTTGTGATGTGCCCATGTGTCAAAAATCCTTTATGCTCTGAATCAAAGTGAAGGGTTAAATTTTGATGATTTTCCATGAACTTGTAGCTTGTCAGAAATATATTCATTTGGTAGCTATTGTTCTTTTTGTCAACTTTATTTTCACTCTACTACTATTTGCTTTTTAGTTGGGCTTTTTTGTTTGTTTTAGTAATTGAATTGATTTTTTCTGGACTGCTTGTTATAGACTGACATTTCCTTTCTTTTTATTAACTTACTTTCTCATTTAATTTGCTTTCATTTCCTTCCAGCTGAGTTTGGGTTTCAGCCTTAGGACTAATACAGCAAGGTTGAGCATGGCATAGAGTCATTCCTGATCCAAGCAGACCACTGAAGTTTTCTGCCGGATGGACTGCCACAGAAACAAATCCATCCCACTAAACAGAGCATTTTGAACTAGACGTCTTCTTTCAAGTCAGTGGGGTTTTCACTTGGATCATACAAACCCTTTCAAGCCAGGGAAAACTCAGTAGATTCCAATCTGTCCCTCCCCTGACTTGCAGTCAGTCAAGGTTCATTTTTCAGTGTCATCTCTTCCAGCCTCTGTCCTCTCTTGTCCACTTGGGCCAGCATCACCTGAAGTATGGGAGATACTGAACAGAGAAATAAAGGAGGGAATTTGCTCTGCAAAGTGCTGGAAAAGTCAAACAATTCGTGGGATTTAAATTTTTTGCTCCTCCTTCCCTCCCCTTCTCCCCCAGTTTTTATTTAAAATCTGTAAAACCAGTTCCCCACCCCTTACATCTGCATGTACTGCTGGGACTGGATATTAGCATCCCCGCCGTACTTGTTTCATGCCTAAAAATTATGAATCACTCAATTTGTATATTTGTAGTTTAAAATAAATGGTAAGAGAAGGTACAGGCATTTTCCTCCTCTGCATAGAAAGGTACAGTATTTCTTTGGAAGGACTTGCCAAGAATGAAGACCTTAGTATTAACTGTATTTCACAAAAGCATCACAAGTTAGAAAAAATGATTTGTATCTGCTTGGGGTTTCAGAAAGTTTTGGTCACTGCTGGTGACGAGGCAGTGATGGTAAACTAAGGCATGCACTCTGAGTAAAAACTTCCAGCTGAAGGGATGGCTCTCTCCCAAGGATGCAAAATGCCTAAAATAATGGATCGTGTCTTCCAACCGTTTAGTGTGGCAACAAGGTCCTTTTTTGTCCAAAAAACCCTGATGGAATAACCCATTTGCTGCCTTTCATTTGCTTGCAGTGCCGTAGCAGTTCTCGTTTTTTTAAACGATTATATATCAGGCTTAATGGTGCTCATGTGTTTCCTTCCCAGGTTGTCCAGGGTTTGGTTGTTGGAAAACTCACTCACCACTGCACAGAGATGACACTACTCAGACTCAGCGTCTTCGTCTTTGCCGGTGTGGGCCTAGGAATGGTAAGGCAGGTGTGAGACCTTCATAACACAGCGACACAAGGTCCGTGAGACCTGTCCGTGAGCTCTGCCCCTTGAAATGCCACCCCTGGCCTTGGTGGGTGGTCCTCAGGACAGGGGGAAACCATCTCTCCTGGGCCTCTGCGCAAACAGAGCTGCGCTCAACGTAAGCATTGCGCCAATCCATGATAAAGAGCCGTGTGAGTAATAGTTACGGGGATTAAAAAAAATATTAATCTCACACAGAAACTCGGTAAGTCCCTCCTGAGTCACCGGATTTGCACAGAAGTCCTGCCCCGGTCTTGTCAGCAACTGCTTTTCCTGAACTACCCAGAAAGTAAATGAAGATTATGAGGGGGGGAAATAAATCACTGCAGTTACACTGCTGTGGGACAGTGGAGGTTGTGCGCTCTTCTTCTGGGCCTTTATTTTTACCTAATCTCCCAAGGTGAGATGATTTGGGGAAGGAGGTAGCAAAGCAGTAATATTGTTCCTCCATTTTGGGATAAGTGCTGGTTGTGTCTGCTTGGGTGACGGTTGATGCCAATCTCAAAGGGTAATTGGAAAACTGATTTCATGCAGGCAGCTCTGCTGGCAGCTGTGTTTGCTCAGATAAGCCACGTTCAGGGAATTGATAGCTCTGCCCAGGCCACAGGGATGGAGGAAGGGTGTCCAAGGACAGTTGAGCTGCATTAGCCTTTCGACATTCCCTGCGGGATTTGGCCTCGAACCTTGCTGCTGGGGCCCTGGGGCTCCCACTGGTGTGGGTAGGATGACTGCCATTCCCACAGCCATACCACAGCCACGGGGAGGTCAGGGCCAAGTTCTGGAGGGGATGGAGGTTTGTGGTTCCCAGCTACATGGATGAGATGAAGCACCTACACAGTTTAGCTAATCTGAGGCTAAATCATGCGTCTGAGATGAGGCTGGAAAGGGAGGATGGATGCAGATGAAGGGTTGGCTCTGCAGATGGAGTGTGGTCCCCCTCTCTGGGATTTTGGGGCTCACAGAGATTCTGTTAGGTGTGGAATGCTTGGAAAGGGTCCCTTCTGATTGGTGTCACACTGTTTTAGCTGGCATTGATGTGCCCCCTTAATATGGGACATCTGCACAACGCTTGGTCCTCCTAAGCCTGGCCTGAGAAGGAGTTTGAAGGTCTTACTATGGTTTTTTGGTCGTGGCTGGGAGCAATTAGGTGTGGCCAAGGTGGACCTGGCCCATCTGGAGACCTTAGGACACCCTGTGAGGTGCAGGGCAGAGTGCTGCTGGGATTGGATTCATCAGTTGAAACCCCTCCCATGGGAATCAGGCAGAGGAGCAAGATGGAGTAAATAGCTTTTGTGCATGAGGTCTCACTGACCTCTGGGGAAGGCTGGAGCCAGGTGGAGATTGGAGAGAAAGCCCCAGTGGCAGTGGAGGGTCACACAGAGGGACATGGATGTCCCAGTGTGGGGAGGCTCACACTGACTGCAGGGGGAGGGGAACTGGGAGTCAAGAAGGGAAATCATCTTAGAGTTGGCAATTATGCCAAGCCTGGAGGGCTGTGGACATCCTGACAGCACAGTCCTGGGGACAAGGGTCAGCAATGACTTCCGACGAGAACTATTCATAGGTAAAAGCAGCTGTGATCCTCTTTGCCCAGGATGCCTTATTAAAAAGTTCTCTGTCCAAGTGGCTGCCAAGAAAACATCCGTTTCTTGGGTGGCTTTCTGTCTGGGTGGGGATGAGTGCCGGCACAGCAGCAAGCACAAATGCGGAAGTTAATGGGTGAAGCTTTTAATCCTGCACAGCTGCTGGTGGAGGAGCATCCCACCTGCTGTGCCCTTGCTGCATGTGGCCTCCAAATGCAGCAGTTCCCCTCCCCAAAGGATGGAAGTGAGGAAAAAGACTAGCCATTAATAAAAGATACTCCAGGACCCATCTTTATATTACTGGGAAACGAGCTGAGGCATTTTTGGAAGCCTAGCACAAGCAGCAGCAGACAGACGGCACTGCAACTGGGAAGAGGCTGTAGGATGTTCCCAGCACTAGGCAGCTGGAGAAGGAAAAGGGGGGGCTGGGAGCTCAGCAATAACACCTGGAAAAGGAGAGAAGGGGAGAAATAGTGTGTGATCTGCAGATGCGAGCCAGGGGAGCGTGGGCAGGGGTGTAGGAGCACTTGGCGGTTGCAGCGGGGAAGTTTTTCTCTTTGTCTGAAGACACGGCTGTGCCTCATCCTGCCTCACTGCCTGCATTTCCTAGGCATTTGCTTTCTTAGTCTGTCTGCTGAAACTCCTGGTTCTGCCTCCCTCACCAGAAAAATGCCTTCAGATCTGCTCAGGTCAAAAAATCTGCAACCTACCCAGCAGCTGAGACAGGGCTCTGCCTGGCTCAGTTTTTCCCGAGCCCCAGGGAAGTAAGGAGCCATTTCCCCTGGTTTTACAGGAGACACAGATGTGGCTCTGCTCTCTCTGCACACTTACTCCAGCTCATGAGAAAACTTGTACAAAGAAGGAGGGATTAAAGCTGATTTTTCCTATGAGCCTCACAATGTTGTCCTGCAATGACACTTGCCCTAGCAAGGAATTGCTCTCCTTCCTTCTGTTTATGTACCAAATACTTTTTCGTCTGTCTTTGTTCTCTGGTTCCTTAATCAGAAGTGCCTAGATCTTAAGCAAAATGTAGGCAAAAAGCTCCTTCGAGGAGAAAAACCTGGCTGTGTGTGACTCTAGAGAGGAACTAGGAATAAACCTCAACATTTCCAAGTCATTATGTGAGCAATGTCTCTGGGCTTCTCCATCTTCTGTAGCCAAAAGGCAAGGACAAGATCTTGGGGCAGAGAACTCCAGAGAATGAAACTTCTGGCTAAACCAGTGACAGAAATGTTTTCCAGCCACAATAACACACCTTGAGACATGGGTGAGGGCAGGAGACTTGCAATAAAGGGGGAATTTCCTTTTCATGCCCCAGAGAAATCCATTCATTTGACCAGCAGGGCATGTGAATGAGCTGAGAGCCGCTCTAGCCCCACGGCTTAGGGAGCCTCACTGCTTTTGTTTCAGTATTAAACAGCTGAAGGGATGTCTCCGCTAAGAATATGTGCAATAACAAAATCATTACTCTCCTTAATTATGCTCGCTAATGTGCATTTATGGCCAGAAGACCTATCCCAGATTACTGAATTCGGTGAATTTATTAGTGAGGAGGCAGGAGAACAGGATTAGAAATCCCAAAGGTACGGTGTTATATAATGCACCGTGCTCATTTATTTTGACAAGCTCGGTTTGGTTTTAATTATTTATGATAATGAACCAAAAAACCTTCTCTAGGCTGTTTTGTATAAGTAATGGAAGCTTCCTGAAGTACACCACATACATCTGCTGTTCAACGTTTCCTCCGGAGTTGGACAGAAGACAGAAGACAGAAGATAGGGTGCAGGGACGTCAGTAATTCCCAGATGCTAAAAATACCCACAGCAGTGCCGGAGAAACGTGCTGCCAGATTGTAGGGTATCACTTGCTACTTGCTCCACATGCTTGGAATTATTCACTGAATACAAATGGCAGGCTGTGAAAGACCCTGCAACAGCCAAAGCCGCACCATCCTGTATCATTTGTGGTTCCCACAGTTCACCTAAGTCATGGGTTTGACTCGTGATTTTTTTTTTTCTAGGTTGTTTCTTGCCACAAAGTCACCGTCTGTACTCTCTAATGATCTGTGGTCTGTTCTGTCCTGTCCCTTAGGCCCTGATGAGGACTGTGTGGCACTACTGCATCATTGCAGTGCCACTGGTGTTCGCCTTCAGCATGCTGGCCACCATCACTGACAGCATCCTCACCAAGGCTGTCCCCTCCTCTGACACTGGTAAGACTCATCAAAAAAGATCAGACTGGTATTTTCTCAGTTTTGAATTTGTCAGGGTTTTTTGGATCACCCTTTGCAATCATGCTTTGCCTGATGCAGTAAGTGCCCCTTTCTCTCTGTTTTGGCCTTGTTTCAGTCAAAGAGTTATTGTATTTCTCTGTGCAAGGCAGCTGAAATGCAGTGGTAGACACATAAGTCTTTATACCTGGGGCTCTAGTTCTGTTGATGAAGGAAATATGCCTACATTATTGTCATGGGAGCCTTGCTGGATTTGTGCTGGGATGGGGCTGGCTTAACCCGGTTTGACACCTTTTGCTCAAGCTCTTCCAGGGTTTGATCCCAGAGCAGGTACTCAAGAGTCTCTTTGCTTTAGCTGAGCCTTCCTGGGCCAGTCTGCATCCTTCAACTTCTCTAGCAGCCGTCTAAGCAGGCACCTCTGCACACAGCCTACTGAGAATGAGAGTTATAGTTTGCACAGCCCGTTAGTGAAGTTTATAAAGCACTTTTGAGATGCTTCTGGGTGAAGAGCTTTTCTGAAAATCTCTTCAGTAGTTTATTTGTAGAGCTGACCCACCGCATCTCTCACAAATGTTGGGAGCCTGTGATTTCGGAGTGTGATATTTCTACCTGGGAGGACTATTTATCTTCAGTCCTTACCTCTCTGGGAACTGTCTCAGCCCCTCCATTCAGCCCAGAAGTAAATTTGCTGTTTCATGAGTTGGCGCAATGTTCATGTGAGGGAGAGCCAGGGGGAAGGGCACCAAGTGGCTTTGGGATATACAACCAAGCTGGAATTCATCCAGACTCTTCTCAAAGGGGTTTTGTGAGGGAAACCGGAGCATTGCTTGGCTTTTAAAGCCCTGGGGCAAGCTTCAGTCAGAGAGGAAAATGGGTTTAGCTGCCTCACCCTGCTCCCTGCTTGCGTATGTTGTTAGGCCAGCCTGTGCCTCAGTGGGACGGATGGTCTCCATTTGGCAGGATTGGATTACAGGGCAGGATTGCAGGGTAGGATGAAGGCAGCCCATGGAGCTGTGCATACGGTCAGGAAGGGGTTGTAGATCATCAGGGCAGCCATGGGCTATTGGGGGCTTTCTCCTGCCCATCCATCCTGGGCTGACGTCATGCCAAGTGCTACTACAAACTGCAGAGTTACAGCTGGCTCAGAACTGGGCATGCCTAGGAGGGACGTTCCGGCACGGAGGATTGTGGTGCTGGGCCAAAACCTTGTCTGTGACACTCCTCCCTCACCTTTCAAACCATGCTTTTTCCTTGTAACATTTCCAAGGGAAGAGGCATCTAATGGTTTTGTGCTTGTTTTGGATGTACCCATGCAGGGGCCGGGGCGAAGGCAGGAATGCCTGACACAGCAGAGCCGGCGAGCTGCCTCTCCACAGCAGCTGCAGCAGTGACGGCGTGGGTGTCTTGCAGAGAAATGTGGCTATTAAAATGCCTGCCATCCATCCCTGGCCGTGGGTGGCACCCCGCAATCGCTGCTCCACCCATACAGCCTCCCAAAGGCTGCTCCTTCCTACGCCAGCCCCAGACCAGCTCTGCAAAGAGAGCTCTTCGGTGGCGTGAGCATGGGAAATTTTTTTCTTATGAAAAGCTTTCCCGTCACTGGTCAAAAATCTCAGCACTAACTTGCAATGACTTTTAGTTAACTCAAGGAAATCACACATTGAGAATTTGCCTTTGGAAATATCGCTTTTGAACCTTGCTGCTGTCTTTTCCTGATGTTTCTGTTAGCTTTGGGCCTATAGAGCCCAAAGGAGGTTTTTCTTTGGGCCAGGAAAAAGCTTTCTGAGGAGCTGGAATTTGGACTGAGCTCAGGTGTCCGTCTCAGCACAGGGCTGGAATGGATGGGGCGTTGCAGGAGTGTAGCCTGTCCGCCCTTGTTAGACACTGAGTCACCCAGCCTTGCATTTTAAATAGGTGTCTTGCAAAGGGAACAGTGGGAGGTAGGATGGCACCATCCCTTGCATCTGTCCTGCTTTCAGGACCAATCAAAGGTTGCTTCCTACCAAGAATGATGAGTTTGGCACTTGCTCTTTGCTTGTGGCTGGGGTTTTGAGCTGAAGAAAAGGTTACAGAAATTATTTCATTAGTTTTCCTTTGATATTCTTTTTCCTTCTCTTCATCTTCAAAGGCAGGAAGAGAAAATTCAGCCACACATGCACGTGCTGTTCATCTGAACATGTGAGCTGGTGGGATGGCAGCCCCAAGCCCGGGGAACTTACATCTTCAAACAAACCCTCCTTGTCAACCCTGCTCCTTCCTCAAGAATGGAGGTCTTGTTTCTGCACAGACCCCCCTCCCTGCCCTTGGGGGAGGGAGGCAGGAAGCCCAGCAGAGCCCCTCTGGTTAACGGGCCCCTGTGTTGTGATTTTACTTGCACGTCACAACCTTAGGAGGAGAGTTTGCAGCCAGGCAGGGCTTGGTGCACTGAACCCCCCAGCTTTGCTCGAGCTGTGCTGGTTCAAAGGCAGCCACTGGCAGTGATGACCTAATCGTTAAATCAGGCCCCACAATCGCCCCATGGGTGTGTGGCTGATCTGGGCCAGCACCACCATCTGAGCACAGCAACAGGATGTGAGCTGGAAAGGAGTCGCCCATCTTGGAGAGCCGCCAGCACCCAACCCTGAAACCTGCGGGAGGAGAGGACGACCAGGGTGGGAGGGGAGGATGGATTCCTGGCTGGGACAGGCCATGCCAGGTATAGGCAAAGGGGGGAAAAAAACTGGAGAGGGAGGAAAAAGGTCAAGGAAGGCAAAGAAAGTAGAATAGCCATGACGAAGAAGGTGAGCATGTGCGTTTGCAGAGCTGCGCAAAGCAATGCAGGAATTTTTCTGCTGACGTGGTGACTTGTCCCACTTAAAGGTCTTGCCTTAAATGAGATCCATCACATGTGCAGCTTTGCAACAGAGCTAGGGACATGCTGCAGAGCTGAGATTTACAATGTCCCAAAACCTGAGGGTGTCTGACATGAGGGATCTAATTTAAACCCATTAAATAGAAATTATCTTTCTCAGCAACATGTTGTAGAAGTGCAGAGGGAGAGCACAGTCTTTTAAGAGGATGGATTTCTGCTCCAGAAAAAAAAAAAGAGGAAAGGGAAAAAAGTGCCTCCTCAATCATAAGAGCCAGTTTGGCAATTGTACGTAGTAATTAGTTTAATTCAAATACCTGGAGGGGAAAAAATAATTGCAAAACCTGCCCAGAGAGTTCAGTGGTTGTGGGATGATTCCCATTGGCAAAGGGTCAAGGCAAGGTCCCACCCATAGCCTTTGTGTTCCCATGCGCGGGAGGAGTGCTCAGCAGTGCTTCCCGGGAGATTTCCCTCTCCACATGGCTACACCCTCGGCTTGGGCTCATTGCACAAGTATTTTAAGCATGCTGATAAAAGCCCAGCAGTCACTGGCCGGCATTACAAGAACACCTGGCTGCCTGTTCACTCTGGGAGCTGGGGATCATCTCCCCACGGCTGCCCAGGTTAAACATCACACTCAGCTCCACATCTTCTGGCATATGGGACAGCATCCTCCTCATCCTTCCCAGATGCTGCTGGCCTGGTATGGTGACAACACCTCAATGAAAGTTGATGGAAAATTGATGCCAGCAGCCCAAATAGTCATACTGATAGCGAAAAAATCATTGCAAAAATCATTTCAGAACTGGGCACAAATTTCTTATTTGCAAGCTGGCATCTCAGTGTTTGGGGCTAATGATTTTCTGACTGGCCTTGTATTTTCTGTTCCCCTGAACATGACAACTGTCCTGCACAAAGACCACCGTAAAAAAGAGCATTCCTGCTGTGTTGGGGGCCAGCTTTGTGTTCTGGGTGATGTCCTGGCTGTCCGTTTGTAGGTGAAAAACCCCCTGCCTTTACCAAACTGGAGGTGCTTCCCCATGCTCTGGGTTCCTGTAAATGATGCAAATGTGAGCGCTGCTGGAGGGGGAACCGGCCCAGCCGGGAGAAGGGCTCGCATATCCATCCAAATGGAAATATCTGTTCTTTTTGCAAAGGGAGGTGCGGGAGTATCTCAAGGTGTTCAGTCTTTATCTGTGGTTTTATTTATTTATTCTTAAAGACCTAGTTAGGCCTAACCCTCTCCCTCCTGCTAAGCCCTCAAGAGCTGTTTCTCTGTTCCACGCTTGAGAATAAATGGTAGTAGTAACTTGAGTGGAACAAGGCCCACTCAGGTACTTATGAGATTGGAAGAATCTATGTGATTTGCTTGGAAGTCTCAAACACAACCCTAGAAACTACCTTTCCATCCCTAATCCCATGCATTAGCTACGAGCCTTGCCGGGTGTGATGTTCAGCAGCATCTTCTGAGGCCAAAGGCATCCGTGGACCCTGGTGACAGCAGTGGTGAGCACTGACTTGCCTTTTGGGCAGTGCTACGATCACACAGACCGCCCAGTAAAGAGCTGAGCTGGCTCGTGGTGGAAACTAGTCCTCATGCCTCCAGGAGTCCTTAACCTTAGCAAACCCTAATTGGACCGCTAGAAATTAATGCAAGAAATTATTTGAAGTGATTTGCCACTACTGCAGGGGAACACCACTAGGGATGCAAGGGGATCCCACATGCTTTGCTCTGCTTTTCCGTCCCAAGACTTGCTCTCACCCTGTGTGTCTCTGCCATCTCTCCTAGGTGCCATGCTTGGGATTTGTGCCTCAGTGCAGCCCTTGACACGGACGGTGGGCCCAACCATTGGTGGAGTTTTATATAAACAGTTTGGAGTCTCCTCCTTCGGCTATTTACAGCTAGTGGTCAATATAGGTTTGTTTATTTACCTCTTAAAGAGCAAAATCCCACTGAGCGAGATGAAAGGCCAATAACTCATGTGCAAGAAAGTAACTGCCTTACTTTTCCATAGAAATAAAGATGGTTTTGGGTTTTATTTTTGATTCTGTAAACCTAGAATAAAACAATTTGAACAATCCTTGCATTTTGTCAACATTTGCCTCTACAGTAAGGAGCAGATCAGTTTGCAGAGGCGTTGGAATCATGCTGGAGCAACTGGTGCCCATGGGACCCCAGGAGCTATCAGATTCCCCCCAACCCCCCTCAGCGTGGCTGTCATTGTAGGCAATAGCCCCAGATCCTCACCTGTCATCAGGCAGCATTCCTGCTTGAATTCACTGAAACTGAGGGGATTAGGAGCCAGTGCCTTTGCTCTGGCTGGCTTTTTATTTCACGCCCACAAAACAGTACCAAGGAAAATGGTGGGGAGTAAAATTCGGGTATTATTTTGCTGCATTAAATGTGCCTCCGAGCATTCTTGTGCTAAAGGGGAACAAGGCCAAAGGCTTTCAAACACTGTGGCCAGAGGTCTGCTAGGTCCACAGCTCAGTCATCTGCAACTCTGACTCTGCATGAGCCTGGTGGGCAGTAGCAGAGCCAGCAAGGAGGATGCAAAGCCCCTAAGTACCACACTGCAGTGCCAGACCCTCCCTGCTGCTTACAGAAACTGGGCCAACCCTCCTTCCAGGCTTTTTTCCGCCCTGTACCGAGTTTCTCTTGCTCTTACCGTGGGCTTATGTAATTACATACTTTGCAACTTCCTCTAGTACAAAGTCTCTGGAAAGAATTGCACTGATATTGGGAAGGAGAAAATACCTGCTTGAAATCACCAAATTTGGAGCAAGTACTTTGCCTGCTAAGCTCACAGTCCTGACTGCCCAAGTCGAATCATGTGCTGCAGCACTGCTCTCAAGGAAGCCCAGGTTAGTTAGTGAAAATTGAGCCCCACAAAATTTCAGTACTTTTATCAAAAAAAATATCTTTTTTCTCCAACCTTCTTGGTGCAGGTGCTATAAGAAAAGGGCCTGTCTCCATTCTTCAGAGTTAAGCTGGAGAAATTTAAGTCTATCTAGAAACTGCAGAGGTGAGGAGAGGCAAGCTAGTTCAGCTTGCTTTGCTGCAAAGCTGAGGAATCCCACAGAGCATTGGTGCTCTTATTCTGAAATCAAGAATCCAGTTTCCTGCCTTAGCACAGCACTAAGCTACAGAGGCTGGGGGGAGGACACAGGCGGTTGCAAAGAGCAGCACTTTACTGTTGCAGGGAGCTCTTGCACCTTCTGTAGCCTCCATTACTTGATTATATGGGAAAGCGCTTCAAAAGGAGCACTAATCCAAGCTGTGGTAGGCTTTTCTACCTCCACCACTGACCAGAATTGAATCTCAACACCCTCTCCCTCACTGGTCAGGAGGTGAGCTCAAACATGAACAGGTTTTCTGGGCTTCCTCCACCTCCCACTGCCCAGTCCAGGGCACCAAAAAGCTGAGCTCTACCCACTCTTTTTAAGCCACTTCACCACTGCTGTATCCACAAACATGCCTCAGCAAAAGTTACTGCAGCCCAGAGTACAGTAATAAAAACTGAACATTTCAAGTAATTTATTTGGAATGGACACATTAATGCAAAAGCAATATTAAGACCAGTAACTGCTGAAAGACATTCAACAAAATAAATACAAATATAGATACTACAAATAATTTAAACTGTGTTTAACACCACCAGTCAGTGTTGAATCTTCCTTGCGCCTCATAAATAGAAGATAATAGTTCACAAAGCTGTGCCACTCGAAACACGTGGACGCTTTGCTAGAAGTCCTGTACGAAAGTCTTTGGTTTTTCTTTAATGCATCTCAGGCAAAGCTCAGGGCTCTTTGCTTAGCAGCCGCATCGGGCTTGGAGAAAACCAAGCTGCTTCCAGCTCTCTTCTTTGCTTTCCTTCATTGGTACCCTGTCCCATTTCAGTCCAAGACACTCGATCTGGTTTATCATTCAGTGGTATGCTCTAAAGGCAACAAGAGAACAAGAGGGTTAGTTAAACGAATGGGACAGCACAGCACAAGAAAAAATGGGGGGGCTTTCAAGGGAGACTACGCGCTGAGCATTTATTTTCACAGATATCATAGTTTTAGCAAGTTCTGCGAGGAAAGCACTGCCAAGGGCCATTTCTTATTCCCCTCCACCACCTCCAAGCCGTATCCTCAACACACTGCATAAGTCTGGCTCCCACCAAAAATTCTCAGCGGGTGCACTGGAAAAGGGGAACCCCCACCCTGCGATGCATCGGAGAAGGGAGGAGCGCGGCCCCAAAGCGCTGCGCTGCCGTGGCCGGGCAGCACGGCCGGTTTCGGGGTGCGGCCGGGCATCCTCGCGGGCCTTCGGCCAAAAAGGGATTGAGCGGTGCATGGGGAGCCCCACGCCCGTCCGATTTCCCGAAGCAGGCGCAGGACAATGAAATAAATTTTAAAAAAAAAAGAAAAAAAAAAGAAATTAAACCCCCATGAATCGCGGGAGGAGCGCGGAGGGAGGGCTCACCTGGGGCCGGGCCGGCCGGGCAGGCGGCGGCGGCTCAGGGCGCCCGGGCCAGCCGTCGCTCCTGGGTGCCCGCTGCCTGCTCCATCTCCTGGCGGCTCTTGAAGTCCTGGATGGCCCGCTTGTTCTGGAAGTCGATGAGGGCCATGGTGATGGAGGCGTTCCAGCAGCTCTGGTCCGGGCACCGAAAGTCAATTTCTTTGCGGTCCTTGGTGACGATGGTGAAGTAGATGTACTTGCCCGTGCGCTCCACGCAGTCCACCTTGAGGATGGAGCCGAAGCCCAGCTCCTTGCCCTTGGCCCGTTTGTGCCCGTCGGGGAAGAGACTGAGGCTGTCCTTGGTCAGCACAACCAGCTTCTTTTTCCACAGCTGGAAAAGGCTGTCGCTCCGCTTCTCCAGCTCGCCCTCGCGGATCACCTCGGCTTGCATCTTCATCCTCGTTCCCCGGCGATGGCTCCGCTGCGGCTGCGGCTCCAGCTGTTACCCCGACTCCTGCTCAGGCGGTGATGACCGAGCCCCGCCGCGATGGGAACAATTTATTGCAATGAATCAGCGCCGGGCGCCTTCCGGTGCCTCCNCGGGGAGCGGGGGGCTGCGGGCAGCAAAGGGGAGGGTACCGCAGGCTGCCCCGGGTGGGCTGGGTGCGGGGAGAGGGGTGCCTCCCCGAGGGGCTCCATCTCTGCTCCCCCTATGGGGGCAGAGCGACCACAGCATGAGGGGACCCCAGTTGTGGACCCTGCCCTGCAGGGATAGTCTAGTCCCCCCCACGGTGAGGATGGAGCCACTGCGACCTGAGGCACCTGCAACTTGCCCCTCTAAGCACTCCCTGCTGCTTCTCAGATCCACACATGGGTACATGATGGTCCCAAAATTGTGCTTCTGTGGTCCTCGGCTTGGGCAACTTCACCACATTGGGTCTGTCCTGGCATGATCTCCACTTGGGGCAGAGGGGTCCAAGCAGGGCCTGTGGTGGGCCGCTGCCATCTCCCGTGGACATCCGGTTTGAGTCCAGCCCAGGTCACCCCAAGAGGCTCAGCCAGGACCTGGCCAAGCCCACTGGCTTCAGTTGAGGCCCCACATCCAGCTGGCTCTGCTCCATCAGCATCAGCTCTTCTTTCATCCTTTCCTCAGAGCAACCCACCTCTCCAGTTTTGGGTTAACACTGCTCCCTCCATCTTTATTCCCTGCAATCACTTGATTTATCTCATTTTCTTCCCCTCAAGTCCACTCCCTTTTCCCAGGGAAGGCACCACAGTTGTAGTCTGGCCAGTGCCCTGTAAAGCCTCTGGCAGCTGGAGGTAGTATTTAGGAGGCACGTGTAAGCCTGCAGTTCCTTCCTTTTGAACACCATTCATTGTATCACTCTTTTACGACAGTTGACACAAGGCTGATGCAGCTTCCCAGCCACTGCCTCGATGCTGCAGCCAAGGGCAGGGCTTTGCTTAATGAACTTATTCACACTGTTTCTAAAGCAGTATTTGCTCAGCTATGTACTTTATGCAGCATCACCCTCTGGACTTTGAGCCCTGTTCTCCTCTATCATCTTCCTTGAAGGACCGACAGCTCTACAGGTGCAAGCCAAACCCCAGAGGTGAGCTTACAAAGTGAGGCCTGGCCCCTTTGAAGAGTTTGGCAGCGTTCCCGGGGACTTCAGCAGGGTCAGAAGCCCATTCCCAGGAACAAATCAGAGATAGAGCCAAACCCATTTCCGCTGCAAATCACTCATCTGCTGGAGTACACGGCCATGCTTTGATAATTCACTGCAGTGTGCACATCTGTGGGGAGGGTCAGAACAAAGATGGGGGCTGTGCAATGCTCCCAGGGTTGACGAATGAGTCAGGAATGGTTTGGCTCAGCTTCTCAGGGAGGGATGGCCTGGGGACTGCTGTAGGAAGACCATGCTGGCCATCACTGCTTGTGGGGTGGGGGAGTGGCCATAGACCATACATGTAGCTGTGGTCCTGGCATGTGAAGAGCTGCAGGCTTTTCCCTGACACTATATATCACTTTTCATAATGATTTATTTTGCTTCACTGAGGCAAACAGCCCAGATTAACTTACAATTAGGCTACACATCTACATTTTCAGGACAAATGCTGGTCTGCTCTGTAAAACAAGGTCTTGACCGAAGGGCCCCATAGGAATAAGGGAGCTTGAACCAACAAGAAGCAGAGCTGGATTTAAGCAGAAATCATTAGGATATTTTTAATTTGACCCCAAAATGAAACAGGGAATGGTCTTTGTGCACAGGAAATGAGACACCACTTCAAAAAGAGTAAAAAAACAAGGCAACAAGTCAGGAGCACAAGCAACATCTGGTGGAAGACTCCCGGTGTGGAAAGGCTGCAGGACTTGGCATGTTTGTGCACACCTTGCTTCAAAAGCTCCAGTAAAAAACCCTGAATTCTCTTTTAAATGAAGCTCGTATTTATGGATGCAGGGTCAGCAGCCCACTTTGGTCTCTGTCTTTCTGATTTTGCTTTCATCCGATTTTTCTTGTACATTTATCCATCATTTTAAAATATTCAAAGCCTCCCCCAGCTGTCACCTCAGTAAACTTGCCTTAACACAGGCCAAATTAGAAAACTGCTGGGGAAAAAAATTATCGGTGAAAAAAATTATCAGGAAAAAAAATGAAAAAACTTCTTGCAGTGTGGAAAAACGTAGGTTCTTGCAGAACAGGGACCCTAGTTTTGAACATATGTCCATTGTACGAAAGCTCCACTTTTTTACATAACATGGGCCTGTTAAGTGGATAACAATATAAAAAGAAAGTCCACTGCATTAAAATACCATAATTTTAGGTCTCTGATATTCTGACCATGCAAAAATTCTGTAGAATGATTTTTAAAATCTATTTACCTGAGACAGAAAGCCTGATTGAACACAGAGTGGGCAGCAAAGCTAAAGCATGAGCAATCTCCTATGGAAACATGTCTCAGGAAAGGATAGAGAACTTTAAGGAGTTCAGAGCAATCTAACCTGGGAAACGTGGCAGTTGCTTACAAGGCAATTGCCTTATTTTTTAAGTAACAAGTGTTATAACTTAGGTGAAGAGTTGACAGCAGAGTGCTAATTTCATCTTCAGCGCACCTGGGGAGGGGAGCTAAGAGACATGATACAGCCCTGCACCATACCCTGGCACCAAAGTTTGGTACAAATGTCACAGGGTAGTTTCAGATGTGCAGGTAGTGGGTGGCTTTGACAATTAAGGGCCATGACTTTAGCTAATAGAAGCTCTGGGTGATTGCAGCTCAGATATCTGCTGCTGTCTCTGTAGAAGCTGGGGCTGATAGCTGAGAGAAGTCTGTCGCTGCCTTTAGTTCAGGTTTAGTTGTGTTACCAGTGAGAACAAGAGAAGAATTTCTTTTCTTGAAGCCCACCACATCACCATGACTGTGCCTCAACAGCGCATGAGATCCCACATACAACTACCATGGCTGCTGCCATTAATAAAAGTCATCAGGCACCAGCCCTTCGTTACCCACCAAATACAAGAACTCTGCAGGAATTTGACAATTTAGGGATTTTTCTCTGTTCTTAGAAAAAAGGGAAAATAAGATGGGGGAATGTTAACTAGGGGAAGCTGATGGGAAATGGACTGACATTCAGCTGTAGTAGCCTTGTCCCACATGGCCATCTCCCTCTTCCTGCCCTCACCAGGGTTGCTGGTACCACCCTCTCTGTTGCCCCAAAGCAATTTCCATTCCATTAAGGGCATTTTAAAAACCCTACATGGCAATTTGGCATGAAAGTGTGGCTTCATCCCTCTCCTGTGTGAAGGGAACAGCACTGGGCCACTGAGGGGCGATGCTTGTGTGTGGGTGTGGATGTGGGGTGTGTGTGTTGTGTATAGGGATTTTTTTATGGGTGGGATGGGATGGTCACACTCAGCCTCAATGGGTGGGCTGGTGGTGCCTGCTTTTGCAGGCTGGGTCACCGGCTCTGCCATGACACATGTCTCTTAAGTGAGTGTCTGCTCCAGAGAAGGGATTTGATCATCATTTCCGAGTATGAGGCATCATGTACCCCGCTCCCGGCAACATGGGGTTGCCTTAGCTACGTGAGTCATGGCAACAAAGCACAGCAACTGATGCAGGCACTGCCAGGTGGAGTCCATGCTCTAAGGTCAAGGATGAGGATGGGTAGCGCTCACAGCGAGGAAAAACGCCAAAAAAAAGGGGGTTTTGTCAATTTGACTCCACAGTGACTCTTCCCACATGCCCATCAGCAGGACCTGTAGGATTTAGCAATGCATTTAGCCTGCCAAGTTTTCCAGCTGGCCCCAACTTTGCATCTCCCTCCCAAAAGATGCAGGAGCTCAAGCTGGAGCCATCAGCCATTGCAGGGTACTGATGCTCCTGCTGCTGTCTTGGTTCTATTCCCATTGTCACTCTGTAATCCTGGAGGCATGCACCTCCTCTCCGAGGGGCCTGTCCCTGGAGAAGGCCCCCTAATTTGGCTGGTGTTAATGCAGACTTCCCAGCAGCAGAGGGAAGTGGAGACTGAAGGCTGTAAAATTGCTTTTATTATAATGATTTCAACATGACATCTGTAGGGGAAAAAACTGGTTTACAGGACTGACAGTATAATCCTGGCAGCTGAAGTCGATTAGTAACGGAGAAATGGAGAAACATATGGTCTTGCACTGTAAATTGTTGCCCTCCATGTTTATATTAGGGTGTAGCTGTATCCAGAGGCACTTATAGCTGGAGCTCAGTATAGTGGCCACCAGATCTCCTAGGAAACATGTACTCAAAAAAACCCTAAATAGCTGTAAATAAAAAGTGTAGGTTACTACTGGGGAAAGGCTGTGGGGAGCAGTGCTTTTTTCATGTTTTTCACATTTTACTCAATTTTTTCACATCTTCATACTCCTAAATTTTTCTTTTTAATTGGACTATTCCAGACTATCTCTGGGAAGTTTTTGATTATATTTCCTTATTATTCTCTTCCTTCAGAAATGTCCTGGGACAAACTAGTGCTGCTGGGTCCCTCCAAAACCACTGGTGAGCTGGTGGGTACCAGTCCCTCTGCAGGCAGGACCTCCTGGAGGGACATGGAGCCCATCATGGTCAGCTGCTTACAATGGAGATGCCCTGTGAGGAGGCTCAGTCTCCCTTTGTGGGTCTTCAGGTCTTTCCATGAGCACGGAGGAAGCTTGGGCACTTCACTCCAAGACGCCCAAATTCAGGCCAAGAAGCTCTTGTCTTAGGGGCAGTTCACTTAGAAAGCTCTCAGCCAGGAAGTTGAAGGCCACCAAGGTTGCTCACTAAGTGATTACAGCAAATGTTATGCAGCAAGGCTGGAGCTTTTGGGTTAATTTAAACAAGGGCAGCAGCGGAAGCATCTTTGCTCAATCTGTGAGATTTTTTTCTGTACCATACGCAAGCCATGGATTAATCAGCAATAGCACGTAGTCCCGCTTGCTCAATTTACTAATATTTATCTGACTAAGACTCTTTTTTCCTGAGAGGCTTGAAATGTCTCATCCCACTGACTCAGTGTGTTACCATTACATGTTGTAAACTGCTGCAGACAGTTGTGAGGGGCTGGGGAAAAAAAGATGTCATTTCCAGTAAGCCAGTCCTTGGCTGTGCTCTGCAGGAGACAGCCAAATAAGGGTAGTATGTGCCAAATCAAACTGGCTTAGGAGGATTCCAAGTATTTTAATCCAGTACCAGGATTAAAAATTGGGGGAACGGCGGCTGTTTTGCTTTCTTTCTTCCCAGCAGCCTCAGCTGTTGTATGTTGTTTGTAGCGTGTTCCCCATTCTTGGACATTGTTTTCCATTTTTATTTTCGTAACCAAACTATACACCCATACAGAGTCTTGTGTTATCTGCTCTTTTGAGCTGTTGGTCATGGAGTTCCCTGCTCTGGTCCCCCACCTAATACACATATCTTTGAGCCTCTTGGCCCAATTTCAAGCCCATATGGCAGAAGTACAACAGGTGGAAAGCTGCTGCAAGGTCCGTGTCTGGCTTGGCACAGCTCAGAGGAACCTGGATGCATCTTCACACTGGCAAGGAAGGTATTGACCCAGCTGGCTGGGTTTGGTCCAGGACTGTTGTCTAAATGCTGGCAGACCTTGATATAGCCTGTTCCCATGACCATCTTCATGAAGTGGCTTGCTGAGCACCATGGGGGGATCCACAAATACCTTGAGATTTATGTCAGCAGGGAGAAGAGAGCCCCATTGCCCCTGGTTGCTGTGGGACCCATGGTGACTCAATACTTCCCCTTCAGTAAAGACTTCTGCCAAGAGCATGGAAAGACCAACCAGTGTCTTGCCAAGTGCTGCCCTAAACTATTAGGTTATTTACTGGCCCCTCTGAATGCTGTCAATATTTTCTCATATCTAATGAGCTCAGGAGATGGTTTAGACTACAGCTCACAATTTTAAAATGATGGGGCATTCCCCCACTGAATCATTCAATTTTCCCGAGTCTATTGGGACAAATATTTGGGATATTTTTATTTTTCAGCAGCAGCAGTAAATGTCTGAGACCTCGGCCCTGACTGATGCTGATCCACTCTTTCCATTCAAAGTCTCCTCTGGTTACAGCTCATTCCATTGATACCGCCTGCCTGGTACCAGGCAGCCTTTTATTACCCTGCTGTGCTACAGGAGTAGCATTTAACAGAGATTATGAAGGGCGAGGCCTTGTAGTAACATGCTGACATCACATGCCACGCTGAAGGTCACCGCTCCAGATTACTTGCCCTTTCGAAATCTTCAAAGATCAGTAAAGATCTTTAACCATCTTTGTCCTATTTTTATCTATGTGTGGAGACTGTGGCAGGTCCAGCACTGACAAGTGCACCTGAGCAGGATGTCCTGCATCATGTCTCAGTGTGTCGCTGGGCTGTGCTGTCTGGTGTCAGTGTGACCTGTGTCCTGGCACCCCAGCTCAGCTGTCCTGACAGCGGGTGACCGAGCTCCCTGCCTGGCTCATCCTCCTTGCCCTGCTTTCTGCTTTTTGCCCTTTTTTTTTTTTTTTTTTTAACTAACAGTGTGTAAACTTTAAGAGTAAACACTGAAAGGCATCACAGGACTGCCTAACCACAACATCAGCAAACTTTAGGAAGTTGGGGAGAAGATGAGGTCATGGTACTGTCCAGCTTTGGGACATTTCCTGTCTCCAGGCAGGCTGAGAAGCTGTCACAAACAAAACCCTCCAGTGCATCATTTCCAGCCATGGCGAGGTCCAGGCTGTGGGGAGTAGTTGGAGGGGAAAGAGCACCCTTTCCCTCCTGAGCAGCTGGTGTGTGTGGCAGGCCAGGTGGTAGAGCTGATCTTGTGTTTCATATTGTCCTACGACCACTGATTTTTCTTTCTGAAGCCAAGACACTGCATTGTGGCAGGTGTGAAGGGAAGCTGTTTGATGAGAGTTTAGGATTTTTTTTCTGCCTGTCTTCTCCCAAGGGTTTCTCATCCTTGCCAATGTTCCCACTGCCCTGACCTTTACTGGCTACCATTACCCTGCTGCTCCACCCTAAACCTGCACCCATGGCCAGGTGGGAGCTGAGAATGCCATGTTGCCTGACTGGCAAAAATATTCTCTGTACATCCAAAAATATTCTCCACACATCAGCTTCTGGTGCTTCAGTGAAATACAAAAACCATGGGAGAGAAAAAAAAATCCTAAAAAAATGGGATAAAATGGAGAAGGGGAATGAGCAATATACATTTTTCCAGTTTTTATTACTTTTCCCAAGTCTAACCTGTCGCTGATTTGTTTCCTCACTCCAGCCACCAAATAAAAGGGTATGGGCTGAGTTTGACAGCCCTGAGCAGTAGGCTATGGGGTCTATAAACTCCATGTGCCATCTAATTTGTATCTGTCCTTTGCCTTTTGGCTCATGCAGCGGGGGATAGCAGCAGTCCTCTTGCTACGCAGTCCTCAAGTTAATATTTGCTGATGGGGCTAACATGTAAAAGTCAAACTTTCTTCTTTCCTACCGATTACTCAGCCCACCTCATGCTCAAACACCAGGCCCCACCTTGGCAAATATTTGCAACAAGTAGCTCAGGGCATGTCCCAGCCTTGGGTCCTGGAGCCAAGACCATCTGTCCCACTGGGCTGAGGGTTCGGGCTGGGTGAGCATCAGTGATGCTGTTATTCTCCTCCTGGATGAACCTTAAGCCTTAAAAAGCTGCGGGTTTGATTTTTCTCTTCTGCTCTGTTCGAGAAACCACGATCTGGTGTCAGGGAGAGATGGGTTTGCAGAAACCTCTGTGTGTTTAGCGCAGAGAGCAAAAGCCAGGACTTTTGGAGATGGGCATGAGCCTGGTGGCCCAGGGGCAGCCTGTGCTGGTGCTGCTGGAGCCACCAGTGACTGCAGCCTTTACGAGTGGAAAAAAAGATGAAGCGAGGAAGTTTGTGATAAAGCAGGGAGGCAGTTAAGAGGAGGAAATGAAGGTGCTTGGCACATAACCTTGACCAGGCTCTGCTCCCCAGGGACAAGCCAAAAATAGATTTCCCTGGAAGCAGGGCAGTCAGCAGCCAGGTTAAAGCCCCTGAATGATGAGCCAGGGGAATGCAGCCATGGCACACAAAGGGGATCAGGGGGGACAGAGATGTATCACTCAGCCAAGGGCATCCCACTGTTTTACTGGGGGCAGCTTTGTCCCCTTTTCCCAGGTGTTTTCCCTGGAGCCTGGCTCCCATACTTTCCCCTTTGCATGCCCTCTGTCTGTTCAGTGTCTGGTAGAGCTGTGGGAAGAAAAGTGGTTTTCATTGAGCTGAAAACACAGGACCCTTCTAACACTGCGTGATAGCTTAAAACACAGCTAGGGGGAATCACTGAGAGCTCGCTGTGACAAACGTCATGAAAGCTTAGCAATTAACCCCAAATTATTGGTGTCCTTTAGAAAAGGTTTTACTCTCTTCTTCTTCATAGTGTGAACAAGAACTGACTGCCATTTACCACCTGGGACAGGTTTATCTGAGCTTTTCTGGATGTAACCAGGGAAACCACTCCCTTGCTACAGCAGGGAAAAACTGCTTTAAATTCTTTGTTTCCTCAATCCATTTAGTGACTATTGAACATTTGAAGCCTGGAGTTCTGCTGGTCTTTGGAGCCCGGAAATAACCTCCAAATGGAGCAAAACGAGTTAAATGCCTTGGCAGGCAGCCAAGATGACTAAGTCATTCTTCCAGGCTTACTGGAGTAGGAGTCAGTCATGGAACCGGACACAATTCCCATAATTGGAAACCCCTGGTCAGAACTGTGGGATCCGTGGCTGCAGCAAAAGCTGTAGTGGGCTGCGAGTGGTGGTGGGGCCATGGGCAGGGCAACTCAAGAAGGGAGATTCATGTCCATGAGTATGAGTGCTTTGCAAGAAAAGTAACCAAGGAGCAGAAATAGCAAATCACTCATTTGGCCAAAATACTGGCAAAGTGAGACTGGAGTTTCTGACACAGACACTGCCAGCCTGGTTTCACTGCCCCTTTCTAAAAGCCCCTTTGGGCTTACACAGGCAGTTCTCCATCCTTAGCTTTTCTTATGAAACCCTGGAGTGAGAACGTATGTGAGAACAGGAGGAACAATGTTTGATGACAGTGACTTCATCTCCTCTCTTCCTTCTATTCCTCTGACCATGAAGGACAGCACTTCTCCGTGGCGACTCCAGCAATGTGTGACAACAGCCAAGGACCCTGCAGGGAGCTGTGTGGGTGCTCCACCACCCACAGCTTCTTTAATCACCCTGTCAGTGTCACTTGGCTTATGGCACCACTGAAATCCGTCATCATCAGATGCTACTGGGAAATAGGCAATGGAAGAAGAAAACCAGCATCCCATGGGCAGAGGTCTCCATGGCACTGGGATTTTTGGCTCTGACTGGCCTCTGAGCACATTTCTTTGCAGTGTGCCCAGCCCACAGCCTCTCCCATGGCTGATAACGAGCCTGACCTTTATCTTTGGTGACTCACGGCTGCTCCTGTTTCACTTGCGTGTCAAGGGCTGGTTGCCTCCTCCATGGGAAAACTCTTAAGTGTTGACCAGGGGCAGGAGGAGCACAGCCACACCGGCACCCAGAAATCCCCTTTAGCCACATTCATTCCATTGCTTATCACCCTGTGGTGCTTTGCTTGCTGCTTCTGCTGCTTCTCTCGTGCTGTGAAGAATGGCTGTAACAGGGATGTCTGCTCACAGCTGAGGACGAGGATGAGGATGAGGGGGCTGCGACAAGGGAAGGGCAGCTGCTCAGTGCTGCTGACATGCAGCACCCCGTTCCCCAGCCTAAACTGCAGGAGGGTGGTTTTATTTTCTGTCCTCATAAGCAGTTGCTGCAAGTCATCTTGGATCAAGTGACTTCTCATCCAGGAATAATGAGGGAAGAAGGGGGAAAAAGGCCTTAACCCTGCGAGAGAGCTGGGTACTAGCATGGAGAAGCAGTCATCCCTATGAGAGCAGACTGCATTTCTCCAGATCAACAGGTTGTGGGTCACTGCAAAGAAGTCCCCTCCACAATTCCAGGCTGTGACAGATGATTGTTGCGGACGCAGAGACAGATGAGCTTTTGTCGAGCATCTGGGACCCCAGGGCAAAGGAAGTGGGAAGGCAGGGAGGAGGTTTGTGTTTGCAGGGGGCTGGCAGGGAGCCTGAAGTGGAATCTCAACCCCAACCTTCAAAGGGAAGAGGCTGCTGGCTCAGTGCTGACAGTCCCAGCTCCCATCCTGGTGTTCAAAAAGGCAGGTTTCTCTTCTCTTTGGTTAAAGGCGACCTTGTTCTTCCATCTGCGCAGGGCTGGGGCAACTGGCCGGCAGCAGCAGGGTGACTCAGCCCGCCCACGCAGCAGCCGCCATCCAGTTCCAGCTCTATTTGTCGAGCAGGTGAATTGATCATTGCTCAGAAAGGCCTTGGACTTTGCCCTCTTTCCCTTTTCTCCACTTTTTTCCTTCCCGAAGTGGCACTCCCTGGCAACATGCCCTGCCTGTGGCCGGTGCTCAGGGGAGCACCGCTGCGGTGGCATCGGGCAGCGCGGTCGGAGGTTCGGTGGTCCCGGGGCCACCTCCCCTCGTAAGCCAAGGGCAAGCCCAGCAGCACTGGCTGGGGTAGAGGGAACCGAGGGCGAGGGCGCAGTGCAGCCACAAAGCCGCCAGCTTTTTTTCTTAATGATTTTTTATCTCTGGCAAGAGGAAGTCGTAAAGTGATTATGTTTTATTGAAACATGATGAGGACGGACATCCCAGCATATGGAACCAAGTCAAGGCTAAAGCTCTGGCTTCTTGGCTGCCAGGGAGAGCAATAAAACATAGAGACTAAGCCAGCAGTTTGGCCCCTGCAATTATCACTGTTTCCCAGCGGAGACTTCTACCACGTGCTTCCATTTTTCCCTCCCCAGTCATGCAATAGGACAGACAGACCAGGTTGTATCTACAGGAAAAATGAACACATGAGCTGGGTGGGTTAGTCCCACCTTTGTGCTCACTGTGTGGGGTCATAGGGACGGTGTTTCTATCAGAGAACGGATGCCTACTGCTTGGCATTAATTAAAATAAAATAAAAATAAAGCTAAAATAAAATAAGCCTCTAATTGTGGCTCTACTTTAACTTTCAGGCATCCATCCCACCCCAGCAGCTCCTCCCCATGCCAACAACCACCCAATACTTTATGCAGGAGGCGTTTCTGGCTGGTGCAGTGTGTGGGGAGGGCTTGGTTTGGCTTTGGAGGGCTTTTTGGGTTTGGTTTGGGATTTTTTTTTTTAAGTTATTTTCTGCCCCTTTGATCTGCTTGCTCTGACACACAGAAAACCTGATTGCAGCTTGCCTGGGGGTGCCGGAGCAGGATCTGAAAGTGCCGGCAGCGTTGCTGGGAGGCAGCTGGCTTCGATGTACTCCTGCCAGTCACCCCAGATCTCCCCACGAAGCCCTCCCAGCCCAGGGGGTTGAAGAGGGAGCCCCCCCCAGCCCCGACTGCACATCACACCCAGAGATTGCCCATTGTGCCGCTAACATGCTCGAAGGGGGTCGGTCCCCCCTCCCCTGCACCACCACCCCCTTTAATTAAAAATTGAAATCATGTAATTGCCTCTTCATTAAAGCCAATTAAAGCCTGGCTGACAAGGGAGGAGGCGGCACATTTTGCAACTCGCCGCGGAGATGAGAAAGCGCACACCGCAATTACGGTGTCTGTTTGCTTTGCCTTCACCCAGAGTCTTCATCAGGGCCGGCTTTGAAATCGGACCCCGAGTGAAATGGTGCTGGCAGGTTCCTCGTAACCAGCAAACCCCGCGTACTGGTCGGGCTGGATGCTGGGAGAGACTGCCACACACTGCAGTGGAAAAGGGAGGCCAGGATGCCTCCTCTTCCTCCTCTGTCTCCTCCTCCTCCTCCTCCTACCCCGCACCTGTAGATAAGGCCAAGTGTGGGAGACGGATGCTCTGGGGAATTAGGGATGGAGGACAGGACTGTGGAGCAGCACCCCTTGTCCCTGGACAGGGCTTGCTGGGCTGGAGCTGGATGACTCCTGCAGCTCTACCTTTTGGTCTCTGTCTCTCAGGGATCCTTCCTGCTGCTGGCAGCAGCTCTTCGCCAGGGTCAGGAGCACCTGTAGAGGGTTCCCACTGCTTGGTTTTGGGAGCCGTGCTGACCTCGTGCTGTGAGGTGGGGGTACACGTTCAGAGTTCTCCTAGTTTACTGACCCTATCCATACAAATAATCAGTTCCCAGAGGGTTCAGTGCCAAATGAAACAGGGTATTCGCAGCCTCTTCGGCCTCACTGTGAGAAAGGGACTGAAACACCTGGTCCCCAGAAGGCACAGGATGAAGCTGGGTGTGGCGGGAGGGAGGGCTCCATCTGCTCTCCTCCTTGGCCAGGAGATCCCAACATGATCCCAAGCCATCTCTAACCACAGGAGTTTCCAAAGAAGCTCTACCAAAACTGCAAGTGCAGAGCTGAACACTGGTGGAATGCTGCAGTGTTCCTGCTCCAGATGTCGGCTCAGTGATTTACCCTCTTGCTGCTCAGCTTTGAAATGCCTGAGCAAGCAGCCCTTGCAAACGCTTCGTTGCACACACACACACACTTGCTTACGTTTTGACCTGAACTGTGCTTATTAACCTCTTTTTTTTTTTTTNACATGATCCCAAGCCATCTCTAACCGCAGGAGTTTCCAAAGGAGCTCTACCAAAACTGCAACTGCAGAGCTGAACATTGGTGGAATGCTGCAGTGTTCCTGCTCCAGATGTCGGCTCAGTGATTTACCCTCTTGCTGCTCAGCTTTGAAATGCCTGAGCAAGCAGCCCTTGCAAACGCTTCGTTGCACACACACACACACTTGCTTACGTTTTGACCTGAACTGTGCTTATTAACCTCTTTTTTTTTTTTTTTGGTGTAATAACAGTCCAGTGTTCTTTGTAGGCAATCTGTCTTCAAAGATCTCCTTTTTGATCTTTTCATAGGCTAAGCAACAATTCATCCTATATAAATTTCAGATTGAAAGTATATAATTTGTTTTTCCCTGCTTTTTTGAAGCGGTAAGAGATGAAACGGCTTAGGGCAATGTCAGCAGCAGTTATATCTTAATTGTTTTTTCTCTGCATCAAAACGCCTTGAACTATTCACTTGTGTGCAGGAGCTCTACATGACCTTTATATCAAGTGCTTTAACTCCCCTAACAAGTTGTATCCCATCGCCGACTTCAGGAGTTTGCTTTGGTAGCAGCTCCAATACTAATTTTTCACCTAACCCTCCTTCTGTCGTGTTCTTTCTCTTCAGGCAAATCAAAGAGTTTGGAATGTGCCTTAAGTCAGGACCATGAAAAGGAAGAAAGAAGACCAGATAATTGGGTAAAATAAAAATATCAAAAAAAAAGGGAAAAAAAATCCCAAACCCCTCCTAAGTGTGACCTTAATGCAGTTGATCAAGTAGACATTAATGCTAAGCAAGTTCCTCCTTTGTCCCTAAAAGTCGGATGAACATGGACTCAACAACCAGAGTGAAATTACTTTGCAAAATTATCTGTTTAATAGCTCACAAGGAATATTTGCATAGTGCAATAGTTTGCATTGGTGATAGACCAGTGGTCCTTTTCCAGCATCATCCCGTTCTGCTTGGTTGCTGCCCTAAACAGTGCCTAATTATTATTTTAATTATTTTATTTTCTGTTCCAGCATTTGGGTCATGTTGAATAATGAGTAAATTCCTTTCTCTACCATTTCCCTTTTTCTTAAGATAGGTTATGACTACCTTGGAGATGCTGTGGGCAAGCAGCAAGGTAGAGGCGAGTCAGTGAGAGGCCACTGTGTTGCTGCTGGTGGCTCTTTTAGGAAAGGAAAATCTGCTAGTGGGGATATTTATTTTTTTTCAGTGCGAGACTGTTACCAGGAAGGCTCGTAGGAGCCAGGAGGCTGCGCGGAGCTGCGCTGGCAATTGGAGCACATGCTCACTGGGTTGTGTTAACCTGGTTTGGCATCCCCACAAGGTGTCCAAATTCCCACGGTAAAATCTGGAGGGTAAGGCAGCTTGTGCAAGAGGAGAGCGCGCTGCTGGGGTGGAGCGTGCGTTTTTGCTTGTGTAATGGCGAGGTGAACCAGAAGAGAGGAAAGCCGGTCTGGAAACAAAAGCCGGCATTTGGCAAACAGCTCAGTCTTCATTCACATGATGCCTCATTAACAATGCACAAGCCTGGATTTTTTTTAAAAAATTTTTACTTGGTTTTTCTTCTGGTGTTTTGTTTTTTTTTTTATGCTTGTCAAACAGGAGTGACTTAAGGCATTTATTGTTTGGGATTCACAGCTCTATCTGTCAGAGGTTGGTGGTATTTAGGACAGCAATATGAGCATATGGAAAAAAATAGCCCTGCCTGCTATTAGTGTGATGACTGTAAACTGTTTGGGAAAGGGAGGATGAAGGTTCTTCCACA
The DNA here is from genome assembly GCA_013397135.1 of Pachyramphus minor. Classification (NCBI taxonomy): domain Eukaryota; kingdom Metazoa; phylum Chordata; class Aves; order Passeriformes; family Tyrannidae; genus Pachyramphus; species Pachyramphus minor. Next base: position 215,783 of record VYXB01002963.1, on the reverse strand, counting down.
TGCAGGTCACAGCTAATGCAATAGAGCTGTTTACACACTGATTGGAATGAAAAACATGAGCAACAAAGCTAAAAACCGTGAGGACTTCACCTTCAGGGGAGGAGTTCTGAACAGATATATTGGCACAAAATTAATTCCTTGTGGACTTCAGGAAATAATAAGGATATTTATCTGTTGGTGGGCATAAAATGCCATGGGACTGGGTGAAGTACAGTGATGGCAAGGCTTTGGGGCATGTAACACATGCTCCAGTAGCAGGAAAAGCAAGTCTCCCACCTAACTGCACAACCCCCTATTTGCACTTACAGGCTCAACTAGAAAAGATGTTTTCCGGCTAGAATTGTTTCCAAAAGAGCTCAAGCTAAGATGCTTCAGAAGGTGCACAAGGTCCTAAGGTTATGTGCTACCTCAGTGCAACGTCAGGCAGTTGGGGCATGTCTCACATCCTAAACTTGCCTCCCGAATCGCGGAGCTCGCAAGGAGCGAGCGATTTCCTCATGCTGTAACTAGCCTGACCTCTTCTTATGCATTCTTTTCCAGTGAGGGCCTCTTCCACACTGCACTGTGCTGAGCTGGCTGCCTCGGTGAGACCTCAGCTGCTTGAGGAACTGCCGTCAAGGCAGCATTGAGCTGAGGATGAATTTATTACAAGTCTCCTTTATTTTAAAACAGGAAAAGCTTGTTTAATAAGGAGAGTGGAAACACACAGAGACCATTTTAATTTTTCCAGCTACCACAAATCCTAACCAGATAACAAACCCCAGATAACTGAACATACTGAAATTGAAGCAGAAGCTCTCAGTTATCCCAAATACCAAACTCCCCGGAAGGTACCCTAATGCTGTGCAAAAGACTCCTGAGAAACCACGAACTGTCCCTGATTTTCAGCTGCAAGCAGAGTACTTGCCATTTGCTTCTGTATCGGATAGGGCAGCAGGGTAGTACCTCCAAGGCTTTCTTCCTAGACAACCCAGGCGCGGATGAGCTGTTAATCATGGTGCATCCCAAGTAGGCAACACGCCAAATGAATTTCTCTTGGAGCACTTCCAGCTGCTTCAACTTTCAGATCCAGAAATGGAGCTTCCCCCCTCCCCTCAAATGAGGAGCAACGAACATGAAGTCTGCATCATGAGAATATGTTCCCACAGACTAAACCTCAGTGTTTTTTATCAGGGTGCTGTGATGGCAATCAGGCACAGATGCACCTAGGCTCACTTTTTGGTATCACCTCAGTGTTTTTCAAACTTCCCACTAGCTTTGCATAGGGCCCCCATTTACTTGTCTTAAGGCCCAGTCCTCAATAAACACCAGTATTGATTTTCTAAAAAATTTTCTCTTCAAACAATTAATCACTTCTGGTTTTTGCACATCCATACTCCCAGTATTTACCATCCAGCCTGGACTTATCTGGACGTGACATTCTGTCAACATACTCATCAGTTCTTCATACTTTTTTCTGTTAAAAGAAAGGGCTGTGCAAGTACCAGTTAGTTACCTTTCCTGTAGACAAAGTCTATAAAAAACAGAGAAGTCTAAGAAATGCTCATCTTTGCCACTATCAGCGAGATCTACAATGGGAAGAGCACGGCTGAGTTTTGACAAGATCTGTTTTCTGTTAGGCTGTGTCGACTCACATGAACTCTGCTTGAACGAATCCCAGCTCAGCTTTCCCATCACTTTCCCTAGGATGAACATCTTGCTAGGCAGCTTCATTACCCACGCAACTCATTTGCACTCCCTGGATGCTGGCACATTTGCTCTACATGTTCTGGAATTTCCCGTTTTCTCAAAACTGAAGTCCGCCTTTCAGGATTCATGCACATAAATTACTTTGGTGTGCTCATTTGCAGATGTTTATCTCCAGGTAGCAGCACTCCTCTTTAACCATGTAGTGGAAAGTGCTTCTTTAGGATGGGGGATCTGTTATTCAATTTCTTCCAATATAAAGAGGAACAAAGCTGGTGAGCTCTATTTGATGTTCCTAGCATCCCTGGCACTGCCCTGAGCCAGTCTGCACATGGGTAAGCTTCATTTGTTATTCCCTCCTTGTCAGAGGTGCCTTTACACTGTGCCCGCCCCAGTGCACTGCAGTTGTAGTAGTAGCTTACAAAATCTACTTTTTAAAAAACAGGTTCTGTGTTTTATCGCTGTTCCTGCCTTCTTCCCTCATTCCTGCCCTGGCACTACGTCACCTGAGCATCAGTGTTACACATTTTGTGACTGCAAGGTATTGATGTGGGAATATCTTAACACATCATAACTAGTTTGCCTGCCAGCACCTCCTTCAGTCCATGACCGAACTGCACAGATAATGTGGAACCTTAGGACACTGCCTCCCTAAAAACCCCAAATCCTACAAAACACTGCAGACTGTTTACTTGCAAATTAAGCAAGTTTGTTCTGATTTACATCAAAGAACTCCATAATTTAATGTTTACAAGGGCTCCTGTTCTTTGGCTTCTGACAACAAAGGAGGATGTTGAGCCAGGAGCCGCACAGCCAAACAGTTGGACTGTGCCTTGTTAAAACACTTCACCATTCCCTACCAAAGCAAAGGGGTGTTCACTTAACTCAGGAAGCGTCATGGATCAGACAGGCACCAACGATCATGTTTCACAACTTTAATAGAATATTCTATCTATTCTGTACAAATTGAAAACACCGTATTAAGTTACAAATGTGTAAGGTAAGGCTGGAGCACTCTACATGCCTGGTCACAGTGTTGATACAGCTGCTATTCAACTGCTGCCAGAGGTTGGCAATGGATACTGAAACTAGAAACGTGTACCTGAAGTGCCACACAACAACAAAAGGTAATTTTGAAGACTTCAGAACTTTAAAGAAAACAAACTGTGGAATGGAATAATTTCAGTGTTGCAAGTAAGACACCCAAACTTCAGATTTATTGAACTGGTTCATTTTGATAAATTTCTGTGTTCATAGTGAAAGGTCTTTTCATGCTGGACACTAAGCAGTAAGACTACTGGAAATGTTCTGGTTCTTTGGCTGCAACCCACTTCCATCAACAGCAACAGTTTGGCCTTTGCATTTTGATCTTCATCCAGAAGAGTTGTCATTTTGATGCAAGTTTGTTTCTTCTGTCTAGACTACTACATTGAGACCAATTTGAAGTATTTGTTTTACAAGTACCCCTATTGTATGCAAAAGAGGAAGAAGATTTTTCAAGTATATTAAAAACTATTAAAAAGCACTAATTCTGTCAAAGTACTTACAAACATGAATAAATAAATAGTAAGATGAACAACTAAGTCTCAAATATGACACCCTCTTCAATGAAGTAAAATTACTTCAACTCGATTGGTTGTACTGAGATAATAAATATGACATTTAAAGCTGCTCAAGCACTAGTTCAATTTGTAGGTTGCGAGAAACATTAAAAAAGGGGGGAGGGAACTAGCAAAAAAGTCATATTGCTCTATCTGTTTCAGCTACCATACATGTAATCCATTTACTTCAGCTTCTCAGCACATTGCTATTCCACGATTTTCAATGTTTAACGAGAAAATGGATAATCCTCACATGGTAGTCTGGACTATTCCCCTATGCATAGGGCAAAAGGCTCTAAAGGCCTATGGACATACTTAGCTACAGTGTACCAACGGCTGTAGAGTGTGCTTTATTTAAACCTCATATTTCCCAAATGCATTGAAGTTGCCACTGTACATGTTAAGCAATAAAGTTAGTGAAAATCATGCATTTTAAAACAAATTAATTGTAAGCATTGTTAATAAGATTGTGCTGCAGCGATGGAATATCCTGAACTGCAGGCCAGGTATCCAACTATTTGTTACAAGTTGTTCAAATATCACTTCCAAGTGGTATTTCCTTATTACTGTTGTTTGCATTCAGCAGGTTGGCTGGAATCTTTCTGTGTAAAAGGAAAAAGAAAATAAACAGTTAAAAATCAAAATGGCATATAAGAACATACTTCAACAAACAAGAGAAATCAGCTATGCAGTTTCAAATTAACTAGGTATCATTAGCATGTACAGAAATGCTACATGCAAACTCAGGCCACATCATAAAGGTCCAACAGCAGTCACCATATTTACTGGGTTTCCCCCTGCCCCCAGCTGCTTGGTACCCCATAATTTTTAATCCACTTCTGTGTTCTTAACACTCCATCCTGTAGGCCAAGGTTCAAACAAACAAGAACACAAATCACCTCCTACTCTGCCCAACCAGAGGCTCTATTTGACTTTCAGTTTCCATTAAACAATTTTAACAATAAACTGCCACCTCCTCCAACTCTGAGAAGGGAGGAAGGCAGCGAAGGTAGGTTGCTTATTCTGTGGCACGTTTCAGTTTTTCCTTAGGAGCCTTGCCCTTTCTGGTAAGGTGATAAAAATGTAATTAATGTGTTGATTTCTTGTAAGTTCTGCATCACCAGCAGGTAACTATTCAACAATTTAACACTGGGCAACAAGTCTGTATGTTAATCTGAATATGTAAAAGTAGAAACACCTTCATTAGGTAGTAAAACAACTTCCCCTTTGGCAAAAGGAAGTGTATTTGGGAGTGAAGACAAGTACTTAAACAGCTAAATATTTCAGGTTTATAGTGCACTTCTTTCTTTTTCTTAGAAAGTAGAATTTATTCAGTGAATTTTTTTCTTTGCTTTTTCTTAGTATAGTTTATTATAAACAAATAGCAGTCACTGAATTCTAGTAAACAAAAAATACAGGTATAAAACATGACTGGAATGTCACTGACAGCAATATAAAATGTTTCTTAGCAAATATCCTGAAGAAGAGCTCTGTATGTTATAAAAGGTGTAATCATGCAAGAGTTCATTAAACATCAAGTAACCAAGAGCTAAGACAACTTAAGCTTTTGCCTGTAGTGAGGAAGAATAGTTGCAACTAGTTTAAGCTTCCGTATCATCAAGTTTTGCCCTTGATAACTTGCACTAAATCCAGGCTATTTTTCTGTTCCTCACCTAAACTGCTTTAGGGTCACTATCATTCCCACTGCAAGTCTGGATTAGAGCCAAATGCTGTCTCTTCTGCACAGATACGTCAAGAGACCTTTCAGACTTCTTCCTTGTGCTTTTCCTCACCCAGCACATCTGGCTAATTTCAACTGTGTTCTTTGTCATCTGCCTGGGGTTCCAAGTAACACTGATGTGAATTAATTTTCACTGATCTGGGACTAAGTACAGGAAAAGAGGGATGCCTTTACACATAACAAAAAATTAGTATTCTTGCTCTTAAAAAAAGAAAAATATAACTGCCACTGGTAGCACACTGCATGCTATTCCTTTTTATTTAGAGGCAGGCAAAAACCAGCAGTATTTTATCAAAAACTTTCTAAAGGTTTATGTTTTCTTTGTAACTGCTTTGTATTTGAACATGGCCACAGAGTAGTGCACAGTATCACTTCTTCTCTCCCTTGTATTCTGGATAAGAGCTATGATAAAGTAATAAATCTTATTTAAAATAAAAGTCTTTCCATCTCCCTCCTTCCTTCCTATTCACTTGCTATATATGTACCAAGAAGACACATGTAGGTTGACCACTGCAGCCATTTTGGCGAAATTTTAATGATCAACCAAAATGTTATATTTTCTATTAAACTGTATTATCTTCTTTATATCTTAATTCTGTAAACACTGAAATTGTAGTTATTGCATAGTATTCTTTATCCTGTAAAACTGTATCTGAGTCACACAGATCACAAAAGTTCCTTCTTAAGGATCTTTCAATGTTGATTACTGCTCTCAGACCAAAAAAAAAAACCAAACAAAAAGCAACCAGTTTGAGGTGTTCCCGGATCGGAGTCACTTGTTGAAGGATTTTGAAACAAATACTGCTACTTTACGCTATTTTTAGCTTACGGTTGAGGGAGTATCTATCTTGACCATATATACAAAGTTTCTAAGCAGGTCATAAGTATCAAGACTCTCTCAAATCCAGATTCTAACGTAATCAATTTTATCCCACCATTCTGTTTTCCTCAGGACAGCCCTGAGCTCCCCACTGCCTCATGCAAAGCACCTCACAGCCTGATCACAAGAGGACAACAGCACAGATAAACTACAATTCCCTTCAAGATACAGCTGCTCCATTGGGCACACATCCATGTTTAAACCTGTCTCTGGCCTCTAATGGCTCCTGTAAGATCAGGGACCAGACCCCAAGCTGTGAGTGGAATGGAGATCCTACGCCCACACGCCCTCAGGCAGTGCTGTTAAGCTTGAGCCTGCTCTTCCTGCAGTGCCCAGACTATTTGGTGACATTTGGTCAGTCAATCACTACCAATCCACTGATTTGCCTTAGACAGACCCTGTGCCACTTATCTCCCCATTCTAGCAAGATTTCCATTCACGATGTATTTCCCTAAATTAACTTCCCCAGTCATCTTAGTAAGGTGGTGAAGTGCATTGGCCAGGCAAATAAAGACCAGAGAGACTTTAACCGGCAAAGATAAGGAGGAATTGCATCTTGTTTAAAATAAATTTAGCAGTAAACACATGTGCTGAAGATCACTACCAGTGCTAGAGACAAGAATTCTTCTTATTGTAAAGAGATTCTCTATAGTAGCCATGAGAAAAGACTCAAGTTGATTTTAAAGTTGGTAGGAATTTTTTTCTGTATCTTTAAAGTATTTCATGTTTACTTATTCTGTGCAAAGAGTTTAAACTACTCTGGGCCTTTGATTCCACTTTGAGGTGAATGAGCTGAATAAGGTGAGATCTCACCTGTTTTTTCTCTTTTGCTAACAAAGATCAATATAAAGCTTTTTGTCATTGCCTCTAATTTATTGCACTTGCTCGGAATTGAAAATGTCACCTAAAATTTGCAGGAACATAAGGTAAAATGGAGAAGAAAAGTAGGTCTGAGGTAACACTGCTTTCATGACTTTCCTACACAAAGCCCACCATGTCTACCCATCCAGTTAAACTGGTGTCCTAGAAGATGGAGTCACAAGCCAAAAATATCCATGCTATTTATTTTAGCAGTTTTATTTTTTCCAGACTGATCCTTCTTCACGTGAAGTTGCCACTAAAAGAAACACTGAACTTCTAGAAGTCTTCAGTGTTTAAACATAGTAGGCAGGATACATTCCTAGGTTATTCAAAGAGCAATCAAGCCTTTATCTCCTTACTTTTTCAATCCACTTTCTGGGAAGCTTTCCATCTGCTAAAGTAGCCATGCAGGCACAGGCAGCTCATCAAGATCTCATCTGACTCCCAAACAACTCTGCTGCCAACAGTGGGATCAACAAAGGCAGTAGGCATTACAGCTGATGCCCATTCTAGCAGAGAAGGTTAGAAAAAAGCCTTGCAGTGTTAGGGGTCCTAAAGCTGAAACTTATCTTTGGTTATTTTCTATTCTATGTTATTGAATGAGAAAAAGCAAGAACACAAAATACACACGGGAAGTCAACCCAGAGGTAACCAGAGTTAAGTAAGCAAGCAGTCCAAACTGCGCCCCTGCCCACAACTGGTTCTGGAAATGAATTTGCTCCTCACAGGTCCTCCTGCCACTGCAGCTTAGAAGACAGACAAAGCACCTTGAAGCACATGCAGTCTCTCTCCACAGCAGCTTTTTCGGTCATGATTCAAACCAACACCGTGTATAACCCTGTCAGCTACTTCTCAATTCAAGCACAGCCTCAATCATGTGAAATGAAGGCAGCTAAATGAACACAGGGCATGCAAGCACATAGAAAAATATACTAGACAAAACAAGCTACATTATCCAGTTTTGTAGCATCTTGTGAAGCTACTTCCAATCATCTGACTGCTCAGTATTCCAAAGCCACAAGTTATGTTATATATAAGTGCTTTGTGTAAGAGATGATAACAATCTGGTTGTAACTGAACAACTCTAATGTACTTAAAACAGACAAGAGTGAGAGGAAAGATGGAAGAAAAGCAGAAAGTGCTGACATGTATGGTTATAATACATTTGCTAAAAGACTGAAGAGAAGAAACTGGATTTGAAAGGAGAACAGACCAATCATTCTTTTTTACATGAAAAAGAAAACTATTCTAGATAAGAAAAAACAGGGGTGGGAACTGAAAGGCAAAGAGGCAGGGCACAGGGAGAAACAGGACCAGAAAATGGAATGAACATAAGAAAGAATGGAAAATAGGATTGAGGTATGAGTGTTAAAAGAAAAAAAAAAAGAATTCCAACTTGACTTCAAAAATTGGAGCCAGTGGCTGGCAATTTTTAATTGTGTGGAGGGAAAAGAGCTGTGTAGCAGACTGCAACAGGACAACAGATAAGTCATTGTGACAAATGGATGTTCTACTCCTGCAGGTGAGCAACCAGTGCAAGTGTGCTGAGGCAGCAGGGCTGGTGTCTCAAAGCACATCTCATTGGAAAATAAACACCAAAAACCAACACAAAAGCACAGCTCAATTTTGAGTTTAACCAAGGCAAAGAAGGGCATTATCTATGCAGAGGGAATGACATGGAAAGATTAGAGCTTCTCCTCAGTAAGCAAAATAAAAGACACAGCATAAAATACATGGGGGAAAACGCATGGAGGCTGTTGCAGGCATTGTTCTCTATGATGGGATGAAAGGTGAAAGATGACAGTATCCAATAGAAGGAACTTTCTCTTTCTTCTTTTAAACGAAGAGACAGATGAGCAGAAGAACAATACCTGTGCAGAATCATGAAAGATCAAGAAAAGGCTTCTAAGAGTGACTGACTGCCTTTGTCAAGTAGCATAAATAAGATGTTGGAAAACACATACTAAGTAAGCTGATGACTTACAAGAGTTTAAGAGCAGAGAAGATACTTAAGAAATAATTTGCAAGTACACTAGAAACAGGAAAGAGATGCAACATCAAACCAGAAACAAGGAAAAAAGTCTGACAAGTCTCAGTATCTTTTATCATATGTATATGAAATACAGTTTGACTGCTACAAAGGCAAAGCAGAAGGCAGGAAGGCAGAGTCGTTCTGAAAAACCTAATTTCATTATACAATTTAAGAGGCAGTCATCTCTATTTTTTACTAGAACCTAAACTCTGAAGTCACAATTCCCCCATTTCTTTTCCCCATAAAAGGATAAAATAAATAAAACAGAAAACCCTAGAAAACAAACCACATTACATGACTACAAATGAGACTCTTGGAAGTTAGGTATGAATGGAATTCCACCTTACCTAGAAATGTATGAATGATAAACAGACTTATATTACACCTAAATGGGAAAAAATTGAAAGGAACTGTCAGCATGGATGAAAAGTGAAATGTACAAAATAATACAGGAGGCAACAAACCATAACCTTCCAAGATAACCGAAGCTTTTTTCCCTACAGAATGCCAAAACCTTTGGAAGGATATTTGATATTTCATAAAAATATATGTTGACACTGAACTCACACTGCTTCTCTGCTGTCCAGCTGTTTCCCATTACAGGTACATCACTACATCTTGATCCTACCAAGCAGTCTGAATATTTATTTCTGCCACTCTTAATCCTGTTTGATTAATCTTTGCACAAGACAGACTTTCTTTAGTAAACAAAAAGCATTACTAGTGATATGATGCTGTATATAAAACTACACCAGAAGAGTAACACATTAAGCTGCTGTTAAGACTTTCATCCAAAGATCAAGCAGTTTTGCATGCCTTTCACTTTTTTATCTGTCTTTATAAAAAATTAAAAGCTGATGTTTTAAGAACTAAATGAACCCAAATCTGTCATCACTGTCCCAGCTTCACTAAATATCAGCATTAATTTTACCAGGACTGAAGGACTGAAAAAGAGCTATCAGAAGGAGAACTAACCCTTAAGGCTGAATTTTAGGCCAGATATCAAAGTTTCGAACTCAAAGTTAGTCCTCAACTTTTTTTGATTTCTAACCAAGTACAGACATGTGGAGTCTAACCTGCAGCCATCAGGACAGCGATAAAGAACAATTCTAAGGAAAAGAAAATAAACAAACAAGCTAGTTGAGATCTGTCAGACTAATTCTAAGTTGAAGTCCAGCCAAGGAACATTTGAATATGAACTTTCTAAAGGAAAAACATCTATCAGATTTACACAGAGATGACATTAAGAAGTAAAGGCACACTGTTTGGAAATTATCTTTTTCTTGGTGCAGGTTGGAAGACAAAACCTACATTTTCTCAACTGATAGAATGACTAATTTTTAAGGGCAATTTGAGTGCTGAAGAAGATGAAAACTTTGCAGTCAGAAATTGGGGTAGGTTTTGGGTTTTTTAAAGAATTGATATTTTCATAAACTATTATAACCTCAGTTACACTGCTCATGATTATAGCCTGTGTTGTGACTAAGCACACAAAAATCCTTACCTTAGGATCACCCTCTGCATCTTCTTCCTCTTCTCCCTCCTCTTCCCCCTCCAACTCCTATGACAAAATAGAGATAAACTAACAGAAATTAAAACAGGTTAAAAGTGCAACTTTTTGTAACGGACAAGAAGCAAAATAGCAAATTATGTTATCACTGTATTCCAGAGTGTTTCAGATGTCAGCATTGGGCTGATATAAAAGAATTCAGCATGTGTAAAATCTTTAAAAGATGATTTAAAAGTTTCAGCATGGCTTAAGACAATCTTCCTATATAAGTTTCTGCTGCAGCTGCCCAGCAATTTTTAAACTTCTACCTAACATGATCTGGAATTTTAGTTCTGGTAACAGGTATATATGTCTGATTTTGTTCTTTGTTTTGATCTCCCTCCAAAGAGTCTGTTTATTTGGATTACTGTGGACAGGCTATGTATTCCTGTATAGAGGATTTGGCAGTATTTTTGCACTGTGTTCTATACACAACTACATCCAAGTAATATGGCCCTGGAGACAAATTAAAAATACACATACACTTCTATCAATACTCAGCTTAAAAAATAAACGTTTAGTTATTCAGCAGCCTAAGCAAAGAGAAAAAAAAAGACTGCATGCTGAAGGCTGCCAGCTCACATCAGACCACCAGCTTGATAACTCCTGATGCACTAGAGCATGGTAAACTTGACAACAGTCAGGTATGTACCTTTGACAAATTAGCAAGGACACCACAATAAAAGCAGTAAAACAGAAAACTAAATTCTTTGTAAAGGATATTAATTCATTGAAGTGTGGTAACATTTAGTGGTTTTCTGCAAAGCCCTTCACAGCATGTTTGTATTCATACAATGCTACTGCAACCATAGCAGAGCTCTTGGTATACTAGAAATTCCAGCCTAAATCAAGCCTTTATCCTGAGCAGTTGCACACTCCCCCATTTTACTTTAAGACTGGGTTTTACTAAATGTAAAGCTTATGACAAAACTAAAAGCTGACAGTTGAATTCCACAACCTTCAAAATAACAGATATTTAAAAACGAGATTGAAGATTCTTATCATGCAGCACTTGAGAAATAAAGAGCTTGTCTTTCATTTTTGGCAAAAAAATGGATAGATATTCTTGCAGAAGGTACTTTTATGAAGAAGAAAAACCAGCCACGGATTTTTTTAAGTCAGGCATGCTGAACTCTTTTGGAAAGAAGTATCATCCATGAGAGCATTTACAAACAACTATTTTCTATTCCACATAGAACTATTTCTGGTACTGGAATGCAGCAGCTAATCAGTTATCTATAAAAGATACAGTGTGCATCTCACCTCCTCTTCACCTTCTTCGTCTTCTTCAAACTGAAAGACAAACCCAAGGTTTTATTAGCTCTACTAATATTTGCATAAAAACTTCTGCAGTAATAGATGTAGCATATTCAAACACAGTAACTGAAACTAAGCCCCTTCCAAAAGCAGATTAACAACTCATAGCAAGCTGAAAGATTCTTTCCTATTCCCCAGGAATCTCTTCAGGTTTTTTGTTATTCTTTTGTAATTAATGCCTCACACCAGTCTAATCAGAAAAAGAGGAGAATGTTTCTATCTACATGATGACTAACAAACAAAATGCTAAGAGCATACATACATTATCATCATCCTCTATAGCTTCACCGGTGAAATACAGCACAGCACGAGGGACTATCCTTTCACGGAAGAAGTGTCCAATTTCAAAATCTGCAGCTAAAGTATATTCTGAATCTTCATCCTGTAAGGCAAGTCAGCTTGATTTGTCTACTACAAATGTGATGTGCTACACAGAAGCAGACAAAAGTATTTCAAAGTTACAGGTTTAAGAAAACAGTACACTGTCATCATCAACCTTCACATGTACTTTCCATATACTTTGTAACAAAATCTAAGGTCTAAATCTAGATTTGCAGAATTGAGATTTATTGTAAAAAAAACTTTCTACACACAAACTACTGTGTCAAAAGCAAAGATAACAATAAAAATGCACAGTACAAAAGAACCCTAATAGTCACTATAGATTGACCTGTTAAAAAGGACATGGCAAAGTGCAATTGTGCCATTTCAGAAACAAAACTTACCAATGACTCTCCATCACCAGATACTGCAAAAAGAAAAGACAGCAAATGTAAGACAAGCATGTATAGTCTAGCCTGCCTCAATATTCAAGATGACAAAACACAGTATAAAGACCTCCTCATACCAGAGAACACTGGGGCTATAAAGGCTTCAGAAGGTACCTATTAAACCTTTAATGACAATTCAGATTCATATTAAGTTAAACCTACAGATATTGTACTTGTAAGAATTTTTCATGTTGTAATAAGAGCATCAAAGGTGCTGCGTGGATGTCAAAAATTTTTACACAGGAAATACTCTCTCTACAAAGATGGATTCAGAAGGCAGGCAGATCACACTTCTCCTTTCAGAGATCAACACATTTTATTTCTGCATTAATGCTGTAATTACTATTATATATATACTATTTTCCTAGAGCATAACAAACACTCATCTCCCCAAATAGGTGATATCAAGTAGATGAACATTTTGCCATGAATTTGCAAAGCATTGTCGAGAACAGGCCCAGTAGTGTAACCAGTAAGGAACGGGGGGTAAGGGGGATTGTTCATTTGTAAACAAAACCTACCAACCAACAACAACAAAATCAACACAACAAACCAAAACAGATTTCCCTTTTCTACTCAGGTCCCATGGCACTGTGATCCTACTACAGAAGTGATCATTTGGCTCAGCCTGTTCTTCAGTTGAAAAATCAGCTACCAGCAGATGTCAGTCTTACCTTTCTTACACAGCCACCTACAGAGTATGTCCTTTAAGTGTTTCAAAAACTAACATAAGACCAACATGGCACAAACAAATGTCCATCCCCTTCTAAAGCAGCAATGAAAATTAATTTAAAGGGTATTTCTGCACCAAATAACCCCCAACTTTGGAAATATGTATCACTTCGTTCTTATCCCCACGTATCAGGGATTTGCAGTGGTAATTAGAAGGGACAGGTAGTTCATAATAGCTCATAGCAGAATCAAGAACCAGTGTCCATTTTGTTCTGTACATCTCTGGAATCCAGAATGGTTTGGGTTGGAAGGCACCTTAAAGATCATTTAGTTTCAAACCCCCTGCCATGGGCAGGGACACCTTTAACTAGACCAGGCTGCTCAGAGCCCTGTCCAGTCTGGCCTTGAACACTTCCAGGGATGGGGCATCCATAACTTCTCTGAGACCTGTGCCAGTGCCTCACCACCCTCACAGTCATCAAGACTTTCTTTCTAAGATCTAATCTAAACCTGCCCTCTTTCAGCCTAAAGCCATTTCTCCTTGTCCTGTCACTACATGCCCTTGCAAAGAATCCCTGACCGCCTTTCCTGTAGGACCCCTTCAGTCCACAAACTAAACTACTTCCTCCATCCACATTTTCAAAAGAGTACAAATTGCAAATGGGAGATGTACCAAGGAATAAAGAAAGTTTTGGAATCCAACTACATTGTTTTAAATATGTGAGCACATATCTAACATTAGGCAACTAAGAAAATTACCAAGTTGTATGGAGCATTAGGAATCACCAATTAATCACAGAAGGAACTACAGGAAGTTTATCACTTAACAAGGTTTAAATGAAACCGATATACTGCAACCTGACCAACACTGGAAGAGATTTCTTTTTCATGTTAGAAAGCTCAAACTGATGCATGGAGCCATCCTGTGGTAAAACACGTCAACTTCTTTAGAAGATTCTACATGAGACTGTTTCCATGCTACGAATACTGTGTACAGCTCTTGGCCAAATTCTACAGAATAACATCAGAAGAAAATGATGTGTTTGGACAGGCTGCAGTTTGCAGTTTTCCTCTAGTAAGAAGACAGTATACAATGCAGCAGCATAAATACTTTGAAGCCTTAAGCTGCATAAATACAAATACATATAAACAAAGTGCAACATATTTTAAGAATCCTAAATTCTTATTTTCTAGGCTTACCCTTTATAGGGCTGAAGAAGTTAAAAAAAGAATCATTAGGTACTTGTTTAGTAATTGTCCGAACTGTGCCTCGACCCTTGTGTTTCTGCTTTTTCTTGATTGTTTTAACTGTAACATTTTTTCCTTTCTTCCAGTCAATAGTACACCTAGAGACAACATGCAGAAAACAGCATTTTAACAGAAGAAATCAGTGAAAATAAGGAACTGAGCATCAGAGCAGCAATATCAAGGCAAAGATGGTTTATAATTCTCTGGATAAAGCTAGTTTTATGCGTACTGGGAAGTGAATCTGCTTGACAAGCTGTGGAGAGGATGCATCACAATGCTAGAGACTATGCCTATGTTGGACACACCAAATAGTTTCCTGAAGGAAAACGCTGTACAAGTTTGTTTTTGCAGAGTAATCACTGCCCCCACTCATACTTTAATAACCCCTTTGACCCAACTACTGGAGTTCTGTAACCAAGGACGTGATAAAGCTATTAGAGAAAAAAAAAAAAAATCTCAGACTAGTAGGAAACGATCCTGTCACTACAGGTCAAGGCAGTATCCTAAAAATAAAGGCACAAAGAGTGGGCCAAGGAGAAGGGTGCTTTAGCTCTATAAAGAGCAGTGTTCAGATTGACTTGGCAGCCAAGTGCAGCAAGCTGCAAAGAGTTTACTTCCTTGTTCTGTTCTGCTACTGTACAAACTGACACTTTATCTCAATTAAAAGTCTCTCTCCATCCACCTACAGTTTTACCCAAAACTGCACATGGCAAAGAATGGGGGGCACACAGAGCTAGTTCTCTTGCAATGGAAATAAATGGTGCCGAAGTAATCCTTAAGTGCCTCAAAATACACTGCCCTGTATACAAATCGTCACAGTCAACAGTTTTATACTTAACCCGTACAACAAGTCACAGACATGTTTTCCTGCTCTACTTGTACCAGTATCTAACACCTCCATCAGGAAACCTCAACTGAAATCAAAGTTTTGACATATCAGCAATTTAGGAAAGCATTCCTCTGTAAGACAAACTGAAAGTGTTTTATTGTTACTAATTACAGTTTTCTTCAATGTGGACTAGTCTGTAACTTGGATGCAACCTTCACTAAACATGCAAGGAGATGTTTTGCCTCACTTCAGGTGAATACTCAATCCAGAAGTTCATATGTAGCACTACAAGTCAAAAAGTTTTGAGATTGTTAGGATGCCTTCAAAACTACAAGTATTTGGCATTTCTTAAGTGTTTGTTAAAAACAAAAAAACAACCAAAAAACCCCCTAAAAACCAAAATTCTCCATAAAAAACACATCCTTGAAAGAATAAAAAACAAAGCTAAACCCCCAAAAAAACACCAAGAGAAAAAAAACACCAAAGAAGCTAAGAAAAATAAGGTACAAAAGCATTTTCTATTTTTGTCAGCTCTGCTCTGGTGTGGCAGAAATTCGGTTATAGAGCAGGGATCACTGATGGGAAGAGAAAGTTTTAGGTTAGCTGGAATGATCTTTTACCCCCCCAAAACTCTAATGTGGTGTCCAACTCAACAGACTTCCAGAACAGACATAAGAATTCACCATTCCAGTTGGTTTCTGAACACATTTTGAAAAAAATAAAAATTTAAAAATTGCTGCATTAGCCACAACTACCAGAACCAAACTGCATGGCCAGTACATTCCAGCCTCAAAACAGGCTGAAAGAACTGATGGTACATGTGACCAATTCCTGCCTGATCATAATATACCAACTCCTGCTGGAATAAAAGTTGTTGAGGAGATGACAAGAATCCAAGAGAGTCTAAGGCTACTCATCAGACTAAGGAGGAGAGGTGGTCTGTGAAATGTAATGACTAAAATTAATTTACCCAGTTACCTGGAAATAACAGGTTTGTTACCTCAATTAGCAAAGTATTACATTTCAAATGTAATATGATTTAAAATATACACTATGTTAACACACATCTACATCCAGGCATTTGTTCCTTCTGATGCCTACCAACATTCCCCATTTTTAAGTCAATAACAGTTTTATCTTCATTAATTATTATTGCAGTAAGCAAAAAAATATGCACTATTACTTCAGAAGCTTTTTTGAATTTTAGTTTTCCTTACCCCTCACAATCAACTATTTCAGGTCCTTCAAATGAAAAGGGATCTGTCTTGTCTGGCTCCGACTTCATCTTGTATGTTTTTGTCAGGACTGAATTAGAAAAGTAGTCATTGGGCCCAAAGTGGAACTCTAATGAGAAAGACTGGAAGAAATTTCCATTATAATTTTATGTTACCATGAATTTTTATCATTGAAATAGCACATCAGCAAAATTATCATTAACCAAACTCTGCACACAGGAAAAAGGAGAATTTGATGGCAAACATATCTTTCAAACTACAGCAGAAGCAGGAAATTTAAGAACATCAACCAATTCTGAAGATGCAAGAAGCCAGAACAACCATGGCCAACATTCAAATTCTAATCAGGTAATCATTACATTTAATTTATCTTTACATATAGAACTGCTGTCTTAAAAGCAACCTCAGAAATAAGTATCTTGAAAAAAGTCTTGGTTTCATTTTCTGTGGAGGCCTCTCATCATCCTTGCACCAGGGACGGTGTTACTCTGAAGTCATTTTGACATCAGAACAGCACCGTGTTACTCTGTTACTCTCCCAGCTCTGATCAATGTCACGACCTTACGGGACTGAAACTTTATTTCTGATTAAAACAAAATTTAGATTGAAGGAGCTTATTTAAACAGTACACTTCATGAGGAACCAGAGGGGTTTTTTCCCATTTGATAACACAAAATCCTGCAAAAGAACACTGCCTCAAACTGAATCCTACAATTATATGTGTCGGAACAGGCTACAGCCTGAAGCAGGTGTAACTGCCAAAAAACACTAGCCTTGAATATACTTCCCCAGGCATTCTTCAGAGTCAGGCCAGAAAATGGTCTGTTGTCACCAAGCCTGCCTTGCCATCCTCTTTTTCAAGGCCATCCATGTGCAAACAGGATAAACAAATCTGGAGACAACAGCCTGTTCATCAAAGACATTTATCCCTCACTCATCTCCCAAAGGCCCCTTAATCTTTAAGGCCTCATGAATCTCCTCACATGACTGAAATCTGCAAAGACAGTGGTCAAAGACTGATGGAAACAACTGGCAACAGCAACCTTCCCAAACCCCACGCTCACTGTTCAAGGAAAGGAAGCCACTGGGACCCAGCAGTACACTGGAATATATCTGTCTTGGCTTCACATTGCCTATTTTAGCTTTACTTCCATTTTAAAGCAATTCAAGACAGCTGTATGGTTTGCAGGCCATCTTCAGATAAGGGTAATCTCTCTCTGGCAAACATGCTCAGGGGAATAGTTACAAACTTAGCTTATCCACTACCAGTGACGAACACTCATACCCAAATAATCCCATAAACCATCACTGGGGCTATAAATAGGCAACCAGTGGCACTACTTAGCATGCAGGATCCCCAGGGCTAGCAAGACAACAATATCTGCAGAGGCTGCATTTCAGCATTTCATTGTTTACCTGCTAATTAGGAGACAAGAAGCTTCAAGTTTCACATACTATTTTAAGTGTTGCAGTAGTCTTTACCTGGATACCTTTCGAGTTCTTTTCTGCTATGTTCTCATAAAGTTTAAAAAAAGAGAACTTACTTTTTTAAGCTAAGTTATACCCAGATGCATCACCCAGGTCTGAATATCCTAGCTGAGCATCCTGATGTCCAAATAAATATATAGGTAGAAATTATAGTTATAGAATACATGTAAGTTTATTCACATGATTATAAACAAGTAAAAGCAAACAGTGAAGGAATCACTTATGCTTCATGCAGATTCAAGTTTCTATGTACATGCTGTAACAAACAGAACTTGGAAGCACTTTAACTGTAGCCACGCAAATCCACTTCTGGAGTGCCACAACTACAGTTAATGGCTTTGGGTCAACAGTAACTCAGAAAATGCCTAACTATCATCTTTTAGCAGCAAAACCTAACCCCCAGCAGAATTAGTGTATTTATTACACACTGATTTTGTGAAGCTTTTGCAGTACAAAGCAGCCACTGCTGCACCGATTTTCAACAGTGAGACAGTTTCAGACAAGAGTCACACACAGCTGGAGAACGGGTTTCACTCAAGCAGTTAGTAATGCATCCTTTGTCTCCAAATACAGAAGGGACATGGAATTTGTCAGCCTTCCATTACTGGATTTAATGTAGCACTGGAATGGAACCTATTTACAGAAATGTGCTGTCAAAAGGTTACGAACAGTGCAAGATGAGATAAATCCACTGATGTTTTAAGAGCAATTCTTCAACTTAAGGTACTGTAAAACAAAGTTGAATGATAACACAAAACCCAATTATTACCAAATCATCCAAATGCCACCAAATAGATATGCTTCAAGATGAAAAGACCCAACTTCTTAGAATACCATACTTTGTGCTCAGACAATTCATTTTCTTCGCAACACTTGTATCTTCTCCTTCAGCCCTAGCAGCGTTTAGAAACTTAATTCTCCATATTTCTCTGCCTGTACTACTTTCTTGCCTATTATCAGCTCAAGTGTTTAAGGACTTAAAAAAACAAAACAAACTTTGCTTCATCTGGTATTAACCTTTAAAAGCTATTCTGAGAAAGTCCTTTCATCTTTACGTGAACCGTCAATGAAGCCTTTCTTGCATTTATTTTGGACATTGTCAGAAGACTAAAAATCCACAAGGCAAAACAAAAAAAAAAAATGAAATACAAGAAAAAACCCACAATGATAAAATTTAATGAAAGGACGTGTAGGCTGCAATTCCATCCTTCTCCCTGCCTCCCTCTCAGAAAGAATTTAAGGAGTAAATATAGTCTGGACAAATTAAATAAGCAACAGAACCACTTCTTTTCAACAAACACAGTATCTTTTTCCGTACAGTGAACTTAAACAAGGAAGCAATTTAAAAAAAAAAAAAAAAGAAAAAAAAAGAAAAAGAAAAAAGTGCACAAAGTTGCACTTTAAAAAATACTCACTAGGTAACACTTTTAAATCATCTAATATATTTTCTATGCCTTTCAACAGCATGGTATCCATCATTTTTGATTAGTATCCCCAAGTCACTCTACTGAATGATTCAACAAAAGAGATTGAAGTTGCAACCAGAATTTTTCCCACAATTCATTTTCATTTGAAAAATGAAAAGCAGACAACTTTATTACTAAGAGCAGCTATACCAGAATTTGAGAGAGAGCAAGAAAGCAAAAACTAGACAGAATTGAATCAGAATTTTAATCTATAAATTACAATGATGCCACAGATGTCCAGGCTAAGAATAGAAGACCAAAGGGTCAGGAAAGCTGAATGTAAATCTTTAAAAGGCAAAGCATGAAAATCTTAGCTTAGAAAGAAACCTCACACACACTCTACAACCAAAGCTTGAATGAAAACTTTGGAATGCTGTTCACGTCACTACTACAATTTTCAGGAGAAACACGCAGAGGAAACTCACCATAGGCTGTCCAGGTTCAGAAAACTTAACTTTAATATCCTGCAGATGTTTCAAGATAGGTTCATCATATTCCTAAGCAAAGAAAAAGAAAAATCCTATTCAGCAGGCAATATTTAGAAGAACCTCCTCTTCTTAATAACCTTGTAGTTATCCAGCGATTTCAGTAAAGACCTGGATCCAAATTTCTTAAATCGTAAGTTGCAAATACCGTGTGCCAAATTCTCAATCATTAGGCCTCACCTTCAGTAAACAAAGTGCCAAATGCCAGGCTGTGTGAGTATGACCAAAAATATAGTAACCATTCAGGATATTTATTGCCAGACTCACAGAAAAACATGCTTCAGGGAGTTCTTCCTTAACGATATTAAAAGCAATTAATGTAACTGTGGGCAAAACTACATACTCTATTTCACACGAATTCAACTAATCCATGGATATTCTTATAATATCCCTGCAAAAATAATCCTTTATGGGCTAAACTAAGAGTGCTTGTCCATCATTAGCCTTTCAAGCATCTTCAGAGATTCTAAAGGCTCAAATATTTGGTCTCTCACAGACATTATCCACAAATGACTATTAATGGGAAAAAGCAATTCATTTAACACACCAGAAGTCACTCATTTCAGAGGAGAAACTTACTTGTACTAATTCACTTAGCATATCTACATTCCTAAAGATAGTAAACCAGAAGTCTGGAATTCCTTTGACATTTGTCTCTTCTGCTTTTTCTTCTATTATCATTGCATTTTTCAGGTCTCCCTGGGAAAAAAATACAGAAGCATTTGAGAAATGAAATTGTTACTATATATTTAATAAACAGAGGTAGATAAATAGAACAATTGTCATCTTTGAAACTGTGTTTAAGGAACATTTGAAACGTACATTTTTCCTCATCAATGAAGAGATACAAGGTTTACTTACACAACTTAACATGTATACATTTAATTCAGATTTACTTTAATCTCATTTGAAATTCTTCTATATGAAGACTAAATAAACCAAGTGACAGCTTCACTGACTTGACAAAGATAATTAGAACACATTTCTATCTTCCTACAAATGGATAAAATATAAATAATTTCTATTTTTCTATTAATTTTCTATTAATCTACTTTCTGTAGCTCCATGGGCCATTTACAGAGTTTCATCTAAAAATCTAAAATTTAACTTTGATCTCTGAAATACTGTTTTAGCTTCCTAGTTTTGCAAAATACTTGGTAAAGTTGGTTTTCATGGCTGATTTTAATTATTGCACTCTCTCAAATTACTAATTTGTGAGTCCCTACACACGACTAAGACATTTCTCCATCACAAAAAAAAAAATCGCAGGAAATCCACAGACTGAATTAGTTGTATTGCACCTTTCCTTTTCCACCACTAGATAGCAGCAGATATGTAAGATCTTCTTAACAGCAGCTACTTGGGTCACCACTAGTCAAGAACGTAAAGCTGCAGTTTACTTCCCACCTAGACACGTTTCTGATTTTATAATTGTGTGGAATGTGGCCTGTCAGTGCTGTATTTACACAAAGCCTAGCAAATATTTTTTGCTTATGCACAAGCAGTATGTACTCTGTGTGTCATGCTAAATCTCAGGAGATCAGTAAAAACAAGAGAACAATTTGCTTTGTATACAGAACAGCGTCCAAAGAAAACTGAATAAAATCAGGCCAAGGAAAAAATGCAAAGAAACCCAACAGAACGGCAAACACAACTTTCTAAGTAGGTCACTTCTCTGAGAAAAAGCCAGCCATGAGCATACATCTCCAAAATGATGACGGGAAAGTAACAAGCAGCCTACAGTCTATATTATCCCCCCTAAATCTAGATAGCTCCTACTCAAGAGACATTTTAGCCAGCACACATTTTATTAGGCCCGATTCCATTTTATGACTCTGTGACATGTGTCTAATCTGTATTTATGAAAATGAAAGCTAATTATGTCCCCCAAAATAACAGGGACAGGCAGACAAACAACCAGCCTTCTATTACCTTGGGGTATCATGTAGCACTGGAATGGAACCCATTAGCAGGAAGATGCTGTTAACAGGTTACGAACAGTGCCAACAAAGGCAACTTTTCAATTCACTCAGGTTACAAATTTGAAAAAAGGCTAAACTAACAGCTTAGAAGCTTTCAGTGGACATAACAATGTATTCACAGGAACACATCACTGATAAAAAGATGAGTCTCTCAATGGAGAGACCAGGAACTAACTGACAATCCGATATACTGGTAGTTCATCACTCAGCTTGTACTCACGGCCAGTTTTTCGTCTTCCTCATTTTCGCTGTGCCATTCTGCCTCTGCATCTGTGGGTTCAGCTTCTCCATTAATAAACTCTCTTCTCTGTGTTAGAAAAATGAAGAATGTAATTGAAGATGTAAAATTATACATACTCAACCAGCTCTGACAAGAACAAGGAAATAAAAGTTATATACATAGTTTTCTCACCTTATCAAAAAGGGGTTGATAGAGTGCTGCGTATTTTCTCTCTAAATCATGTACTTCTTCATAGAACTTAGCTTCTATATGGGCACATTTCACCTGGAGCTTTTTCAAGGCATCAATTCTTCTTATCACTGCTTTTGGAAAACTAAAAGCCAAACAATTATTTAAGGTTAAATTAGTTGCCTCACCATTATTTAACATATCACTGTGAAATAGGCTGCTTATAACTACGTGCAATTTTTAAATAAAAGGCTCATGTCAAATACACGTTTCTTCAAAACCTATTTCAAAAAGTTGAAAGAATCCTCTCCTACCCAGGTTGTTCTCAAAGGTGTTATCTTCTGTTCCATTCCCTCGGGCCACCACCCTCCCCGTGTAGTTCAGAGATCTGAAATTAATACCTTTGTTTACACCTAAACTTTGAGACGAGATCTCTCTTGATCCATCTATGAAAGTAAGAACTGTGCACCCTATAGGGGAAGGTTCTGATTCACAGGTCATACTACACCTTAAGTTATTCAACATTCAAATACAGTCATGCAAAAAGAACTCTTTATAGAATTTTGTTTTTTAGGAGATTTACAACCAGCTATTCTCAGTCAAGACATAAAGACAAATATTTACTAAAGGCAATATTTAAATCTGCTTTACAGTTAATACAAAACTAAGCTTCGAACTAGGGATTTACAGATCCTGAACTTTCCATTACACCCTGGACAGCATTCTTATAGAAACTGTCAGTCAGTGTAGGACATGCCCTGCCAGAACAAGGGTCACAGAAGGAAACAATGGAGGGGAACAGTTATTTCTATCCAAAACAATAACAGCCAAGGAAAACACTGAACCTGACAAAATTTTGTTTGCCATTTTGCGTAAGCAAACTAAAACTTGACTCTTCCTTCCTGAAGCAGGTCATTATGAATCATGGTTTAAGTCAACCATTTTTCTTAGTGAACCATTTGTTCTAATTTCCTACCTCAATTATTCAGTAATAACAATCTATTATGCTTTCAGTCTTTAAAGAATTTTATCATGTCCAATACTTACGTGTCAATGTAACTTGAAGGAGTAAGTGCTGTGTTGTCAAGACGTTCCTGTAGAGCTGCCAAGGCCTGTGGATTTTGCATCACTTGGTCTGCTAGTTTTTCTACAAAGACAGAAAACCACTTTTAAACAAATCTGTGTTTATTTATAGTGCTTTTGTCATACTGTGTCTTACAGCAGTCACAGTAAAAATATTCTCTAATTTCAGATCTCAAATAACACTATTATAGTTAACTAATAACACGAAAAAATTACTTCGGGACCAGATTTCAGAAATATAAATATATTGAATAATGATAGAAAATGCACCTTTCTCTTTGCAAATCTATCAGTTGCTTTTACAAGCAAGTAGTTTACTGACAACATAAGCAAATTTCCCATTTTCCCCTTATGTAAGAAAGGAGTTTGTCCTCTGTCTATATCAGCTGTATCTTATAAGCCATATAAAAATTTGCAAGAGGAGAACCACTGAATTATACATCCAAGACATCTGTTTTCCAGTTAGTCTGACTCCAGAAAAAACCTTGACAACTACTTTGTGTACTGCACAATAAAGAAGCATAAGCACTATGACCTCGACAACTAATTTTTTCAAATCAAGGTAATTTTACAATTTGTAATACTCTTTTTACAGGAGGTCAGATATAAAATGCTTCTGGGTTAGGAGTTAACCTGTGTGGTTATCAGTAAGGTTTTTTATCATGGTGAGAAGACATTTGCTTTTCACACCCTTCCATTCTTTCTCAGTGCTTTCCCCCCAGCCTCAGGCATTAACCCAGTAAATTGCACAGCACACAGGTTTGGTTTGTGTGTTGGTTTTTCTTACAAAATTTGAATACTCAGAGTAACAGTGGAACTGTAGCTTTTTTGCACACTGAAGTATTAATCTGATCAGCGGTTATCTGTAGATCTTCCAAATGGAGAATAAAAACTTCCAAGAGGACACACTATGAAGATGTGTTTTCCAACAAACAAGACAGTAGAGAGTTAGCACAAACACTGCTTGTTTTAATAATTATACTGATACCGATTACATGTTGTTACAAGCTTGTCTATACAGGCCTTATTGCAAGTGTCTCGTGGGTTATTTTGTGCAATAGTAAAGCCTACTCCTAGTCACAACATATACAAAAATACTTCCACTTTTACCAAAATATAGCCTTTATTCTGCTTTTGGCTGCAATGAACATGGAAAATACCAGGAAGTGAACAGTTAGCCTAGAAACCATTGCTTTGCAAACACATCTGTAGTTTTGACTGCAAAGGCTTTGGAATTGTAGATAAAGAAGCTTCAATACATAAGGCAGGAGGTTTATCCCACTTCTGTAACGTTACCTACTTCTATATATTTCTTACCTTTTTTGTTGCTTGCATTTTTAGCAGCCTCCAGAGAATCTGAAGCAGTATCCTCTGTTTTACTAAAAGAATTCAAAATGTAGCACTTTAAAAAGGCATCACATTACAAAAATGTTAATATTTAAGAACAGGTTACTCTGAGTTTTCATTTTACTACAGGACATGCTTTATAAACAAGTATGCCGATAAAAGATACATATTTATGCCTAAACTTGTGAAAACTTAAAGGTTTAGATATGAAACTAGATCTCAAACATCAATAGGATATAAAGGCAGAGCAAGGAAAGCAAAGAAAGAAAAAAAACAACCAATCAACCTCAAAACAAAACACAACCCCAAAGCAAAAACCTCTGACAGATAAATTCATCTCATTAAGTGAATGGGTGGTCATTCATCTGGACTGGGTCACTCCACACAGAAAAATGTTGTTACTCACAAATGAAAACACATGACACTTTCAGTGTAAGTGATGAAGAAAAACAAGAGAAAGGACACAGGTAAGAAAGGAAGATAAACAACAGAAAAAAGCTCCGTTTCAAACTTCCATAACAAGCTGTTTTGTTTTACAGTAAAAACCTTCACTTCTACTCTAAAAGGGATGTCCCTGTCCTCCCCATCTCCCTGCTGCAATATCTTCCATCACATTTCCTGTGCTGGAGGAAAGAGTCAGCAACCAGCAAGCATTCCCTGTGCTCCCTGCCAGTGTACAGGTCACAAAATACATTAACCCTAACTCAGACACAAGATGAGAAGAGGTATCATATATGAAAACTGGTATTATTAGATACTGGACAGACCAGCTTATCCAGCTTACTCTGGTGCACTGCAGGGCTCAAAAGACCAGCAGCACATATGGATTTGCAGCTGTTCCATAAAATGGTTATTTGATAAAAAAATACTATGTAAACTAGAAAATACAGTGGTGCCCTCTGCACATTTAAATTACCCAGATTAGACAAACACTGAGGATCACTGTTCTCAACAGTTCTTTAGGGCACTTAAATATGGACACTGCAAACTAAATCAAGACAAATGTTTATCCAAGAGAAGACTAATGCTGTATCTGATACACTACAATCTCAGCTTCTCCTGTATCAAATGAGCACTTTGTCCCAGTTGTAAGTAAAAACAGCCTAGTTAGAGGAAATATTACCACTTCATTGTTATCCAAGTTTGGTAATCCACTCTTCACAGGTTAAAAAAAAAACCAAAACAAAACAAACAACTCTCCTGTAGAAGACCAGATATACTGCTGGCTCTGAGTACCTTGATTTAACTTCAAGAAAACAGTCCAACATACCTGTTATCTGCCATCTGTGTGCCTGTATCCACCTGCAAGTTGAAAAACAGCATTGAAAAATACTTTAACAGCAATCTGTTTACCTCAACAGATGATGAAAATAGAACAGCTCATTGTTTAAAACCTCAATACAAATTAACAGCTGCTGGTTTTGCTAAGAAATTCATCATGCAGAATTCCTTACAGTAAATAGCTACCACGGTGCCCAATTCAAACTGGAACTTGCTCAGTTTTTAAACAGTCTGTTAGGTGGTTTAACACCTCTAAAACTTATTTTTTCTCTTAAATATTCGAGATACTAATACATTTCTACCCTATCATGTGGCTTCAGCCTGAAGACAAGTGCCACAGTTTCCTAGATTAGCTCTGCATTCTATTAAACAAAAATAAGCCGAAGAGGAAGACGTATTATTTTCTAATTCCTTGACAGTATCATAGTAAATAATGAATTTTTAATCTCTGCCTATACTACAGTAGCATCCTGGAGCTGAAAACAATAAAAGTTCAAATGAATTAATTACAACAACTTCCAAATGACTTTTTTCTTCCATCACCCAGGCAGAAAAATATGCTTCACTTGTCTGTCTAATCAGGGCTATTTTCATGAATAGCTGCTTCTGCTGCTCTACAGTGAGCCTGCTACTCGACAAAGAAAAACACTGAAGGGAAGAAAATTATTTACCAAGAGAAGGGGTTTTGACAGTAGTTACAAAGGCACAATCCTCTATATAAAGATTTGCCTTGACTTTTTTTATCACGTGTGAAAAAATGAACAAGAAAGATATAAGTTAAGATCTTGGTGTTAGCAATGATTGGAACCAAGTTTAGCACAGCTACCCCAGCCTCCAATATCTAAATTAGCTCTCCTGAGAAACCAGAGTGAGACAGATTGTCTTACTTATTTTGCTGTTCTTTCTTTACTGGGGTGAAATATCCAAACCTGCACATTGACTTTAGCAGTATTGTTTTTTTACTTTCTTTACCCCCATTCTGAAGAGCTGAACACCATTTCAAGCAATCCCTTCCTACCACACAGAAACATAGGTGATATTTTCCACTACCAAACTTTCAAGAGAGCAGATGTTAGCCTGCAAATCAAGTTCAGAACAAAAAGGAGCTTCAATCACTCGTGAGAGTTGACAGATCTGATTTCTTAGATTCTATAAAGGCCAAGCAGGCTGATTAGGCCCAGCTTCCAATCCAGGGCTAGCAAAGAAGAACCCAAGTGCTAATGCCAACTTGAGCGGCAGCCCAGAGATTGCACACACTCTCCCATCTGGAAAATGCTGAATCCTGCTCTAAGCTGGAAAAGCAACAGTTTCACAATTGCTTTAAATAGAGCTGAAAGGCTTTGTTCATGTACAAAAGTACTAGGAGCATACTTCAGATTATTCCACAGGAAGTTGTTTAACATCTACCAAACAAGCCGACGAACCCACCGGATAGGGCAAGTCCAGGGACAAACAAAAGGGGCTCCTGGCAGAGTAGGTGTTTCACCAGCTCAGGCAGATTTATTTGCAAACACTTCCTCTTGCCTTAAACATAACAAAAGAAAGTGGCAATGCCACCAACCACCTGCTAGGGCAAACCAGAAGATTTTTACTATCTTACAGCTGAAGAAATAAAGAGCATAAATGAGGCTTTTATAGCAGATAGAAGGCAGGGGAAAAAAGATACAAGTAAAGAGGTAAGACAGAGCAAAGTGACCTAACATCAGAGTTCAGCCAACGAGTTGTATGATCCCAGTCACTATTAGAAGAGCCTATAGTAAGCAACTAAAAATGCAGACATTTGTTACTTAAAAATTATCCTCAAACACTTGTTGCTTCCAGTCTATGCCCAGTGACACAGCTAATGGAAAAGCAAATTCCTCTGCTGCACTGTATGTGCTGTATTTCCTGCAGGGAACCACTTCTCAACTGTGCTGAGGGAAGGTAGGATCCTAATTCACGTTTGGAAAACATGGAATAAAGTTGCCCATGGCTTGAATAATGTTAAAATGGCAGTTGAATTAATCTCCACTAGAACAGACATGAACTGGGCATGTTCTGACAAAAGCCATTCACCCAAGTAACAAGAAACAACAACAATTAAAAAAAAAAAAAAGACACCGTTCCCTGGTGCAAATACATACTTTGTCTTGTTTCACTCCCTAGAGTTGTGCCTTTGGCAACTGGAAAGTAAAAAGAGGTATATAAATAAATAATTAGAAGAAGCTTTCTTAGAAAACAGCTTGTGATTCCCAGTTTCATCCCAGCTGCCTTGTAATGACTTCACTGCCACAGAGTCATCAACAAAACGGTTCAGTACAAGCTGCTGATGGCAGGGGAGGGGAGAGAAAGACAAAGCTACGTGTACACATAGCTGGAAAGGTATAGTACCAAACCACTGAGTCTCCAACATCCTCACTGCTTTCCAAGCAAGTGAGCTCAGTTTACAGCCAATGAAGACATGAAAAAAGCCATGAGAACCTCAAGGAAATAATAGTGGAAGTCATCACTGTTATTGCTGCCACCACCAATAAGGGGCCAAATTAGTATCTTGTTTCTCTGTTTTCAAATGACTGCTGCAGACACGAAGCTCTGGGGAAAGAAGGGACCAGAACAACCCCCTGTCCCACAAAGCACAGGCTGCTGCAACTGCCTGGCACAAACATCACCCACCATCAGTCACTAAAAACAGCAGGAAACCCTAAATTTGAAAAGGCCATTACAAGGACAAGTAATATCCTGAAGGACACAAATTTAAAAGAAAAATCTGTACACTGGCGAGATGTACTCATAAATGAAGTGTACACAGAATAAATCTTCTCTGCCAAGAAAGCCTATGACTTGTTATACAAGCCTTCTAAACACAACCAAAACACAAAGGAGGAAACCGAAGGGCTCCTGCACTCACAGGAAGGCTCCTGCCCACGGCTGCTACTGTTTTTCGTAACTATAACAAATCAGAAGGGAAAGTTGTGACTTCCGCGCTAGAGCCGCTGGGATGTAACCCCGTGGGAAGCAAAAAATGCAACATTCTGATATTTTCTGGAAGGAAAATTCGAAGGGATCATGAAACACCAAAGAGGAAGGAGCTCATTACCCTGTTCCACAAGCCCCGAACAGCAGCAAT
>VYXB01002963.1:0-186323 GCA_013397135.1 Pachyramphus minor | reverse complement strand
GGGGAGAGGGCGCGCGGGCCTGGCGGCGCGCGGGGCGAGCGCGTGATGCGGAGCGGGAGAGCGCGCGGGCGGGGGAGGGCGGCGCGCGCCCGCGCCCTTAAAGTGACAGCAACAGCCCTGGGGCCGCCGCTCCTTGCACCTCTTCCACCGGAAAGTTATCCTCGATAACCCCCAGGAACTTCCCAAACTGTGTGTGCCAGCCCGCGCCGTCCCTCCAACAAAAATCAGGGTGGTTGAAGTTCCCCCAGGAGAAGCAGAGCCTGTGACCGCGAGGTTATTTCCAGCTGCCCATGGAAAGCCTCCTCAATTTCCTCAACCTGATCGGGGGGGGGGGACAGACGACAGCAAACACCCACAACAGCGTCACGTATGAGCCCTTAATTCTCATCCATAAACCCTCAACTCGTGCCTCTGCCCCTGCGTAGAGCTCGATACGCTCTCGTTGCTCTTTCACATAAAGAGCAACTCCACCACGACGCCTCTCTGACCTGTCCTAAAGAGTACATACCCATCCCTGAAAACATTCCCGTCACGTGAGCTATCCCACCACGTCTCGGTGATTCCAATTTGTCATTCAGATTATCCGTGCTGGGAAGTGCAGTTTGTGCGGTGCCCGGTGCTGGTGGGTGAAATGTGGTGCTGCTCTGTGGCTCCTCCAGCAGCAAAGACGGACCCAGCAGTGCCCACCTTCTGCTCCGACATAATTCCTGCTAAAGAAGGCCAACAGAACCCTCCTGGCCAGCCCAGACTCCGTGTGCATAGGCGTCTGCACTCAGCAGATGCTGTGCAGCATTGGTGTTAGGAACAGTGCAACTTCAAGCACCGGGAGTCACAGAAGAGTTTCAGTCATCTTTCGGGGATTCCCTTGTTCTAAAAAAACCACTTTCTCCAGGTCTGCTGCTTGGATTTCAGTAATTAATGACTACAGTTTATCATCACAGTACTTTCACAGACGAAATAAAAAATTGGAAGCAATGAGACCAGTTTATTAATTAATAACTAGCCAATATATTAACATTGGATTAATTCGGTTATGGTACGAATTTAAGTTACAGGAATAACTAAGGAATCTTTGACTAAATAGATGCCAAATCCTGTAATTAAAAATGAGATCATTGTGAATTGCATTCAAACAGCTAAAGAACTGCAGGAATGTTGTAGCTAGTTGCACAAACAAGCAGATTTGGTGGGCCAGAGAACATGTTTATTGGAAGGTTCTTTTCCCCTTTCTTTCCTTTGCTTCCAGCTCCCTTTCCCTGTTTCTCCAAACCAGTCCTTTTCCTAACATCAGCAGGTTAATAGCCTTCTCATATTTCCATTAATTCTTCATTTTGGGACAGCTTTATGCATGGAAGTGGCTACTCTTGATTCTCAGTCTTCCCAAGGAAGAACTCTTAAAGGAGTTCTTCTATCTGAAGACATTCCTACTCCACACTGTTACGCTTGCTGATGGTTAACAGCTATCAAGTTCTCTTTTAAGATTTTTGTCTATCTCCATTTTGTTAAAAACCATCTCCCCCTTTCACTCAGATGTTGAGTACAAACTCCAAACTTTGTCTCCTACAGAGATGTAAGAGAGATTTTGCCTGACTATATCATCTAGCTGCACCTTTCTGCACCTGTATATCAAAGTAAACATACATTTCAATTACCTTACACCCCTGGATTTTTAGTGCCCTTCTCCAAGGGCCTCAACCTCCCATGATCCATGAGGGATATTTGCTGACTGCTGTCTAACCTCTTGTAGCACATAGTACGGTGGTAGACTTTAGGACTGCGGATAAAGCACAATCTGTAGAGTCATCTTGCTGTCAGGTGCTGCTGCCCTGCAGAGAGCTGCAAAAGGATATTTGCTGAATCACCCTGGCTCAATTTAAATACCCAGCTCCCACACATGAGCTTGGACAACCAAAACCAAGGGAGGGGAGTGTGGCGGGGCTGCCAAACAGATGCACTTGACACTGGAGAGAAAGCTTAGGCTGAGATCTGTATCTGGCATTAAAATGTCTGTGTCTTCTGCCCTTGGGTCGGTATTAATGGAAACTGCTCTCACTGAGCGAGATGCCAGACATTCACAGCCTAAGTTGAGAGATAAGACAGTCCGTCAATGACTTTTTCTGCAGGAGGAGGAAGAACTTTGATCATTGCTAAGCAAAGTCTTGGTAACAAATAGCTAATGTGCTCCTTAATTAATCTGTCTCAAGAGACATGTTAAATACTATGCATGTGATACATGCATAGTAGAAATTGCCCTGTGAAATCACAGAGAGGAGTAAAATTCCTTCCCATATTTGTATGGTAGAAGTTGTGTAATTAAAGAGGGAGCTAAAGTTGGTCCAACAACTACTACCACCTGAAAATGTTTAAACTTACCTTCAACTTCTTTTTGTATGTTTTAAGCTATGTATTGTATGTGGCAACAAATTGTTTATTTGCAGACCTAAGATTGCATCAGTGGCTTTGTGGAGCAGCAGAGAGCAAATAAAAATGTTAGGATAAAGAGGTCAAAAAGAGTATCAAGAATGTAATCAAGCACTCATTAGTTGAAAGTCTTTGAAAAGACTGGTGGCAACAAGTTCAGAATGAACAATTCAGATTTTTCTACCAGTATCTGAACAAGCTGAGTGATGGGAGGAATTTGCTCTCTTTAGTGGCGCAGTACACATTTGACGTTAATGTGAATATTCACATTAGAAGGGCTGAAAGGCACACTCTGAGCAAAAGACAGAAACAAAATTTGCCACTGCCAAGTTTGGCCTTCAGCCAAGGGTGCAATTAAAAACAGAAATACCACTCTTTCATCTTCCTTTGCCATCTCTGAATAAATTCTTTGATAGGTGGGGAATGAAAGGCTCCATGTGGTACAAGCAATGTGAGGTCTCTGTTCCAGAAAATTAAAATATTTTAAAATTCCAAGATTTTGCTATGGGGATTTTAATTTTCATGTTTAGAAAATCACATTTCAGACTGGCTTCCATGAACATGTGTATGCATACATGTCAATTTGAAAAAAAAAACAAAACAAAACCCCAAACATACAGAAAAAATTTAAATACTGTGAAATCTGTCCTCTCTCTTTTCCTTGCTGAGTGAGACAGATGACTAAGACACTGCAGACCACTGCTGTTCCATTCCCTTTTTCTGCTTGCCAGGTTGTTCTCACTAAGCAAGTGCAGTGGAATTCACTTAAGTGCCACCTTGATGGATTGCCAGGGAATGGGTATTGTCTGTGCAATTCAGTAATCCCACAGATCAATTGGCACACCCACACTGAAAAAGTCATCTCAAGCAGTGTGCATCCAAGTCTGGCTGCAGCATCCTTTGTTTGCTACTGAGTTTTCCTTCACCAGGACTTTACGCATACTGAATTTAAAAAAATTACTGGGCAAGAGAGGAAGCTGTGTGTGCATGTGGGAAGCATACAGAAAGACCTAAAAACAACCTTTGGAAAATCTGAGTCTGAAATGCTCCCAAGCTCCATGAAAGTAGAGTTGACCCAGAAAAAAAAATGAAGCATTTGTGCAGGAAAAAGGGCATTAAAAAAAAAAATTCTTTTACGTTGATACAGTAGATTAATCATGGAATTGGCTTAAGGTCTATTAAAAACATAACAGGAAGAGAAAAACCAGTGTGTGGGGGCAAAAGCCAGGATGTTATCATGGAGATGTCATAAACTACAGTCCAGGACAGCTATGGATTAACAGCATCTTCTCCACAGTGCTACACTAACTCTCTTTAAGTAAGTGCTAACTCAGATCACCAAGACAGAATTTCTGTAAGCAAATTACTGACATTAAGTAGCAACTTCAGAAGCAGCATAGGCATGTCCCTTCCCTTGATGGACATCCTGAGTGCACGAGACTCATGGGGGAGCACACAGGGAAGAAAATAATGAGCAGGTGCTGTTGAAGGGAGTCAGGATCTAGAATGGTGTAAAAATGCAACTGATCCTCTTCTGTTCTCAGAATAAAGGATAGAGAAGTTGCCCTCATGGCTATGGATAGCTTTGAAGTACCATTGTGCAGTTTAAACGTGCATTTGTACAGTTGGTCAGAAATTATCAGAATAATCAAATATTGAATGCAAAATGAATTCAATTAGTAATAGTAAGATAAAGGAAAGGCTCTGAAAACCCCATTGCAAAAGGACGGTTGTGGAATAAACTTTGCATTCTCCCCACTATACAAAGTTCACATACAACTTGTACTTTACAACAGATTTTATTTTTTGTACACAAGATGCATGGGCTTTACTGACCTTAACATTATGTATGTTTTCAAAAGCAAATACAGACAAATTAGGAAAAAAAACCCTATTAGACCTTCCTGTTACTCCAAATAGGTTCATTCTTCAGAAGGAGGAATATAAATATAAAAATATAAAGGAAAAGCAAAGATATTTTAATTAAGAAAAGGAACATAGCCTAATGACTGTAGCATGAACCTTAGGACTGAGAGAACAGAGGTGTCACAGTATGATTTTCTGCAAGTCACCTTGAGAATACTCAATAAATACAGTTCTGCAAATCAGACACTTGGCCGTTACATGCAGTTGCAAAGTAGGCAAGATATTCTTTAGGATTTCATGAACTTTGGTTTACTTAGTAGCTACTGCCAGTAAAATGCATTATTGGGCAACAGAGAACTCTCCTTGCAGATATAGTGTGACATACTACATCAGAAAGGTTATTAACTCAGGGTTAAATTGTCATGTTAAAAACATCAGTCTTGAATACAGAGCAAGGTATAGCTGTATTCCCTAATTGCAACCAATCTACAAACTGTATCTCAGTTGGAAACCCTTTGGTAATTCCCCACAGTTCTGAACTGATAATTAGGCACTGAGTCCTCCGGGTAATCAGGTCCTTTGGCAGCACTCCTGTTTCTTGGGAGGGATAGCTCCAAGAACAGACCTCCCTCTGCCAATAGCCCTTCATGTCTTTCCCACCTGTTTGTTCAATGCAGGTGCATTTGCCTTGTACTTACCCACTTGATTGCAACTGCAGGTTGAACACAGATGATGATCCCTTTTTCAACAAAGGGACTGTTAGCTTCCACTATGCAAAGTGTTCTGGGTATACTTATGAGAGTTTTTAATAACAGCAGCTAAAATAAGTATCATAGTGGAACTACCCACTTTTCCTGCTTATGTAAAGATACTAAAGTCATCTGGAAAATACTGTTCTTGCTGCAGGACAAATTGCTCAGCTCCCATTTAGCAGGAAATTTTGCTGACTGTGACATATTCCAGAATGCAAGCTACAGTGGCTCTTAGATAGAGATCAGTATGCAGGACAAATTAACCAAAGCCCAGACAACCATAATGAACAAGAATCCTTATGTGGATTTGCTGACTGAGCAGCACCTTCCCAAATAGACCTGGCAACCATTCAGCCTGCTACTGTTGTGAAGAAACTTCTTACAGGTTGGCTTTTTTTAATGATGGATTTTTATTGCCTTTCCAGATGACATTATTAATCCTCCTAAACAGGAATTTTACTTTGCACATAATAGAAAGTGTAAACAGAAATTTGAGCATCAGTGTATGCTCACTTCTTCAATGGGAACCCAGCACTTGCCTTCTAAAAAAAAAAGTCCCGTTGTTTTCAATTTGCACTTCCATTCTGAACCATTTGTAGATACTCCTTATGTAGCTTTTCTTGGGTTTCATAAAGTTTCTTTAACTTCTTAATTTGTCCTTTGCTAAGTTCTTTGCCTTCTGTGTCATGGGTGGGAAATCCCTGAAATATTTAAAAAGAAAAAAGAGAAGAATATTTAAGACAAATTCTTGGACTTCTTTTGCTCCTTATGGAATCATGTTTATTAATAGGGAGATAATGTCATAATGACAGGCTGTCAGGATGGTATGTATCTTGGCTAATTTTACTCACCTAGAAGTCTGACAACTAACTTTGACTATTTCTGTATGTTCCCTTCCTAGTTAATGAAGGGGCATAAGGGTGTATTTATTTTCTGTCCTATACTACATAAGGGAAGCTTAGACCACTAACTTCTAGATGTTTTTAAGAGAATAATGACTAATTCCTGAACAGATGGTTAAAATAATCTTCTAATCATGCTAGCATACGGAATTCAAGGCTTAAAGCAAAAGCAGTAAGAGATTTATGTTCTTGATGGAGAAAGTATTATCAGAGGTTTTATGGACATTCTCCTTGGCTTGTAGGAGTATTTTCCAGTATTTACACTCTCCATTCTGACTTGGCCCCAGGGCCTGAATTTGTGCAGGTTAAGGGGACAGATAGAAGCAGGATCAATGTCCCAGATCAAGTCCTGAAGAAACAGTGCTTTATGTTTTCCAAGTAACACCTTTTATCCCCAAGGGGAGAAATCAAGAGCAAAGTTATCCGTACAGCCTCTTCAGAGAGCCTTTGTGGAGAGAGACCAAAACAGCAGGCAGAATCGAACAGGAAGCACAGGACCTCTCCAAAAGTCATCAGTTCTGGCAGAGTTGGGGAGTTTGTACTTACGAGTGAATACCTTGCCTTGCACCAGGGTAATAAATCTGTGAACAAACATCGTACACGTTCCTACCCACAATATGTATTTTGCTTTGCAATGAGAGGAGCCAAAGGAAACATACAATGAAAATACTCTTGAAATGATGGCTAACAGTTAAGAGACCTCACTCCCCAGTGCACAATAAAATTAATATATTGCCTTTTCTTTCTCTCCTTCCCTCTTTTCACTTTTGTTAATGGCAGTGCCCTGAAGGTTTTGGAACAAGATCACTATAAATATATACAATTAAGTATGTACAACTGGAGAAGGAAACCCGCTCTTACATTTTCATCAAACATGGAATATTTGTCAAGTTCCAATTTAAACATTTCATGCGGTGGAATCTTCATTTTTTCCAGTTTTGCTGCCTGTAATACAAAACATGCACTAACATCACAGGTAATTATTGAAAACATGTCACATATGCAAAAGGAAAAGTAGATTATAACTTGCAAATCAAAGAGTATTTAATTCAGAATTGTTTAGCATGTCAAAAGGAACTTTTAGTGAGGAACAACGCAGTATGTCTTAACTGTGCTTGTCCAGGGTAAAAAATGTATTTTAAATCCCTAGAGAACCACTTAATAAAATAGATGTATTGGAGAATCTCAAAACGACTTGCTTATATTTTCCAAAAACTACATCTGTCTGATTCTTGCTCATTTGGTTCCTTAGTCAACACAAACCAAATAGTTGCTATGAGTAAAGAATATTCAGCAATTAACTGACTGGAAAGGGAACCACCTTTATCAACAGTTTCCTGCTGACAAGCAAAGGTTTCTTTACAGGTCACAGCAGGATCATATGTAGTAATTGCACTGAAAATAAACTGAAATTTCACTTATCTGTAAACAAGCCCACCTCAGAATCCTTTCCAAGTAATTTACACTCAATACAAGAGAATCACCTTTTGGAAAGAATGAAAAAAGGTACTTGGAATTTGAGAATGATAAATGCTATTTATCTGGTTTTCTCTCTGTATGTGGTGCTCTTGAAAAGTTTTCTTCCTCTTTTAACACAGGAAAGTGTTTCCTGTACTGTTAGAGTCATCAGCATGGAAAACAATACTTTCTTCTTATAAGTTCATCTCCTCTGCCTACTCCCTATCCAAAGCCTAAAAGCTTTGAGCTATCTCAATTCCAACTGTAGAGATAAAACATTTCACTGCTCAGTCACAGGGAACAGGGGATCTCTTAAAAAGAAAAAAAGAGAGAATAAGAAGCCCTTTTGCACATACCTATGATACTGAAAAACAAAGAAAATAATAAATGACACAAGCAAAATCTTCTCTAACAGTATCAGGCATGTAAGACCTGACAATTAAGGAAGTAATACTGTCTGTAGACTGAAATTAAGTGCTACAGGTTCTTCTAAGAAGATTTTGAAGCCTTTAGTTGTGTTCTCAAAGACGGTTTCTCTATAATAGGAGCTGGAAATTCAAATCTGAACTGCAAGCCAAAGTCTTTCTGAGCAGGAAATTGTACAGACAAAGAAACAAATGGAGGCCCGGTAAAGGCCAGGCAGAGAGCCTGTGTTCTGATGTGTTCTTTCCTGCACGTGACTGTTGCTGCCTACACTTTTCTTCAAAATAAGGTTAAAAGGATCTGAACACTTACTTCCTGCTGTTGTTTTTTCCTGGCTGCTTCTTCTTTCTTCCTTCTTTTCTCTTCTTCTATCTATAAGAGGCAATGTTAATGAGTAAAAGGTAACACGCTGTTTCTTCTGGTTGTTTTCTGCAACCCTGAGCCAGCCACCTCCCCTGGATATCTAATTACAGACAGAACTGGCAGCATGACCTGCAGCAAAACCACCATGCCTTATAATTAGGATTGTCTGATACTTCTCACTGTATGACTTTGATTCCATTTGCTTTTATTCACAGTTAAACCAGTTTTAACTGTTCAGAATGCCTTTTGCATGCAAAGGGGATACATATGAAAGAATACCTACAAAGCCTGCAAAAGAAATGGTCCTGTCATTTTACGGGGGAAAATGTTTTGCAAATGAGTTTAAAAAAAAAAAGACTGTACTTCACTGGTATTTTAAGCTCTTGCCTCAAACTGTGAAGACATTACATTTTCTCAAGCAGTAATTGTATCCCTTGATGTTCCTACGGAAACAACTATCCAAATTTAGCAAACTTGCTAAAAATCTCATCTTGCACTTGTTTGGGAGAGACCTATCAGTTCTCCAAGGGTTCTGCCAGTACTGAACATAATACTGTTTCCAGGGAAAAGATACTCTAGCTGCAGGTCCCACTACATATAAACTTCCTTTATACAAAGCTATATACAAACTGCCTTTAAATGTTGTTTTGATGAAAACATCTGGAATTGGTTAAAGCTACTTTTAACTTCTCCTGTTTTTAAAAAACATCAACATGGAAAGAGAAATGCTGGAAAGTCTTCCAAACATTTTTAGTCACGACAGAATTTTATTATTTGGTAAAACTGAAGACAGACACAGGAAGTGCTACTTTTAAATGTTACAAAGTCAAATATTAATGCCAAAAGGAGGGTTTCTGTACAGATCTTGTGCACAGGAATTAGAATTTGCAATCTTTTTATAGCAACATGTGAATTCTTGCTCCCACATTCTGAATATTTCACTCATCTATACTACATAAATGAAGATTTAGCCAGTTCATTTTTTCCTCACAGATCAGATAAATACAGACTAGTTCTGTGAAAAATGTCAACTTCACTTATGCAAACAAAAGAAGTTCAAATCAGCTTCTCATTGGAATTGTTCTTCCAGAGAGATAAGACAGCATGTATGCAATATTCAACATCCCTTAATTCTACAAAAATCTTAAAAAACAAAAAACCTTTTTGAAACAGCTGCTGCTGTTTCAAAAAATTCTTTTCCTTTAACACACAAAAACTTTTCTATCAATTCTCTTATGTTATTTTCCTTGCTGCTAGTCTGTTACTAGTTTTTTCAAGAAATTCAACAATTTTTACAAGAAACATAAAAATATCCATAGCTTACACATTACTTTAAATTTTAAAAATGTAGAATGCTTAAAATAACAACCTTTTTCTTTTCTTCTCTTTCTTTCAATAATGTGTCCTTATCCACTAATTTAACCACAGTTGGAAGTCCTAAAGAAGCAAAAAACAGATGAATTAGTTTCTTGATTAGTGAAAGATAAATGTGTTTACCCTGTGATAACTGTTTTCTTTTTGCATGCTGAATGCAAATACAACTGTGTACTACTCAAAAGTGACTAAGAATTTAGGTGCTATACAAAAAGATAGAAAACATTGCAATGTATTTTTTTTATTCTATAATATACATTCATGCATATGATAATGCACCATTACATATGGTACATATATATGATATGAGATGCTATAATTTTGCAGGCCTTGAGTTTGGTTCATTATTCCAGATTAGCCTTGATAGTTTGTTTTCACACTTCTTAGGAAAACAGTAGGATTATAAAAACAGCTACCTACAAAGTTTCAAGACATGATTGGGTACCTTCATGATCTTCAAATCGAACTCCAAGTTCAGGAAGGATGTCATCCCGAAGAGCATCACTCAACTGCAGCACTTCAGTTACTAAAGAGTATGAAAAGTACTTTTAGTGAAGTAAGATTTGGTGAAAGCATACTTATGTCCTGCTACACAGTTATTTAAATGCAATTAAGAAATTGCCACTCTCTCACATAGGTCAGAGAAAGGTCTTTTGATTTGAAGGGATAAAGCTTTTCAGTAAGTCCTGCATTATTTCAGCTACACAGAGAAGCAGCACGTTTCTTTGCAGAGATTTCAAAATCATAAATTTCTTGCAAGATACCCTCATTGTTCCTGAAGGGGAGCAGAAAGAAAACCCACATCAATTCAGAAATGACGTATCAGCTCTGCCATGGTATAGTGGAGGGGTATATGACTCAGGAAGATCCTAATGGGTGCTGCAGGATTTCCAATAAGAAGGTTAAGAACCTAATTTTAGAAAAATCCTAAAGTAACTTATCTTGTGCTACATCTAACCGTTGAAGGACTATGATTTTTTTGGTTTGATAACTACACATACATTTGTCAGAGCAACTGTAATCCAAACATCGTCTATATTTTATTTCAAGCAAGCTTTTTGCAGCGGAATACAGAATTTTGACTTGGCTTTCTGGATAGTGATCATCATGACTACTACTTTTTTTTTTCCTTGCAAACTTATGATAGCAAATGGTTAAGAACTCAAGACTTAGCTGAAATAGATGCCTTCAGGTCTTTAAAGGAAAATAAGACTTCACATAAAATATTTTCTTGGATGAGAAATTGTATCAGCTGAGCAGTAACAGAACAGTTAAGAGAGTAACAGTAAGAACTAAATGCATCAAGGATACTTAGTATGTTGCTGTTCTGAACTCAGTTCTGTGGCATTTTTTTATACACAGTCATGTATTTAGGAGGAACACTTACTAAGTGTGTGACAAGATAAATATGTGGGTTAGATGATACCATGTGTTTATCAAAAACAATTGTTCCTCCTTTCAGCAAATCTCACCTGGTTAAATCTAAGAAGTAATCAGGCTCTCAAAGGTATTATTTCTGGCAGTAGAAACTCCCATCCAGGTATGGTGCTAAACACTGCACATACTGGTAGGTACAAGTACCATCGCTGAGCCTTCAATTCTTCTCTAATTCTCAGAGCCTCAGAGAGCTGAGAAGTGAACAGAGCACCAACTATCCTAATACCATAAAAAACAACAGACACCCTATTTCATTGCATGGTAGTATTCTGTGTTCTCTCTCTTTGTATAGGAAACCATTGCAGCTTATAGAACCTCTTTTGTCTGTTGTAAACTAGGTCGCTATTTTTTTTTGATTCAGAGCAGTTACACAGTGAGCCACATAGATGTTTGATGCAACTCTAAATAATCCATTAAGATAAACAAGGGATAAGTTTGCTTCACTGGCTGTTAACACTAAAAGATGTTGGCTCTAACCTAGGCAAAGGAATTTACACATATATCAAGACTCTATCAGATATACCTTCTGCTTATTCAATACAACAGCATCTGCGCAGTTATAAATGTTTACTTATCTAAAATCATGAATAATTGAAAGTTTAAGAAGAAGAAATCCATCAAGGAGAAATGTCTATCAAAACATGTATTATTTAGGAGAGGATACGTCCTCTGATGAACCTTGTCATCCAAAGGAGCCAGCACTGTGCTTCTTAAGGCCAAAATGTGCCTGTTCTTTGCAAGCGGTACCTTCAGAGCAAAGATGCTTAGGGATTGAGGAGGGGATTGTTTATGGGCTGCCTCAAGACATCAGGAGGCACTCACTGAGGACAGTGACCAGGAAACTAGTGGGATAGTGCTTTATCATCAGAGCCCATGAACAACCCAGCACCTAGACACATCTGGGGCCCGTGACTCTTTCCCAGACCTCTCTTCACATTTTCTCTGAATTTCAAGCCAAATAGTACTGGATGTGAAACAGATGTTGAGCTGTTGTGAATCGGAACACTGTAATGGGCAAGATGAGCTTGAAAAGCATCGTGAGAATGCTGGATGTTAAGACTGGAAGCAAAAGAC
Source organism: Pachyramphus minor (assembly GCA_013397135.1). Lineage (NCBI taxonomy): Eukaryota > Metazoa > Chordata > Aves > Passeriformes > Tyrannidae > Pachyramphus > Pachyramphus minor. The sequence continues at coordinate 174,253 of VYXB01002963.1, read as the reverse complement.
AAGAGCAAGCAATGTTACAATGAGCAAGGGCAGAAGGTTTCCCAGTGTGTCCTAGAAGCAGCTTAGAGCAAGATACCACATGGCAACAGAGCCCACGGTGGGAAATAAAGACCCCAGAGTTCAGACATGGACAACTTTATCAATTTAATCACATGCCCTGAGGTTAAGAACCAAAAACTGAAGAGACTTGCTGTTTTTTGAGCATCTGAATAACAATTTGTTGCTAATAAGAATTCTTCCCAAGCACTGGGAGCTGCAGTAGACCACATATCTGCTCCAGTTGTGCATCCTTGCAGAGACAACTATACAGGGTCTTTAGCTGGTCAAGTACTCAAGTGAAATGTCAGGATGGGCAAGACAGATGCTCAGACCAACCAATCATGGATGCATTTTGCAGAAGTTTGCTGCATTTTTTTGTCCCCTCTGCAGCCAGCACAATGTTTTGCTTTTTCTGTTTACCACCATTCCTAGACAGGTTCACGAATTAAGACTCAGCTGCAAAGGATCAGTGCAGGTTTCCAGTTTGAATACTAATAAGCTTAAAAAATAGAGATTTTAATTTACTAACCTCTTTGAATCTTAGCCATTTTGGATAAGTGTAACATTTTTGTGGAGTATATACATTGATTGATTCCTACTAGAACCCATAGTTTTATAAATGGCTATTCTGCGAAATGTTTTGTACATACAGATACATTTTCAAAGTATATGTATATGGATGGGTAAATTTGTATTATTCTGCAGGTTTTATAGGAGTCACTTTTTATTTAACCTCTAAGAATACTGCAAGCAATACAGATTATTTTTATTAATATTTAATACAATCCTGCCAGCATCAGGCTATGATGGGGAAACTCCTTTTGCTCACAGCCACACAGAGGCAATATCCCCAGCCACTAATCTGAACAACTTCTACAGTAATTTAACACTTCCTGCAAGCAATAATTTAATGGATACAGGGAAAGAAGTCTGTAGTATGTCAGTGCAGGTCCTGCCAACCACCACTCAGCTTCCATATATTTAAATAGTTTAACAGAAAGGTACCTCTCTGGTCAAATTGCAGAGTGCTCTGTATCCCAACCAAAGAGAAACTAGATTCAGCTGTATTCTTACTGTACGTTTTCAGGCAAAAAAATCAATACCTTCCAAGTACGAAACTCAAGTCCCTGCAAGCAGTCTAGCACCAAGTATGTCCTAAAAATGATCTACAAGAAGCCCTGTCATATTTTACCATCAGAAAGAAAGGGACAAAAAAAGCCTTATATAAAACAAGTATTTACGTCAAACACCAAAAGACCAAAGCTCACATTTTTGGCTGAGGATATACACACAAACTTCTTGAATTAATTCAAATCATAGAAAACATTTACTGTTGGAAGTAATAAGCCTTTTTCTCAGCATCAATTAGGCCTATAGGAGTTTGACAGTAATAGCTGAGTAGTCTCATTAACAAATACAGTTTTGTGCTTGTAAGGTAAACTCATTAGTCCTTAGGACTGCAAACAACAGCAAAATGAGAGTTCACAGTCTTTGCAGCTGAATAGGCTACCAGACACTCCAAGTAATTTTATATTTCTGTGTAATATATGGGTTACAAATATATATGTTTTATGTATAAAAATGCCCTGTTTTGCCTCAAGTACAAATCTGAGTGTAGAAGTTTTAAGAAAACAAGAATCAAATACATATTGAAGACATGTAAAATTCCACAGGGAACAGCAGAAAATAATAAGAAGTCCATTAGGAAATAATCAACCAGTAAAATCAAGAGGTCTTAATGGAACAACCTTTTTAACATTGTATAGTTCTGCTGCCAACACACACAGCACGATCAAAGCTTTTCAGAAAGATTAAAAAAAGCACCCAAAACAACTTCTAGCAAACTCCCACATGAATTCCACAGAAAGAGCATGCAATTATCATCAGGGAAGCTACAATTCTGATTATGCTAACAAATAATAATGAACATCTTGGGCTATTTAAATGCAGACAGTATCACTGTGTAGCAATCTACACTTCTAATAGAATGCAAGCTCCCTGAGGAAGAGATCAGGGGTACTGTCATACCTAGAAAGCAGGGAGTGCCCTAATCTAGAAAAACAACAGCCAGACCTCATAGATTCTTTAGGAAATTAAAAGAAAGTTAGCCTGTAAAAGATTCTCAAATTAAAGAGACAGGTAGCAGAGATGCAAATATTCAAACAAGCTCAGATTTTAAGATGCCTTACTTTTATTCTCTAAGCAAAGAGAGGGTCTATAAGCTGTCCCACACCCCCATCCCCACNGCCTCTCCCCATTCCTTTTTCATCTCCTTTCAGCTAGATCCACAACTTCCAGGGCCATGTTATAGTCCAGCTAACTATAGTGCAGTACAGAGATAAAAACAGCACTCAGAGGAATTTGCCCCTTCATGTTCTGTCTTTTCTTACAAGGGCCAGCTGTTTATCAGACATAATACCAGGTGAAGCTCATGTTAGCACTTCTTTTCATTAGGACACAGATATGTTCCTCAGATGTTAGTTTATGCTAATTGTATATATTTCCAACACAATACAGTTGTTTGTAGTCCTCACACAATTCCCTCTCCCACAAACAGCGGGGAAAGATTACTGTTGAATTATTTCGGGTGTAAGCNGATAAAAACAGCACTCAGATGAATTTGCCCCTTCATGTTCTGTCTTTTCTTACAAAGGGCCAGCTGTTTATCAGACGTAGTACCAGGTGAAGCTCATGTTATCTGTGTCCTGATGAAAAGAAGTGCTATGTTCCTCAGATGTTAGCTTATGCTAATTGTATATATTTCCAACACAATACAGTTGTTTGTAGTCCTCACACAATTCCCTCTCCCACAAACAGCGGGGAAAGATTACTGTTGAATTATTTCGGGTGTAAGCAAATGCTGGTCATGAAGTCTCAGAGAAGGAGTCCTGCTCTCAATGGTGGTGAATAGCAACAGCAAGCTATTAGTGGACACCAGTGACCAGTTACAAACAATAACTCCAGATCAGTGCCATCTGCCAACATTTCTCTGGAATCCCAAGAGGAGCAGCCAGGCACCCAGGGGACTGCTTAAATTAAAAATTTCATTACTTTGGAGGGTAGGGGAGAGAGAAAAAAAATGCACCCTTTTGTCTCCCTTAGAATATCCACATGTCTGAGCTAAATTAAAATTCACTATTGATGGGCTTGTTAGGGAATACTGAGCATCTTCCTTATTATATCATTACTGGAAATTTCCATGGCATGCTAATGTAAGTATTTGCATGGGCAATTATCAGATGAGTGTTCATTCACATTCTTCAACTACAAGCAAGCTTTCCTCTTCCTTTGATGAATAAAAAGTTTAGCTTTTTTGTTACTCCAGGAATGTTTCATTTATTCCTTCTAAGGAGGCGCAGAAACATGTGGTCACACCTTTAAATGCAGAAAAATACTTCAAAACAGCACTGATGTGTCATCACTGTGTGATGACAGATTTTTTGCATGAACAAAGCGAGCAAAGTTGATAGCTTTCACGTGGAGTTATTTCTCCTGCCTGTATCACAAAATATCACTGTTATTACAGAGCCCATCAGCACTTTCAACAGGTATCCCTCAAGTATTTCCAGAAAAGTTCTGCATTGCTGTGGAACTGCTGGGTGACAAAAGCAAAACAGCCTTCAAAAGCCACATAAAAACTGTGGCTACAAAGGAGATCAGAAAAAGAGATTGAAATGTGGATAAAGCTCCAGCTGGCTCCAGGCTGGTTTTGGTGTACCACAAGGAAGTTTAATCAGTATAATTATATTTTTGAAACTACTTAGCATACAAATACTTGTAATGAGTCTTTAGACTGTAGCATGTGCTGTCTGTAATTCACATGTGGTTTCTGAAATAGACTCATCATTCCGGAGACAGGATAATTGTTTCTCTGGTTGCTATACAATTTGTCTGTCATTAAATCAAACAAACCTATAAAACCCACAACATTTAAAAGAAAAATCTTGCTTCCTAAGCCAATTAATTACACCAGATTCAAAAGCTAAAACCAGAAACAATGTAATTCAGGTATATATCAGTAATGTCATCACTTTAACCTAAGCTTTCAAATGACACAGCGTAATTTTGTACAGTGTACTTTGTCCTTCACTTACATTTATGTTTTGACTGTTTCCTCCAACGGGAAAACCAAGTGCATCATCACTTTCTATGGCACCAAAAATCTGGTCAAGGAAAAAGAAAAGAAAAAAACACCAAGTCACAGGCATGTGAAAACTAAGCAAAATCACATGTACTTTTGAATAGTTCTCATTTAACCCACAATTCACAAATCTAAAAAGATGATGTTTTGATATTTAATTGATACAGCATACTAAGCATTGGCTTTAAGATTTAGCATTAAAGCTGTCAGATTTGACATTTTGACTTAATCTTTTTTCTGCTATCTAATTTCCTGGCATGTATTGGGGGCTCTCCACTATTCAACTGATCATTAGCTGAAAATATAATCTAACAGAGAGGACTTAAAATTGTTCCTGCTGCAGCACACACTGTAGGTTGGGGTTGTTTTGACTGGGGTGTGTGTGGGAGATCTCTAGGTTCCTGTAAGGTTTAAACAAAAACTGTACAGACCCCATCACACTCGAAAACATAACAGTTACAAATGTACAGTGCAAGAGCAATGTTATTATTTGCTGTTACATACCTTTAGCATTTGAGTGAGATAGGAACTGATGTTTTCTAAAAGAAGTCTGTTTGGCATTTGTCTGGAAGATTTCTTTGCAGCAATATAGGAGTTACTCTGACTGACTAACGAACGCATTTCTTCTAAGACAGAGCGAGTGTCAATATTGTCACACAGTGATTCATGAATTGCTGCCTTCTTGTCGTAAAAACTAAGAAGAAAAAATTTGGGTTTTACTATTGATGTCAGAAACACCTGTAACCTACTCTGAAGAATCTCTATGAGAAGAGTAAGGGGACCAAAAAGTGAGATAATCTTTTGTTGGTCATAGTTTATATTTGGAGGAAAAATGGATGAGCAAGAAAAAAGGCATTATCATGACGTTGCTGTTTTGCTGCTATGGACAAAGGCAGGATAATCTAATTGGCAACAACTATCCAAACAAATTACATCAAACACTTTTTCAACAACTGGCCTTTTCATGCAAGTTTTTTTAAAGGAGTATGAATTGCTTATTTAGTATCTTCTTGTGTTTACTTTTTTTTTTTTACAGTATTGCTCTTCTATCCCTGTGTATCAGCCAAGTACTCTGTTTAGTATTCCAGGAGGGAGCACCAATCTGGAAGTTAACTTACCACAAAGTGAATGGTTATGAATATATCAAAAGTAGATAAAAGGAATAAATTCATGCAAACCTTTGTCAAGTTTGTGAACAGGCATAATAAATAATACAGTATATTAAGTGCCACTTCATGACACAAAGCCTTTACTGTTTCAAACAATGTCTTTTTTCCAGAGAAAAGAGAATGAGAAGCGGTAGAAGAAAGGTGACAAAAACAAATGTCCACTAAGCATATCTTCTATTCCTCCCACTTCTTTATCCCTTCCTTTTGACCTCTCAGTTACTTATTATCTTCCCTTCTTTTTTAAAAAAGTCGTTATCTCTACAAATCTGAAATTGAAGATCAAATTTTCAGAGGACACCACTACACAGAAACATCTGCACTTAATCCTTCAATATTCAACATTCATGACCCTGACAGTGAATTAGGAACAATTTTACTACTGCAATGAAAGATGCTTTTATTTTAAATTTCAGACATAATAGAAGTCATATAGGAAGCTGTTCGCATTACAAATAATAATGACAGTTTGGTCATAAAAGTCAAAGACTGACAAAATTGTGTCAACAACACATTTTCAAACACTGGTACTCTGATCTTTTGTGGTTTTAGTCAGGTCACTTAATTTCTGTCTGTATCAGATTACTCACTACACTTTCAGATGCGTAAAATACTATTTTTCCAGTTGTAACCACTAGAAATTATTGTTCACTTCTCAGATAGAAGAACAGGATTTCAAGTAGTGAAGAAAATGACAGCTACCTAACAAAAAAGTTAGATAACAGGGTGACGAGGCATGCCAGCGTATTTAATATGAACAAAAGGGAAATTAACAATTTCATCTTATTTCATAAAGTTATCACAAGATTAAATTGATTGCATGTAAAGAGTTGGGACGCTCAGTGGAAATTCCACAGACATAAATATCACTACATACATTGTAAGTGATTTTGTAAGGAAAAAAAAAATTAAACATGTAGCTACACAATGGCTATCCAGAGAGAAGGAGGAATGCTCTACTCACTTTTTGTTCAGCTCTGCTTCTTGACTTTCCCATTTCTGAAACTGGCCTGTCACATCAGTGGGAGCTCGAAGAATATCCTTCACATTTAAAAAGAACTCCTATGAAAGGAGAATATAGCTAAAAATCAGTTTCAATTAGATATAACCAATACTTACTATGAAAGGGTATTATTTCTTATTTAGCCTTATAAACTTTGTGAGTTCAACAGCATTTCAGCCAGGTTCTACTGAAAGTCTGTCAAGACAAGGAAACCCACACATTTTGCGTAACTCTGGAAATCACGCTGAGCTGTAAATCAGTTCTGTCTCTTGGCTCTGTGACTGCATGATACACTATGTACTCTAACAGCAAGCTGCTCATAATACCATTTTTACAACAGTTTCAGCAACAGTTTTATGGCAGATTTTAAAGTGTGTTGCTAACAATGGAAGCTGAAGAATAAAATGGCTTTACAGCGAGAATCTGTTTCATATGGGCATCCAGCTTGGCAAAAAGTCATTTTAACCTATTCTGTGGCCCAAGACAAACATTTTACATAAAAAGCAGAATAGCCTCAGCTGGAAAGACCAAGTTCAACAATCTCAAACTTCTGTACAGCATCCTGTTGGGAAACGTTGGTTCCAATTACAGCTCCAAACTAAGCAGGGACAGGAACTGTGCCTGACCCCTCACATGCCCACAAGGCATGGAGGCAAATGCTCAATGTATGTGGTGGGGAGACAAGGTGGGAATGATACTCCCTCTTTGGCTACATTTGGTAGATGTGTTATGAGAGTGTGTTTTTGGACTGAGTTCTATAAGCAAGCTGAATGGAGAAACTAATCCTGTATGTAAGTGTCAAGCTGTTCAGAGATGTCAAAATAGTAAAGAGCATTCAGCTGCAGAGAAATGTAGCAATCTGGAATTTACGTGACCTGAGTGTTCAATGGTAGCTCAACAAACACTGTGACATCCCACTTAATGAATTCAGAAAGCAAACTCAGCCAGGGAATAAGGCCCATATATCCTTGGAGTTCTATTCCTTGAAACACATATGACAGCACAAAGTTTAGAGAGCTGGAGAAGGAATGGAAAACTTACTTACATTCATAAACTTCTCATACTGAATAGCTGACTCCATGGTATTATTTGAATAATCCAGTGTATCCTTCCAAGAGTGCATGAGGAAAGCCAACCGTAACTGTCGTGCTATTAGGAGTTTCAAAATAAACAAGGAAAATTATTACAACCTAAATCATTTCTATGGCCTTCAGTACTGCAGTGACTAAGAATCTAATTTTTAGATTAATACTGACAAGATAAATTTTAGATTAATACTGACAAGGAACAGAAAAACAAGGAAGTTGTTCTGAAGTTAGTGAAGAAGAAAGATGTCTGAAGTTACACTGAATAACAAAATTACCACAGTTACCACTGAAAGTACATCAAAAGTATTCACATCCCAAAGTAATATTTACCCGTATGTTTCTTCAGTGCATCTTTTATGGTAATAAAATTCTTCAAAGATTTGGACATTTTACAGCCAGCAATTGTTAAGTGGCCGGTATGCAGAAAATACCGAACCCAGTGGTCATTGTCAAAGTATGCCTGCAGGAAAAAAACAAAACCCAAAGACTCAACACTGGTTATGTATACATCCTGAAATAGGAGAACTTAAAGCATAAAATCCTGAGAACAATACGTGTTTCTACAAAACACACATCAAGTTTTTAAATTTGAAATATGGATTTGTGTAAGTTGCAGCCAAAGCAAAGCACATTGTTTTTTCACTGCAGAAACTGAAAGCCAGTTCATTCACCTCAGACTGTGCCAGTTCATTGTCATGGTGGGGAAATCTGAGATCAAACCCTCCTCCGTGAATATCCATTGACTCTCCTAGAATGGATCCAGCCATCGCGGAACATTCAATGTGCCAGCCTGGACGACCCTATTGAGAAAAAGACATTACTTGACTACCAGAAATTGTCTAAGCAGTTATGGACCTGAAGAAATGGGATACACTGTTACTAGAACAAGCAAACAAAAAAAAGATTCTCAGTGTCAGCTTCATAAAAGCAAACTGTTGCATTTAAAGATCAAACTTGGCATACACATCTGTAATGCTCTGATTATCCTGTTTACTGTTCTTTTAAAAATTACATTAATATTTTTGATCACAAGAGAAAAAGGCAAATAGAACTTACTGCAGATAAAGCAGTTTATTGGTAAACAGAGGAGAAATGACCAGTAACAGCCATGAAAAGCCTATATGCAAACTTCTGTTTAAAAAGTCTCAAACAGACTGATACCCATCCTAAATTATTAAATAAACATTTACAACTGAATCTTAGGACTGAATACAATATCTCCATAATCTATACATTGCTAATAAAAGCTGAGGCAAAGTACTTGTGTAATTGTGCTATTTAATAAGGTGTAGAAAATCTAAATCCTGATTACAAGGTCCTTACCTTTCCCCATGGAGAGTCCCATGAAGGCTCTCCTGGCTTGGAGGATTTCCATAAAGCAAAATCATTTGGAGAACGCTTCTCACTTAAGCGATCAGCTGAGATGCTCAAGTCACCTTTCAAAAGAGAAAATGTAAATATACACATTTTACGCCAGCAATATTGATTTTTGGCCTTCCTGTACCTCACATGAACTGAATAAAAAAAAAATAAATTAAAAAAAGACCAAACAAAATGCAAAATCACTGAACCCTCAAAAAAATCTTCATAATCAATCCTTGATAATCCTTTGGGACTTTGATCAATATTTGGTTGACAGGATACCTGACAACTATCAGCTCCACTGCTTTTTAAGTTTTGGCATGAGATTCATCTACATTCTCTCAGCAGGCACAATTCCAATATTGCAGTTACAGAAAAACAACCTATACTCATTGACAAGTAAGACTGCAGAATCAAGTAATTACAAAGTTAGATGGATCCAAATTAAGACTACTATTGCCTTGATCTGCATAAACAAAATGATCATAGGATACTTCTTCCACCCCTAATCTCAGCTGATGCACAGAATGGTTGTAGTTGTTAACTAGCTATATTTACTGTTCTGTTACCATCACAGACATGTTATATATTATTTGCTCTTAGCTCCATATGCTCAGTTAGGTGGTACTCTTGTTGTTAAAACACAAGGAATTTACCATTTCTGCACTATTGCCCAAGACTAAAAGTGGTCAACAATACAACCTACAGCATAAAAATCCAAGACAGATTAAGGTTAAGATTGTCAATGTTAAACTTCTCAATTAGTTTTGATGTACAAGTTGAGATACCTGCAATCTCCATTGTTTGGAATATGTTACATTATGCACTTTAAATGCAGAAATATGATGCTTTTATTTACATTAATTGCAACTTTCACATTTTAGTGTTTCTGCTGCTTGTAACAGTCAAAATTACATTAACTGTCCAGGTAGCAACAATCATCAGAAATGAGTCACAGCAGCTAAGCTGACAAGTAATAACTTGACATCTGCATACTCTTCATTGGTTACATTAATCACTCAGCACCAGTCTATTGGAAAAGGACATAATTTAGCAAAAGTGACTGGTTACATGGTGGAGATGACATAGTTATGTTACCACAAAGACAGTGGTTTGAATAGCACCTTTTATTTCACATGGAAGATTTCGGCTCTAATGGTTTGAATAAAGGAAAAAAATCATACCCATTTTACATGGCATCTCTCAGATATTGTTAGTTTCACCTAGTAGGAGAGTCCTGATTTCATCTTTTAATATTCTTTTTATAGACTTTGTGGATGATTTGCTACTAAAACTGTACTACTTTGGGAGCAGGTAACAAATGAGTCTGGTTTATTGAGCATTTTAAGCTAATCCTCTGCTAAATCTCTTTCCAAAAAAAAAAAAAAAAGAAGCCTTATTTGGATTTAGTTCAACATAACAAAGTTTACAAATTAAAACCAGTTCTCATTATGAAAAAGGAACCCACATATTTGTCATTAAATAACCACAGCCTGATGTGGAGAGCTTTCGCCTGGAATGTGGGAGAACCAGCTTCAAGTCTTCGTTCCTACACTGAACCAGATGAATGGCCAAACAACTGGGCTATGGCCAAATGACTGAGCTATTCACAATTCTAACCAAAGGAAAAAACCCACAAACAAACAAACAAACAGAAAACCACTCCCAAAACATCCTAGAATAAATAACGTTTCTTGGCACTTTCTAAATAAAAACTTGCAGGAACGTACTGGCTCAAGCTACAAAACTTTGGCAAAGAAATCTAATTGGTAAAGGAAGTGCAGCAGGTAAACAACTCTGAAAGTAACTGATTCATATGTCACTGAAATCAATTGAAGAGACCAACACATCATCAGTTTCTTCAGCAACTTAAGCAAATGTTATTTCCCCTTTTTACCTTCACCCTCTTGAAGAGCTTTTTGATCACCTACAGCTTCAGGAACCAACTTAGCATACGAGTGTTTTTCACTGGCATCAAACTTCATAGTATCAAAGTATACAGATCCATTGGACACATACCTGAAAAGTTAAAGATCATTATTTTGCTAACTTTCTACCACAAGTTGACTGATTTTTATCCCTAAAATCACTATCCTAAGTGCTCTAGTGAAACCACTCACAGTATGGTACTGTTCAGTATTGTAAAGACGACTTAGGTGAGCATAAATTTTAAGGTCTTACCATAAAGGCTTTGGACAAATAATTGAAAGTCATAATAAAATTGATGATAGGGAAAACAACTAACATCTTCTGTTAAGCTCTTAAGAGGTTAGATGTCAGATAACAGTCACAAGAGAAGAGATATCTACAATACCTCTAGGCCTTTTAACATTTTGCAATAATGTAATATGAATCACATTTGTTGCACAGTCCATTCTGTACTCCTGTGCTTTACTCATTTTGTCCCACTACAGCCATAATAACAGCCCTGGCACAAAGGTAAGTGTCAGGATGACCATGACTGCTGACACTTCAGTGCAAAGGATTTTGAACAGTCCCCCTGCCTTTTTTTTTTTTAATGTATGTTTAAAGTAAAAACATGCCAGAAAAATTATGGCACACAGAACCACAGCCTTCATTTATTCACAATCAAAATACACCCAGGTCAAAAAAAATCAGGTTGTTAACAGAAATAGAATGTCAAAATTTCAGATGGAAATCTCTCAGGATATCTAGGGACTTCTAGGCTATTAGCTTGATTTACAAATATAGACAATAGACAATGGCAGAAAAACAGTTCACAATTATAATTTCTAAAAATTTATGTTATTTACAACTAATTTCTAGCTATCAACTCAGGTGTCAATTTTTTAAACCCCTTGCTGAAGGCCAGAAATCAAACACTGTTCAAGTGAATGGGACTTTAACTATTTATTCTAATGAACAAGGATTTCACCCTATAAATTTTATAATTTAACCTCTCTTTGTATGTCATCATAAAAAGTATGGAATAGCACATTTTCACCAGGTGAGAAGTAACAGGTCTTTTGCAAAAGAAACTGAAATTTCTTTATTTGATGAAAAACTGCTTCTGGAAGAGATTATTACTGCTTATGAAAATCAGCTCACAGTTCAGTGCTGAAACCAATCATTCTAGCTCTGATGCAGTATCAGGGCACAAAAAAGCGTCCAGTAGCAAACTTACCCATAGCCATTATCCACAATCTTCTTCACAAAATCCACAATTTCTGGCACATATTCACTAACCCGTGTTAAAACATCTGGAGGTAAAACCTACAGATAAAAAGTAGAATTACATATAGGTAGATATTTATATATATTTATATACATGTAAATATGCACTAAATATATATATATTATATATTGATTAAAAATTTGCTCAAAAGCAAGCAATAATAAAATCTAACACTCCTATTTCAAGCTTTCTGCTCTGAAACAATGTGCTCTGGTCATTTTTTCCTCAGCCTTTAAGGTGACATTAAAAATAAACTACTGCAAGAGATGCCAGCTCCTATGGTAGAACAGGAAATAAGTCCCTTTGATTTGCAGATAAACTCTCATTGATCTGAACTATTGCACGTGACACAGCACTTCATCTGTAACAGACAAATGTCTTCTTGATTGTTATCATCACATAACTTCTTAGTGGCTGAAGACTTTCAAGTAGTCAGTCTAAATGCTGTGGTTGGCAGGGATCTCCTGTGCAGCTGAGAGATTTCATCTCAAACTTTTGGATCAGTTTATGATTATTAACCCCTGTTACACCAAGGGGAAGGCATGGAGTGCACACATAACTTGATCACCAACTAAGTGATTGATAACACGCACAACAGATTTAAGATTGTTGGGATGGGAACAGGACAGGTGCTAAGTTAGCAGATGCCTACTCATATTAAAGAAAATTCTTGAAAGCTATTAAGGAGCTAAATTGTGTTCTAGGTACTATAAGGCACAACACATACACTTTTAGAACAGAAAACAGTTTGTTTACTTACGTTGAGCGCTTCCATATCTTTATGAAATTCCCCCTCCCAGAATTTGGGGAGCTTTGAGAATATGGAATTGTCAGTCACCTGACTGCCAAATTTTGTGTCCAACCAGTCAGACAGCAAATCTTTGGCTTCTTCCAACAGTTTCTATAAAACAACAAGGGTAAGTGCAACTGATCAAAAACTTGCCCTGTTTAACTTCTGCATAAATATCTTTTTCTGAATAGAGAGGTTTACTTAAGGAACAAGAATCTTGGAATGAGGCACTTAGTTATGAACATAGAGAAATCCATGTTTCTGCCATATTTTTATCATATTGCCCTACATAAATATAGATGAAACAATCAGAGAAAGGAAGATACACTGATAATTGATATCTGTTTTGATATTAATCTCTCAAATTGGCATCTGGAATTTATGCTGTCAACATCAGGTGGGACCTGCAGTTAGATATCATCTGTTCACCCATTGCTACTGGATAATCTAAAAGAAGCTCTACTGTGCACATTGCTAAAAAGTGTCTGAAAGACTAATCTGAACATCAGCAAAGATACATTGTAATCTTATATTAAAAGATTACATTTTTTACACTAGGATACAGCGCAGAAAATGTGATTTCTTAGATTTTAGTCGTATTTAAAATTCTGTTAGGTCAGTATATGCTTTTATAAAGGCCCATGATATTAGAATAGCTGGGTCTTTTAAAAATAAACATAGAGCGAGCTTCTTCTCAGGAAGGGAGCACATACTCTATATTTCCCACAGTACCTATCACAAATAATCTGAAAGGAAGAAAAGATCAAAATGGAAACCACTTACTAAAAGACACAAGTTGGTTACTGGGACAGAACCAAAGCACAATAAAGTCAACATGATTAGTGTCACTAAATGTAATTGTCTTTAACAAAAATAATCTTGAGCATAACTTTGTGGAATGTATTTAGTTCTCCGATCAGAGACAGAAACAGTGGTGTAGAAAACTGCCAACAGTTCTGGAATGTCAGAAATGCAGGTTCAGTAACCTATACTTGAAACTAATTCATCAAGACAAAATAGTAAAATAGAAGGTCTAAGTACATGAAAGAGAAAAGTCCTCATTGGAAAGGTAAAAAATAACTGAATAATTACCACAGTGTGAGGAGAAAAAAACCCCTAATTGATAAAAACATCCAAAAACCCTATAGCTGAATTAAAGAAGCAAATTTCCTGTATTGAATGCAAAGTACTGAAAAGTTCACAGCCCCACAATTTGTCTTTGTATAAATAAAAAGTTCCACACTGTTTCAAGGAATTATTTCAAGCTAAATATTATTTTTAAACCTCCTAAGTATTATAAGCCAAATATAAAATATAAAAAAGAGCTTAAACTTACCTCGTGACATCTGTTGATCTCTTCTGTGGGGAGTTTTGCCTGCACAGCTTCTTGTAGAAGGCCAAAAGCAGCCTTCACTGCATTTTGAATTCTTTCCAACATTTGCTTTTTATCTGGGTCTGTTGTCTCATTTAATTTGACTGAAAAGAGCTACAATTTAAAAAAAAATTCAGAAAGCCACTTGCAGCACAGTAGCACTATGTTCCATACACAATATCTTAGCCACACAGTACCTTGCTAGTGATGAATAATACATTATGCCACAGAAAAAGCTTTTACATCAATCACTGAAACATCCTTATCAGAAATAAAGGTGTAGTCAAAAGAGTTTAGTTCGCAGCTGAATTCAGTTTTTCTGAAAGACGTTATAAATCACTACATTATCATCATTATTACTGTTGTTTTCATTTTCTATGCAGCTGATCACCTTAATTACACAGTTGATTATCACAAATCTGCAAAGAATAAGCTTGAATGTAAAACAGAGAGAGATTAAATGCAATGCTTAGGTCAGGCAAAGATAGTTGGGCAAAATTTTCGTGCCTCCTATTCCCAGGCCAGTATTAAATTAATTAGAATGACAATCTCTTTGTGATCCGTAGTTCTAAAAATTACCAGAGAATCACCTTTCCTCACCTTCAGTCCAGAATACACAGTTTATTAAATCCCTAAAGCCTTGGAGCCTTTTTGCTCTTTCCAAGGTCCTAAGTGGTACAAAAGGGAAACTTCCCAAGCTTTAAAATATTATGGACATATCATCATTTAAAACCTCTTTTAAAGGATTAAAGTTTGAATTCTAACACACAAACATCCAAATGCTTTTTGAGCAATACATGCACTCAACAAATAATTACTAGGAACATAAAAATTTGGCATGCTTTTTAAAGAATTCATCAATTCTAAAACAATGGAAAAATCAAAGTGATGTGCAGTTCAAACAACATTTCTAATTTTTGTGGTACCAGGTCAATACAATAACTGAAACAAGCAGAAAGAGGTAGCAAAGTGTGAGGCAATTTTAGGTGCTTTGCTACATTATTGAGTGAGAACCTTAGAGATTATGTAGCAGAGATTAAATACCACACCCACCTCTGAGGCAGTTCTAACATCTTCAAGTAGCTGATCTGGTGTTGATTTGTTCTCTGTATACCGTTCAAAAAGGTAATTTTGTCTTGCTCTTTTGATGATCTATAAAGCAGAAATATGAAAATATTTTTGTGAAGTGACACTAGTGATAAAAAGTGCAAATAAAATCTATTACGTACCAAAGGCATTTCAGAATCCCTACAAATTTAACGAGCTCCAAGAATACATGCAGTTATACAGATTAAACACACCATACATAGTTAATCAGCTACCTCAACAGATTCAATTAATTATCTCAACAACAGGGAAATAAAATAAATTATCTTTCTAAAATACTTAGTCATCATTATTTATGACAACAGTCATGTATATATGAGAATATAGGGTTTGCTACCATAGGAATGCTACAAAACTAAGAAAGTCAACGCCTTTTTGTACAAAATGTATGTCTAAGTTAATAAGTGTAAGGTTTATCTTGGCTTATCAAGTGGCAATTACATGTGACTTTGACTTCCATGCCCAAAGTAGAGTATTTTAGATTGCAATTTAACAAAAAACATTACCTTATCATCAATATCTGTAATATTCATACAATAGAAAATGTCATATTTAAAATAATCCCTCAAGATTCTTCTCAGGATATCAAATGAGATGTATGACCTAAAAATATGAAAGATATAGGGATGTTTTTAATGAACACCTCCAGTGTATCCTATTCCATGCACAAATCACTTTAATCTCAGTCAATCATTTTACAGCAGTTTTAATTCACCCTCATCTACTAGTAAGCTTTTAATCACACAATGACATAATTTTATAATATGCTTTTAATCTTAAATCTCAAGCATCAAGTTTAAAAAAACCATGTTTTCTAGTAATGCACTCATCTAAATAAAATACTCTTTTCTGTAATCTTTTGTTTCCAATAGGCACTGTTATTACCTCTATCAAAACAAGGAACTGCGGTACCTGGCATGTCCCATGTGAGAAGCATCATAAACTGTTGGACCACAGCAATACCACAAGACCTTTTTTCCATTCTGAGGCTGAAATATTTCCTTAATTGAAAGAGAAGATAAAGTGATCAGAAGAAACTGAAGACAAGATCTCAGGCCAGTAATAACACACTTGGAGATTAGAACATGAAAACATGGATTATAATTCCAACAAATTTTTACCCTAAGTAGAAATCACCACTAGCCTTATCTTGTAAGAGAGGTAACAGGGTGTGGCTGCTTATGTCATCTGCACTCTTATGAATCAGGATATGAGGCTACAAAGATCTGGATGAGGCAGGGCATTATTCAAGCTGCAATTTTTCAAGCTTCTCTTTTGCATTGAAAAAGGTTACACAGTATAATCAGTTCACAGGTACCTGGATACAACATCCCACGTAACATTAATATTCTTAATATCTCCTCTTTCCCAAAGGGCTTTCAAACAAGATCACAAGATGTTTTACTTGTTTATATTACAACTATATAATTGGCAAGACTTCTTTTACCGGACAACACCCAACAAAAGAAACTGTGATTTTATTCAAACTGCCTACGCTTATGTGTATTACAACTGAATGCCAGGCTATTTTTGACAACTTGCAATTGGGAACTATATATTATGCAATATACATGTACAGACACACACTTGTAGTGTGTGTACACTTGGTGTGTGCATTATAACACTTGCCCAGCAAACACACTTGACTGACACAGCATTTCTGGCACGTTTGTTAACATTCCGCAAAATACAACCCAGCGACCTGATTATCAAGAGGGCTCACACTTCAGAAACAAACATTTGATGACGGCTCTAGTTGTGTTTCTATGGAAATCTCCACTTTTCTTTCATTTACACACCTTACTGCGAGTCAGGCTGTTGTAGAGGCAGAGCCTAGAATGTTTTGTCCCTTCAGGGGGAGACCACGGGGGCTGCACACGTTTGCCTTTACCTAGGAGAAAAAATAGTTTAGAGAAAACTGAAAAGACATTTCCCACAAACACATATGCAATATAACATGTTCTCCTTATCACATCATTAAGTTATTTCAAAAGAAAAAACTCCACATATAAAAGGACAAAGCAGCTTCAATCCTAGTAATGCAACTACTTCTGTTAAAGCCTCCTACAAAGCCACCAAAACCAAAGTAAATTATTCCAATCTATTTTATTTTCTACTTCTAAGTTGCAATTCCTCATAGTTTTTGATCCGAGTAACAGGAAGGAAGAGGGTATAAAAGTAAGAGCATGCAATTCAGTTAAAGGATTACCAAGAGTTTTGAAATTTAAAGAATTATTAATGAAGTGTTATGGCAGTCCTGGGCTTTCTGCAACACCACTGATTTTACTGTGATGGTGTATCACAGAGCTTGTATAGAATTTGCAAAAAAAAATCTCCAGAGACCAGAGGTAGTCTCTAGAGCCAATACTGACAGCCAATACTCACTCAGGGTGAGAGGGAGGGGACATGGAAAGGCTTTTTATCATACATTGCTGCTATGTACACAAGGCATTTCTGAACACTCATTTGCCACAAATGCTCCAGTTTAGCAAGAGGCTACATTCTGCTGTTAGAGAGAGTTGATAAAACGCAGGGTAACATTAGTGACAATATTCTTGCTTTTGTTTTCTCTCAAATTTGTAAGAAGCAACATAGTTGTTAAACTCATGGGGTTTTTTTCAAAGTTGCAGTTTGCTATGCACAGGGCTGTTTACAGTTGTAATGATGTTAAACTAATTATTTCATTAACAAAGAATGAAAGCAAACCAGAAAATTCAAAGATACAGCAAGTTTGCCAGTTTAATACACACAGCACTGTCTTTAGGAATTCTCATGGTATGCATTTTCACTACAATTAAAATATTATACAAACTATTTGTTTTGACAACAAAATTGCCTTTCTGATCCTGTGTCTCAAGGTGCTCTTTATTAAGTCTGTTTCTCCCAATATCTTCATATGCATATTTTGGCTGAAAACCTTCAAGTAATGTAAATATTCATAGTATAAAAATTTAATCTCTTTTAATCTCCATGTTATGAATCCATGGAAATATGTGTTGATTATAAACATTCTATTGCATGAAGTACTCCCAAACAGAATACCTCAGGAGCAGTATATCCATAAAACAGATCATATACCAAGGGATGGATTTGTTTACTCTTTGATTTACAAAGATTACACTGGCATGCTTAATTGTGGCCAACGCTTCCCTCGGGGAAAAAAAAGCCTTTGTGGGTTAGTCCAATAAAAGATAAATCTGTAAAGCCTTCTTTACTTACAACCACACAAACATAAGAAAAAACCCAGATACTGCAGCCTGAATTTCCCAGCTTGTGAGTCTGGTGTCATGTTATATGCACTACAGAGACACTCACGGCAAAGTATACTGGTTAGTCTGTTCAAACACACCTCTGCCAGCTACAGCCTTTCCCCTGGGCGAATGGAAGTTCCTTTGCTCTAATCCACCCTGGGGCTCTCTGGTACACCCAAAAAACCCCACTAATAAAGTACTCAAGGTCTAGCAAGTATGTCAGATTCCTATGTTATTTTCATAGCAAACACTGCAGAGCACCATTGCAGGACTCCGATACATGCACACAAATAATGCAAATAAAAAAGACATAACCCTCCAGAAAGAGAGACTTAATATTACAGATTTCGTGGACAGGAAAAGGGAAACTTTTTCTCATACTGCTCTACCCTGATCCACGAAAGTCTACAAACTGTAGTTAGTGGCATAAATCTGCTATCAGAGCCAGGGGTGCAGCTGAGGTCCCTTCTCTGCTGAAAGGAAATCAATAACCAGCACAAACACTTGCAGGCACACACACACCCCAAATCTACTCACAGCAGTCTGACTTTAACTTCTGGTCTGCTAGGAATTGAGAACACATACGATGAGAGGTTGTGAGAAGATGGCATTGAAGCAGTATTAGTCAACAACCATCAGCAAAAATGACAGACATTATACATTCATCTGTAGGCATGGCAAGCACTACACAACAGCTCTGTGTTGTTATTATTATTATTTCATGACTCCCTGAGCAAGGATCTCACTATAAAGCAATTAAATTAGACTAGCTCATTGGGAAACAACTCAGGATAGTGATGCAGCTCCCAAAAATGCCTGCACCCATGCTTACACAATGACCTAGATTAACCAGTTAGTATTTCCTCAAATCATCAGCAATGCCTAAATTACCAAGGTAAAAAAAGAAACCCAGACATCCTTTTTGAAATTCAGTGTTAATAACAATTGTAAGAGGAAGTATTCACTTTATTTTATTGTGAATTTGTATATTATACAACTAATATTTAGTTAGCCTTGCAAGAAAAAAAGTGGACTGAGCAAATCCTGATATTTTTAAGGAACAAGCCCAAACCCACACATTCTTTTACAACCCAGAAGCTAGCTAGGTTTGTAAAGAAAAAACCCATAATCAAATTCTGTACACTGAGGAATTTTGAAATTCAAAAGAAAAAAAATTGGAAACAGCTTTAACATTCAAATAGGTCAGTCTCTATCAATTATACAGTAACTGTATGCAAGAAGATTGTTGTGACTTTGAATACAAGCTGATACCGTAAATTTTAAGGCGTGCAAGAGAATATGAAAGGGAACTTCTAGGAAATCTCATCAGTAAAAACCAAAACAATGTCAGCTAGTCTATAACCTGCCCAGCAGTTTTATATTACTCACTTGTTTGAAGTTTACAAGGCTCATTTTTTTCACTGTTGCCATCATAGATTGCTTCTATGTGTCTGTACCACCGGACAACATGGATATACTGGTCCACAGGTGGCCCCGAAAACTTTCTGAACACCTCCACATCTGCATGTGAAAATGTGAACCCCTGGATATAACTACGAGTGCTCAGGTACTCGTTCAAAGCCTTCACCCTGGCTTCCTCTTCACTAATGCTCAGAATAAAACTGTAGCTGGAAGCTGTAAAGAGAGGCAAGGACATTTGGTCAGCATTAAAAGAAGGAGATCCCATGACCAAAATATATCCTTATAGTATACATCTCCCCCTGCAAATTAGCTCTGGCAACTGACAAGAAATTTGAGAAAAATATGTATTTCCTCTTAACAGGGTTATGTTCATGATGTTGTAAGTTTTTTGAAGACATCATTATAAAGAATAGTAAGGGTAAAAGCACGAGTCCTTTCCATGAAGAAATATAATCTACTGAAACTGGAGACAACTCTTCACACAGAGGGAACCTAATCAGCCCCTCTTCTCCACGCTGCCAAAACACTCATCCAGCACATATTTAAATACCATTAATTTTATACACTGAGGTTAGGCTGTGAATATGTCTACTGAACTTGAGCATATCCTTGAATCTTTGCAGGACTGTCCACATGCAGGCTCCCAGAAGAATTCTTGGTTACTCCTATTTGCTCTAGAAGCCCAAAACTTCAGCTGTTGCTGTATATTCCCATACTTCTCCTATACCACTTCTCCCCTCAGCATATGAATTAGTTAAAATGAGTAAGATCGACACAAACAAACAGAAAGAGTATTAGATTCTGCTCCTCTCACAATTTTTTTAATTCCATGATCTCTTCGGAATACAGGCAAAGCAGGTTGAATTATGTCTCACCTTTACAAATGCAGGGACACAGAGGAAGCAGCAAGAAGACTCTCCGAGTTGGTGGGGATGCTGACAGTAAGAGCAGGCTCTGTGCAAGGCAGTGGGTACAAAGCACTATGGAGGTTATGGCACTGGGGCTAGCACTGCCTTTAGGTAAACCCAGCATTCATATTTTCCTACAATGATTCAATGTTTGTAGCTCTGTTCATGTTCAAAGCACTGTATAAACATTAAGCCAATATCCTGCTTAGGTAGTGAGCCAAGAAGGTAATTTAAGTCAAGGTCATAGGGCAGTAAAGTGAGAGAGGAAGTGTGAGAGCACCTGTCCCTGCTCCCAAACCACGGCAGAGACCATGGCCAGAAGCATTGCTTCTCACCCTGAAAGGAACATCTGCACAAGTAGTTCCTAAAGCACTGGAAGTACTCACAGACTAATGCTCTTGGAAAGGCAAGAATGGAACGAGATGGGGAAGTGGTGGCTATGAGAGGATGTCAAGAACTGCACAACTGAAAAGTTTTTCCAAGTATCAGCAGTTAAGGCTTTATGAGCAGCTTGTTTTCTATATGGAAATCAATTATCAAAATATCCAACACTAAGTCAGGATGACATGGAAGTGGCAGCTAGATACCAAGAATGTTTTTATTTGACTCTTTTGGGTATAAATGAGATTCAGT
Source organism: Pachyramphus minor (assembly GCA_013397135.1). Taxonomy (NCBI): domain Eukaryota; kingdom Metazoa; phylum Chordata; class Aves; order Passeriformes; family Tyrannidae; genus Pachyramphus; species Pachyramphus minor. The sequence goes on along the minus strand of VYXB01002963.1, from coordinate 152,775 downwards.
AGCACATAAGAACTAAGAAAAAAGATCAATGATTTAAAAAAATAATTTAAAAAATATAAGTTCACAAAAGATTCATATACAAAAGCAAAGACAAAAGCATGTAAAGTCCAGATCTCTCTGAAGGCCTACCCATGTAACTGCTCAGTATGAATCAGGAATAACAAGGAAATAATGGTCCATAACTAGACCTTATGGGCTTACCCAGCTGAATGGGATTCAATTTCAGCTAACATAGTTCATTTTGCTATAAACTTTTCAAGCTCCTAAGTATTTACTGATGTTAATCATCACAGAACTTCCCATGTTTATACACATGAAATACTTTGAAATAGTTGTGTTCATTAAATCTAGAAACCTAAGACATAAGTCTTCCTTGAATGTGAATTTTGTATACATGAATCATATGAGGGAGAATGCCAAAAAAAAAAAAAGTATTACAAGAATGATCTGTGTAGAAGTGAAACTATATCTCAAAGCAGAGATCTTGAAAGATCTACTGCAAGGAAATCAACACTCAATTTGCAAAATATTATTAGGGTTATTATGACCATTATTCACACACCAGGCTGCCAACTGGATATAAGTCAGTGAATATGAAACAATGTAAGCACTTTCCAACCACATCTACAAACCAATCTCAAAGGGAAGTTGCACAAACTTACACACAAATCCAACAAATATGACGGAACTCATACAGACTGATTTTGGCAAGGAGAGTTAGCAAATACTGCCCGTGAATGTCAGTACCAGCTCAGCTCTAAAAAAACAAAATTATTTTAAGCCATTTTGGCACATACATTAATACTTAAAATTATGAAGTTTGGCCTGTGTCTGGCTGCAAGAACGACAGCAGACTAGAAAGTGTAATACTTCAAATACCCAGATAGCCCAGGGGACCTAAGAGGAGGAGGTCTTTATGCTGAAAATGATCCCCGACCCAAATTCAGCCCAAACTCACAGCCATGGCTGGGCACCACAGCACATGCAGTACAGCAAGGACACACCTGAGCAGCTGTGTACAGGGTTCCTCAGGGCACAGCAGTAGCTGAGCCACAGCAGTCTCAAGCTCCCAGGAGGCTCACTGTACCAATCTGAGTGTCCCACATTGGTTTCACAGGCTGTGCTGAACTCCAAACTTTATTTTCTAGAGCCACAGCTACTTTTCAGAACATGACAACTTCTTTAAGCTATTACAAATGTATTCTACTCTCTGGTACAGTCAGTTGGAGATACAGGCAAAGTTGCTGTGTTTGAGAGAGTGCTGAGTGATGTCCCATCACTGAAATGTTCAAGGTCAGATTGGATGGAGCTCTCAACAAGGTGGTTTAGTGAAAGGTGTCCCTGCCCACAGCAGAGGAATGGAACTAGATGACATTTCAGGTCCTTTCCAACCCTGGCCATTCTATGATTCTACCATCAGTGCAGTTCTGAAGTAACTCTGAGCATCCCAGTTCAGTACATGGAGGACAAAATCATTCTCACTTCTGGCATTCTTGTGAGTATTTCCAAACTGGACTGAACTCACAAAACAAAAGCTTTTCTCCTGAAGAACAGGGTGGTCTCCTGGGAAGAAGGAATGACTGAGGTAACAGTGTTTTTTGAATGGCAGTATAGCAGTGGACCATTTCTTTTCAAGCAAAAGAAATCAGTAAAAACTACTTTTACATGAAAGTATATTCTGATTTAATTGATATCACTATTTAAACAAGAATAGTGATTTCCTTTCTGTGCCCTCAGTTCCTCCTTCAGTGTCTTGCAGTGTCTTTAATTCATCACACATTCCCATTGATGTATTTCCTGGTACCTCCCAAGTGCTGCATCTCCTCTACCCATATACTTTAGTATCCCCCTCCTCCTGTACAGCTCCAACCCATCTTTCCTCAGTCTGTTAGTCAAGTGTGTGCAAGAGGCAGCCCACTGTTAAATGCAATTAGTAAAAACAAAAACAAAAAGAAAAACCCTCAACGGATTCAAAAAGTATTGAGGGAGAAAGGCCAATGGATATACGTACATCTGACCTATTTTCCCTGTTGCTTTAGGAGAATAGGCTAAGAAATTGCCCTTCTCTCTGACTGCAATTTTTTACCACTCCCAATAACAGAAAAACTACAGTTGTTATTGCTCCATTGCATTAAGAAGTGTTTTCTTGACAGCAGAAACATGGGAGTATTACAGAGCCGTTGCATAACGCTGAGTTTTAACTCATGTGAACGGAATGATCCATAGATATCAAATCATATCAACAGCTACTCCATTCAGGAAATAAGCATAGAGAACAAGTATTGAGAGGTAGCAAAATAACCTTGAAAAACTATAAGAATTAATGTTAGCAATGAAACATTAAGAAGTTGTTTCCAAAAAAGTCCACCAGACATTAATTAATACAGTTCTCATAGAATAGCTGCTGGTGTACAATCTCTTTGGCTGACATAACTGTCACACATTTTTCTTTCCATGCATGGAGTGCTTTGGAGACTACTAAAGAACACAGAATTTGTCTGCAAGACCACAGCAACACACAGACTCCAAGGCATAAGACTGCTTCTACATTTTATTTGCACATAAAATATCTTCTGAAGTTTAATCAAGACACATAGGCCATACAACACCAAAGTTCATGGAAAACTTTCACTTTTATTAACTAGAAAATGAAAATTTCTGTTCCTTGAAGGTGTTGACAGCAAAGTAAATACTGAAAAGTCATAAGCAGGTAGTCAACCAGCTAGTTTAGGTAATTTCTCTTCCAACAAATTTAAAACAACACAGAAAGGACAAACGTAACAAGACTCATTATTACTATGTCCCCAAACCAGCCATTTCTCATTCTAGCTGGTCACTCTGGTACCCTCAGAAGGAATTCCAACTGTCTGCTCAGCCAAGATGAATTATACTTTTCCATAAACATTTCAGAACCACCAAACCAGTGCAATGACCCCATCTATGCCAGACACAGCATACACACAGATAGACAGAGACAAAGGACTTATCAAGACTCACACATGAGATTCAAGAGGCTTTTGGCTGAGCAGAGATTTTTAAGCCTGAAGTATCCCACATTGAGGAAGAGCTTGTCATTCCTAGTCACTTGAACCCTCTAAGTTTCACTTCCACTTCTCCTGAACCGAAACTAAATGTAACAATTGCAATTTCAGTTTAAAAAAAAAGGAAAAAAAAAAAAAAAAAAGCTATTTGTCTACTTATGAACTGAATTAAAAAGTTTCTTAAAGGGCACCTGAATTGAGCCTTTGGTGCTTGTTTTTTTCTCCTAAGATACTGAAAAGACTTCTAAAAAAGCTAATTCCTTGAAAACTTATTTTACTTTAATGGCAATGTTACTTATGATGAACAGAGAGCAAAGCAACTTTCAGTAGCAGAGAAAAATAAGCAAAATCTTTGAATTTACAGTTCCTTAACTGGAATGACAGAAATTTCCAACCCTTTACACACCATAATGGTATTTCATACTTGCATGACTGGTATTCCAAGCTTCCATTTGCTACAGTAGTGCCAAAAATTACAGGACTACCCTAGCCCTCCTTCCATATGGAAGCGAGCAGTACAACCCATTATTAAAACATGACCAAAGAAAATATCCAGAAAAGTCAAGAAGTTCAGACACAAGTTCAAGGCAGAACAGTGATGACTTGGAAAGACAGCAAGGGAGACACAGGGGCAGGTGAAAGAGAGCAGCGGACGCGGTGATAGGCGCACAGCCCAAGCGGTCTGGTAGCCACCGAATCTCTCTTGGAACTCACCGAGCTGCAGAGCAGCTGTTTCCAACCTTCAGTACCGAGAAGCTCCGATTTTTTTTTTCCACAAATCACTGCGTGTCAGCATTAACCTTTACGTTCGTGGCGAGGCACAACACGAGCCGCATCCCGCGGGCACCCACGGGATGGGTGCGGAGGCACCTCGGGGGGCTGCGGTGGCGGGGTCCCCGCGAACGCGCCCTGGAGGGGCTCGGGGGGACCCGCCACCGCAGACCCCAAGGGATGCAGATCCCAAGGGACGAGTAAAGGTGACCACGGCGACGCCCCACCGCCCCCATCTCCCACCTGACACCGTGACAGCGGCGGGGCCGCGACACCGACCTCCGCCGAGCCGTGACAACCCCGGCGGACCCCCCGCCTGGCCCCGCCGGGGCTCCGCGGCGCCGGTCGCCGACCTACCGTGCTCGGAGGCGGCCGCTGCTGCCATCCTGGTGCCTCGTCCTGCCCTCGCTCCCGAGCTGATGCAACAGCGCGTCCGGAAGCCTCGCCCCGCCCGCCCTACGCTACTTCCGACGGGAGCCCCGCGTCACCGGGGCAACCGGGAGCACCGCCCGCCCTCCCGCGGCACCGCCCGCCCCGGGCACCGGCGTCCGTCAGCTCGGCACAGACCGCTCAGGTCACCGAGTCCAACCCACCACCGAACACCACCGTGCCAAGCAGAGCATGGCACTGAGTCTTTCCTTAAGTACCTCCAGGGACGGCGACCTCACCAAGCAGAAGGAAGTCCAAGAGTCAACCCCCTGCTTCTCTCTCAACCAGGCTTTTATTGCTGTGCTTCGAACATAACGGTGCTAAGCAGATCAATACAAAACAAAATTGCACGAAGAAACCAAAGCACACATACTCTCAAAAGCGGCAGCAGCCTCTTTGTTCCCACCAGACAGGCTGGGACAGCACAGCACTGCCACACGCAAAGGGAAGCAGGAGCTCCTTGCTCCCAAACGGGCATCCGGCGCCTGAGTTCAATATTGTGCAACTCAAAAGACCTTAGTGAATGTCACAACCGGAGTCCGTGTCAACACCAACAGTGCTAAATCCCTCCCAGCTCTTCGCATGAGGTGAGGAGGATATCAAGTCCATGCCATCACTGTTACTGCAGTTTGATGATGTCCTCATTTAAAGTAAGTCTGTAGACACATGTATGTACACAAGAGCATTTCTGAAGTTCCTCAAAAACATTAATCTGTAGCTTCTACTTTACTTATAATGTTATTACTTTTTAAAGTGTTCACTACATTATCATAAGCCTTTCTATCTATATGCTTCAACTCACTCAGTAACTTAATAACACACTGTTTTTCTCCCAATGTGTTTCTCCAGATGAGAAGCATCTGATAGGATTGCTCCTCTATATCATTATGAAAATTATAAATAATTTTATCAATATCATTATCATGGAGATGAGTTCTCATAAGCTGCCTCCAGTTTTTTGGTGATACTTCCTTTATAAAGGCCTCAAAGCAAACTCTCCGTTCTGAAAGAAAAAACAACACACATCAGCTTGGGTTTTAAGACACAGATTCTCTTTTTCATAGCTAATGTACATGCTTTCCCTTTAATTTTCAGCCAATGCCTACACAGACAGAACAGCAGCAGCAAGGCCAGGTTTGGCACCAGGTTTCCTACTAAGAAATCGTGAAAGCAGCTGAAGGTCGATTGGTCTATATATCTTAAAAGAAGTCTCTTAAGACACCATTCAGCAAAGGTGGTTTTGAGGAACACTTTACTGGCTGGCACTTTAGCTTAACAGGACTATGCAAAAGTAGGCTTTAACCATAGGCTTGCCACACCAAGGCCATCATGAGAAAAACCCAGCTCTTAGACTTACAGCACAATTTGCTGGGTACAAGTAGATATATGGGGATTTGATGGAGTCTTCCATGTCAGTGGTCATTTGAGAGAAAGATTTCCTGCTTTGACCTACACCCCACTCACTAAAGCAGAGTACACTGCTGCAGTGCAGCCTTGTTTTAAAATATTTTTTTAAAAAACATTTGTACCATTCTTATTCTTAAAGTCATGGCTGCAATATACACCTGTGCACAAAAGTCATGCTTTAAGAGTAGAACAATTTACCACAGGGATTACAGCTTCTCTCAAGTGCAGCAATAATCCTGTTTCAGCATATTTTACAATTTACTAAAAGCCTTATAGCTGTAAGCAGTATTCATTAGCCTCCCTACACTATTCCTTAAGTAGACTAGTCAACAGGAAACAAACCCAAATTCCAAGTACTGTTAATTTATGGAATACTTACCTTTTTGGGAGAGATCTTTCACAATTATTCGATGCTTTGGTTCTTGTACCTGTAATACAGAGTTGGACCATTACTCCAACATATCGAGGTGGTTCACTTACAATTATTTTTGACCTATTTGACAGCTTGCTTCTATAGCATACACACCAATAAGGGGGGTGGGGAAGGTGTGGGAGGTAAGTTTCACAGCACAGCTGAAAATATTTAAGTAAAGAAAGTTGCATGATGAAGGTCACACTATTAGCTCTGAAGTGAAGCAACAAGGCAACACACTTGCTGGTTTTGCTACAGAGCAGCTTCTATGTAAGTTTTGACAGGGAGATGAAAGAGGCAGAGTAAATTAAATGTAAGGGATTGAAGTTTGCTTTCCCAAGGTATCACTCTCCATACTTTCTATTACATCTTTAATGCAAAGTCTGCTCTATTGTTCTGCCTGAAAACTCAAGAAATAGTTGAAAATGGAACTTAAATTACACATGTATTAGAGAAAACATGATGATAATTTCACATACACACACTTACCACATGATTTGCTGGTGTTCTAATACTTGGTACATTAGATAGGTTATTCTGATGAAAAGCAAAATTCTGGCTGGGTTTTGATTGTAATGAAGACTCAGCAAACCTCCTCAACCTCCTTAGCACGCGGTGCTTCCAGTCCCCACGCAGGATGGTGCCCTGCTCATTAAGTGTACTATCTTCCTCCGGTGATGTGTCTTCTACTTTCAAGTTAATATTGATTTGTGCTTGGCTCTCTGGGCTCTCACCACAGTTCTCACCCTCTGGGTTCATTGAGTTATTCTCAGGTGCAGGTGTCTTCCTTTCTGGCAAAATGAGGCTTTCACTACTGCCCTCAGACTTCTGTAAAGAATAAGAAAATACTTTAAGAGATGTTTCATAGGTAGGCCTACAAAGACAGTCTGGGGGAAGAAAAGCAAAGACTTGAAACCACCAGATGTCAGAAATAACAGGAGACTTGCTAATATGGCAAAGTTACAGCCTTTACAGAACTGGAGTTCAAATGGTTTTAGAGCCCAGCGCTTCACTTGCTGTCAGTTCTGCTCCCACTGAACTGTGGGGTAAGGCTCACTGGCTACCTCCACAACAAATGCAGGAAATTTGTGATGTTCTCACTGATGGGGGATTTCTGCTTGCTCTCCTCTAGGCACAGAAGTTTTGCACCTCTCCCAAGTTAGGAGGAAATTAAACTGCCTTGCTTCACCTGAGCTGACTTAACAGCAACAGGGGCCTCAAACCTCTTGCTGAGTTAAGGCTGATGCTCTCACAACTTTTGCCAAGCTGATTAGAGCCTATCAGATCCAAGCAGTGCACTAATTTAGGCTTCCTTTGGCTGGATTAACTAGCAGATTCCCAAACTGGAATCAGTTGAAATAAACCAGGGAGCACCAGTGCACATCACATAGCTTTTGTAAGGGGACAAAGAGGGAAGCAACCAAGGAAGGCTGCATCAGTTTAAGCATTGCCAATTCATTAAAGCATATGCCAGGGAGTACAGCCCCAACCCATCATGAACAGTACAACACACACTAGCATCTGTCTAACCTATCAGCTAGTGCTGAAACCAGAAAGCTTTAGGAATAGTTTTTAAGATGAGGGTGAAGAGTACTGTTCTTCCCATGAGACTTGTTTATTAAGTTACAGCTTCTCTGTGAGCATAAGCCAGAATGATTTCTGTGTTTGCAGAACATCAGTGACCCACGCTTGACACCACTATGTGACCAACATGCGTAAGCAGGGATGTGAAGGGAACCACACCACACATGCAGTTGTACATCATGATCATTGAAAACACTTTCTGTTAAGAGTGTAAACAGGTTAAAGAAATTGATCTTATTTATAAAGGATAGTTCTTAAATAGGAAGCAAATAAGCTGTTACAGCAGCATGAGCACTCCAAGTGCACAGACGCTCCATCTCAAGTCTGTGGCAGCTCTTATACAAGAGCTGTCACTATGCACCAATTTGTAATTGCATTATTCTACTATCTTTTTATTCAAATTAAAGAGATATTGTATTTGCCTATTCCTATAATACAGCTTTCTGAGTTAATTTTTGGTCTTCAGCTTCTACAAACACATGAAGTACTGCAATCTGGCCAGGGCATGGGGGGAGACAACCCAGCAAAAAAACCCATAGGTGATAGACACATTTGAGCCACTTATGTACCTTAAAAAAAAAAAAGAAAAAGAGTTCAAGGTGATACTTTTAAACATATCTTTCAATTCTGTTTCTTCAGTCTTCAAGTATTTTTGACATAATTCAAATGCATTTAATTGCTCGAAATGTCTAATTGGTAACATTAGATGAGCTCACACACTGGGTAAGTAGTGTATTGGGAGGGGGACAAGGGAAGCAGCAGGGAATAGTGCTGTACTGCATGCTATGAGAGTAATCTGGATAATTTTCTTAGATCCTCATCAAGACTAAGATTTGTTTTATACCTTGGCACTACACATCATTAACTGTACTGCCAAGACTGAGCTAATTTTTGCCTCAGAGTGCTGTTAGGGGTATAGCTTCTAACTAGAGAAGCTAAAGCTAGACCAGGTAAATACAAGCTAATTTTGTATTTATGTTGCAAAATGCTAGACTAGCAATGGTAGGGTTTTTCCTACTGAAACAGTAGGAGTTCTGAAACTTGACTACAGCAGGCCAGGGATATCTAGCTTTACAGTGGAACACATGTTAGCAGCCAGCCTTAGCTTGGTAAACCATTTTTAGGGATGCACTTTGGAACTGGTATGCTCTGAGCCCCAAATCCCTCATCTTATGGGACTATTTAGAGGCAAGAAGTTAGACTGTTCTAGTCTGTAGCTTTTGATATGAGCCCCAAGGCAGGAAGGCTCAGTCACTTTACTGGATCAAGAGCAGTAGGGTCTTATGAACAAATAATTTGTTATTAATTTGCAATGAAAACTTGAACACCATGCAGGTAACTGATAGCTGACACTGATTGCAGAACACAGGTGTGAAACAGCAAAAAACCTAAATAGGATCAAGGTATCATCTGGAGACATCTCAAATGAAAACTTGAAGCTAATCTAACTTTTTTCCACTTTCAAAACATCCCAGTCACAGGCTCTGAAGTGATTCCAAGGAAAGTACTGGAAAGACCAACTGTAGCAGCCCATGCAGTTAATGGGTCCCCTGCTAATATCTGACCCTGTATGAATCACAACTTCTTGCATCACAGGAACACATCCTACCGGAGGTTTACATTGAGACAAACATTAAGGGCTGTGCATCAAATACAATTAACCAGTGCACAGTTAAACTGCACAAAACAGATTAAACATTTGATCTATCACATACTTACCAGACTTTTCTCCACATCTTTATTAGTTGAAGCAGCTGAAAAACAAAATAAGTGGCTAAGACTTTTAAGAATCACAGCAACTTAAACATAGCTGAATTGATGCAAGATTTATACACAATAGAAACTTTTGTAACACAAACCAAAACTTTTGCAAGCCATTAAGTTTCCTCGACGTGTCATACTTTCATGACACTAATACTCTTAGTTCCACCAACAGCACAGACACTGTGCCTTCATAGAGGGCAGAGACCCACTTAGTAAAATGCAGACAACAAGATGCAGTCACTCTTGCATGCTCCCTCACTCCAGCTTATGCAGCATTTTTGTGGGCTATTGCAATACAGAAAAGGCAGAAATTGTTTTTACTGCAATACAATTGGTAAAGTATGATTTGAACAAAGTTAGCATTCAAAATTCAGACCAATTTTTAACATTATTCTAACTACACTAGTTGCAAAAACACCTTAATACACAGTAGTGGAAAGGGAAGTTTCCAAGGAAAACAGCTCAATTTCACTAAAAGAATGAATTCACACAAGACTTATCAACCCAAAGTTCACATTCATTAAGAGGTTCAAATTATGAAAGGGCAACAATTTGTAGAAAAAAAAATCTCCACAGCCAAACACAGTGAACAAAAGTAGTTAGTGAACTAATTAGTTACTACTTTTTGCACCATGCATCTGAGCTGACAGGTTTTTGTCTTTACCATTACAAGGCAAGTAGATAGGAAAAGTCCTTTACTTCAAAGCAAGATTATAATAAGGTCCTTATAAAGGCAAAATAAGAATGCTCAGTTAAGGTTTATGCATGTTATCTACTTAACAAAACTACTCTTCTTCAATCACATGCTAAGTGAACTAGAGCTTCAAAAAGGGCCTCTACAAAGTAACACAAACCCCAGAGATCGCCCTAGTGCATGCTTTACCTAGTTTTGGAAAGCAAATTTTATGGATAAGAATCAAGCAATTACCTTTATTACACTTCAACTTTTTAAATACAAAGAACAGCAAAACAAGAACAGCCAAAATAATTGGAAGAATAACCCAAGAAAGAGCTGTGCTTCCTGCAAAGGAAAAAGAAATAAAATTAGTACTGAAGCAGCCCCCAAACAAGATATTCCTTGCTGTCCTAGAAAACAGCCTAAGCCCAGCACTAATACAACAACCCTGCTAGCTTGTCCTGGAAAAGGCACTTTTCAGCTCATTTGCACTGCACATCATTACCCCAAAGGCAGCAGGGGATTCTGCAACACAACTTCCACAAAAATCTTCCAGAGAGATGTTTAAGAGGGGGAACAAGTATGCAAAATATGACAGCAAGCTTGAGGGGCTGTAATATAGACAGTGTCAGTTCAGTCTTCCTCTGGTTTGGTAGAAGCTCTCTACCAGCAGAAGAGAAAGCTACTCCATACACAGCTTCTCAGGCATAGGAAACATATCTGGAATTTTCAGCAGTATCACCCTTGCAACTTTTAAAACTCTGGCAATGCATGTAGCTTTTCACCCAGCAAAACTTAAGATGGTTTGTCACTCCAATGTTACTTTAGCAAGTAACTCTCGGACTAAAACACAGAAGCTGTTAAATATGTTACAGTAGTTCAAACCACTGTTCTACAGACTGCTATGGTGTTATTAGCCTGAAGCCACAGACCCAACAAACCAAGCTGAGTGGGATTTCTGTACCAGACCTTGATCCGGCAAGTCACATCCTAGGCCTGCAGTAGCATTGCAATTCGGGTCGACCTCCTTCCCTTCTGGATACCTGCAGTGGATGGCAACACAGGGTTGTATCAATATTTCCAGAGCAACATGCAGCTCCATATAGACGTCATTTTTTTTCAGGCAGAGCTTAGAGGCATGAACAGAACATGCCTAAACAGATAACTTTGTTAGAAGTGCACCTTTAAATAACTCAAGATAATACTACAAGATTAAATAGAAGCAAAGCTGATAAAGCTCATGTATGTTAGCTTGTAAGTACAGGGGTGGGGGGGATGCAAAAAACAAACCACAGTAGATGCATTATTCATGCTCAGTTAGTTGCCTTCAACAGGTAGTTCTACCTCCCAAAATTTTTGACTGGGTGCTAGAAAGCTCATTCAAGTGTGTACTTGGGTAAATACTAATCTGAAGGCATGAAAAGTGCAAGCTTGCAGCCATAAGCAACAAGCACAACAATACCCAATTTCACTTCTTTTTAGGTCTCAACTTCACATAGTTTGACACCTAAAATTTAAATGCATGATTAATACCATTTGGCTCCAGGGCAATTATTTATAGCAGGATAACATGTGTTAGCTATTGGCACTGATTAGGCCACAGCTCTAACATTCCCTAGAAAGAAAACAGTCACTTATATTCTTTATCAAACTTACATTTTACTGTGTCTCTGACATATTTCACAGCTCTTGTCAGTGCAGAAATACCCCTGTTTGCACTGGCATTCAGTATTATGTGTCAGAGTACAGGGTCTCACAGTTATTTGATCTAAAAAATAAAACATGAAAGTTACAAAGTAAATATAAAAGATGTGACTCTACAACTGTGTGACAATTATACTCATGTCATAAAGGCAATTTCTTTCTAAGTTCAATATGCTCAATGAGGATCAGATTTTCCACATTGAAAAGGGAAAAGGGTTAAGGCTTCATCAAAATTGTGCTTGGTACCATCTTTGCACTGTCTGCATGACAAGCATTCATCCAAGCCGTTCTCATGGGCAGTATAACTCTCTCCTTCCTTGCAAGGGTCACATTTTCCTCTCGAATGTGGAACACTGCAGTGCTGAGCAGCAAAAGTACCTGTGGAAGGAGAGAACCGGCAGCAGCAGTCTCAAGGGATCTTTTAAACAGACAAAGGGCTATAACAGGATGTTATAACACAAACCATTTTGGGGAGAGTCCAACCCCTCCTCACAAAAGAATCATGTGCCACATGAACAAGCACAGGAGAGTCAGGAGGCATATTCCCAGTTTGCTGCTCAGAAAAGGAGCAGCGCCAAATGAGGCATCAAGCCGAGCCTCTGCTGGGACCCACAGGGGACAAGAATGACTCTGCAACAGCTTAGAGCCAGCAACGTGGCCAGCACCATCTCTGAAGGATCTGGTGAGCACAGAGAGAACTGCTTGTAAGAATCACTCTTCTCCTTTCTCTGAACTACCTCTAATAGCACTCTGATACTCTCTACCTGCAGGGTATTTCTTAACACAAAACTCCTTAACTCCGCATACATTGAGCAAGGAGGAGAAAGCAAAATGAAATCCAAGTTTTACCTACAGACACAGAAACACTAGAATTCCCCATGGTTTGTTCTTTGTGCTAACTGAAGTGTTTTGTTAAGAAAAACAACCAAACAACACCCAATTTTGAACGCTATCTTCAACCTCAAGCATAGTTTTCCTGGCTTGCTGCCAAAGCACCTCTCCCAGTCATCACCTGTCACACAAGGGACTCTTGCTTCAAAATGAAACTCAGCCTTAACAACCCCAAGAAACCATTACAGCTCCAGCTGGGCTTACACTTTCACCAGATGAAACCATAAAAAACAATAGTGACTCAGTCATCTCCATGAGAAAGGAACATGGCTGTTATCAGCTATAACTTCTCAAAGTCTTACCTGCTGGACAAGATACACAGCAGTGTCCTTCATGGAAGTACTCTCCCTCCTCACAGTTCTTTGCTTGGGTTCCAGGCATTGTGAGTAGCATAACCTACAGCAAAGACAAACAGGCATTTGAGTGATTCATCCTCCCAGGACACGATAACCATCTCAGGGAGATGAACCAGTAACGACTTGGAAACACATTCAGAAGTTTATGGGAAGCCACAGAGGAAACCCAAACTAATTTGTGCTAAGTGCTGCTCACAGCAGTAATTGCAATCACAAAATTGGGGTTAAAGCACCACCATGCAGCAGCTGATGGGTTTTAGACAACTATTGCTGGAGATCCCTGACTCCATTTAAAATTCTGTTTTCTTTCCACTAGTTCACTGCAATGGAACTTCAGAGGCCGAAGTTTCTGCCACATGCGAGGCATTCGTTTCTCCCTCCTCCCATCTTTTTAATTCATGGGGATCAGTGTTAGTCTTCCCCCCCTGCAAAATGGAGGAAACGCCCCAGAGACCTCATCCAACATTTCTCACTGGCTCTGTAATCTTAAGCAGAAGGCAGGTTGAGTCATTAACAAAAATAACTTACTGTAGCCACGAGAGCATTGGGAATGTTTACACACACCTATATTTTTATACATATTTATTATTATTAATTTTTTTAAGAGGAAAAGGCCCGCGGGGCACACACCCTGAGTGCCTTGCAGGGAGATGAGCGCGGAGCTCGGTTTCAGGACACCGAAATACATCCCTCGCTTGTAAAACGTGAGAGAGAAGGTCCTAGAACAGATGCAGGGTGAGAGGAAGGGACGGCCGCGGAGCTTCCCGTCCCTAATTGCCATCAGCGGGCAATTTCCAAGCTGAAATCAAGAGCTCGGCTCCTGCAGCTGAGCTCTTTCAACTCTCTCCCTGGGAGACTGAAAGTCTTTCATGTAATCGCGTAGTTGAGGAAACTTCCAGTTTCACAGTTAAATAACGAAAGTACAATTAAAAAGCTCTCTCCTGACTTGTAATTTTCTCTTTTTTCTTTCGAGGAAAGAAGGCAGCAGCAACTGCCTCAGGGAGAAACTCGGACGATGCGTCACTAGTCCCTACTCCTTTTATGGGGTTCCCCGCAACCCGGAGCTGGGTTCACAGCAGGTGCCCCTTCCTTATCCTTTTCAGGTTTAGGAGACCCACATAAACTCAGCGTGCCCGAAGTTTCAGGCAACACAAACCAGAAGTTCAGACAAGTTACTAAAGTCTCTTGAGGAAGAGGAGGGTAGGAAAAACCTGCAAGGCTGCTCCACTCTGGACTTGGAGAAAGCCTCCTTTCCCGTCAAAAGGAGAGACTGGGCTACGGACAGGTGCCAGTCCCCACTCGCGGCGGGCAGGTGGAGGGCGAGGAGCGGCCGCGGCCAGAGACTCCCACCCTGCGGCCCGGCCAGAGCCCCTCACCCGGCACTCACCAGCAGCAGCGCCGCCGCTCCTCCGGCTGCCATCGCCGCTCCCGCCCGGCGCTGCCCGCCCCGCCTCCGCTCGGCACGTCCGGGGGAGGCGCCGGCGCTGCCCCTTTATCCGCCCCCGCCCCGACAGCGACCCGTCCCAGGGGCGGTGTGCTCATCCCAACCCCACCCCCGGAGCCGAGGGAAGTCACGCCGTGCCTCGGGACAGCCCCTGGTAACACGCTTGGCACCTATGGAGAGCAGGCAGAATCCACGCTGGGATACGGCGCGATCCGTGCCTCTCCGCCCAAAAAAAAAAAGCTCACGCGCTGGAGGGCTGCTCACTGATCGCGAAAACGAGGGGGGAAGGATGGACGGGGAGCTTTCCCAACGACGCACAAAGTGGGTTTTCTAAAGCCCTCAAACGGTTCGCAGCTTTTCCCTCAGGGGGTATTCCTCCCAGGGACATAACATTTCTGACTGTCATTTTCCTTAAGAATACCCATCTTCCATGTGTGTGTATCCGGTAAGAACATTCATCTCAAGATGTTGTAATTGGATTAAAATTAATGGCACAAGGATTTATAGGCTGTTCCTTTTTGGATTATTTTTAATGCCCTGTGGCAGCAGCAGTAAATATTGGAAACTCCTACTCTGCAGATGCATAATTAGTTTATGTAAGTTGATAGTTTCTTTCACTGAATTGCTCCTTTCATGGCAAGTGTTTTACTTAACTGCAGTAACAAGTCCCAGTGAAATCCCTGTGGGTGCATAGTCTGGTAAAATGGATCCAAATTTCAAGCATTCAATTTCAAGTATTCACATTTACACCTACTGGATGCTTCCTGCTCAGTACTGCTTGTCTTTTGTTCAGGTGGGCATGGGCTGGGGTTTTTTTCCCTGTTGTTGTTTTATTAAGCATTTCTCAAACCCACACACAGTTGTATCCAAGAGAGGTAAATAGCCCTACAGAAGCAGAGACGCTCCTATCTGTAACTCAAATAATCCCAAAGCAGGATGTGTGTGATGAGGAGGGCTGTGCTGGCAGGCCAGAGATGTGCTGACTTGCTGAAGCATTCAAAGGAGATTAGTAGATGTGTTTGCACAGCTTTAGAAGCCAACACTTTCAAGGTGCATACAGGACTTTGCATAGCCTGACAGGCAGAGTTGGGGGCGGGAGGGCATCTCATCAAGTTTTATCTGTCAGACTTCCTCAGAAAAGGTGACTAGGATGACGTCCTTCAAAAAGCCATCCAATCCATCAATAATGTTGACATTCTTGAAGGACGATTCCTCAAGGACCAAGAATCCTTTGGTTTTCGGGAGACTTTTGCTAATAACAGTCACTCACCCTCTATTATTTGTGATCAGTTCCCTGTTGCTGGTTTGCAGATGCCAGCTCTCACTCTGTCTGTTCATGTCAGAGAGCTGTGGTTCTCTTCATGGAACTATCTATTTGTTGTTGTTACCTTCTTAATATAAAGGTTTTCTAAGTCCAAGACAAGTCTGTGCACTTACATGTACAACAGTGAAAACCAAGGCAACCACTTTTCTTTCTGAGGAAGATGCTACAATTAGAAGACACAGACAATTTCAGCCAGAGGGCTATCAAAATGCTATTGCTGTTCTAACTTACAGCCTGTGTCTGAGATTCTTGGAGGCCTTTTCCTGTAGACTTTCCTCTAAAAAGTGATTTACTTGTAAAATGCTATTAGATACAAAACCAAAAATAATTTGTCAAATAGACTGTCAGTGAAAGTTGTGTGTAGTTTTATTTCAACATATCAAGCACAAACAGGTTTCCCCTAACTGGGGAGTATGACGAGGAATGTACTTAAAAATTTGGAAACATTTACATTGAAAGATAGCCCAGACTGGCACCACCACTAAGTATTTTAAGGCTGTATATATAGCAGTACTTACCACTTGGAACTACTTCAGGCTAGAAAAGAAAGGCTTAGTATTGTCCGCAGTCTACAGAAAATACTGCAAATCTTTAAAAAATGGTGTAAAATAGGAAGACTATTAACAGAGTTGAACAATGCAGTGGCAAAACCCTCCCTCTTTCCTGACCTTTGACAAAAAATGTGCCTAAGACCGAACACACATACACCTATACCTCTCCCATCCTTCTCACCTATGCTGGGGCAGGGGATTTCTCTCTACAATGCTAGTGTGTGATATTATAAAACAGCCATATAGCAAATAATAACAATAATAGTAAGTGACCAGGTTTTACAAACAGGCATATCTGACGTTACACTCAATGGGCCAGATCCAGTACACCAGTCAGCTCCACAAACAAACAAGGAGCTTTCACTGAATACTTCCCATTTCCTAAAGAGGAATGGCTCTAGGAAATTGTGCATATTTACAGTTCCTGTGGAATGGAAAATAAAACACATCCTGAGGTCTCATTCTGTGTGTGCTGACAAAACAGATCATGACTTAATATCCTGGGGGCGGATTTTTGGACCAAGTGTGCTCCCTCCCATAATTAATTAAAGGCAGCCGGACAGGCACCATGGACATCAATTCTTTACAGCTCCCCAGCTGCACTCTCACTCATGGAGCTGTGACCTTTCCAAAACACTGGGATGTTTACCATTTTGGGGTTACCAATACTGCTGGGTAATTATTAATTGCATCAGAAAATGACAAGACATAGAAAACAAATTGCACAATTAAAGCTACATTTGGCTTCAGCATTAAGGCCCATACAGGTTAAGAGGTCCTTGAAGATGTACACGTAAAAGGCAAAAATGACAAAATCTGCAGGAACAAAGTTTTGCAGGTTCCTAGGTCCCTTTTTAACCTCGTTTTTCCACTTTCTTCCACCTCTGCCGCGTTGGTTCTAAAGTGCTTTGGTGCCGCTCTGGGCTCCTTGCGCAAGTGGCCCCCCTCCTGCAGCCAGTAATCATTATTGCTGCCAAACGTAGTGATTTTATTTGAAGACATAATTAATGAATAGTTGACACGTAAGAAAGATGCAGAGGAGAAACCAACAGCGAGAGTCCAGGAGGAAGCTTTCAGAAGAGGCCTTCCTGTGGAAGGACTTTTTGTTCAGAGCACTGAGGTTTCTGGAAAAGAAAGCAGTATGATTATTTGTGGGTTGGAGGGAGGTGTGCATTCACATGTATGCACATGCCCAGAACTTCCATATCAGGAGGGATCTCTGTACCTCATGGGTACAGCACTGTGCTTCCACAGACTCTACCTCCCTCTTTGTTTTAACAGAGAGATTAGTACTTCTGGCTGCAGCTGGATCAGGCAGAGCATCCTGGTTGGCATGGGAAGGTGTAAGGGCACAAACCCCAAGAAATCACTTTGTTCAGCACTCACAATCCTATGCCCTATACTTCCCAAATACAAGAGCCTGCCCTGAACACCCCCAAGAGGTACAGAGAAGCCAAAGCCATGTCACCAATGGCCCTGGCATCTAGAAATGCTGGGCCTCATGTGTGATCCCACCACACTGAAGTCTCAAGAGAGCTGGATAATACTCTTCACACAGTGGGCAACCAGCAAGGGTCCCTGGAACAGATGTAGCAGTTAATAACTCCCCTGTCCTGACTATAGGTGTCTTCAGGGCAAAACTGTTTGTCAGCAGCAGGTGTGATCACTATTTCCCTCAGAGGGCAATTAGCCATTTAAACAAAATGTGGGAAGTTAGTGCTTTTCACCATGGAGTCCAGCTTTTCAGACCACACGGCTGCATCTGTACAGAAAACCAAGGAGGGAGACCTCACACCTTGCCTAGCAGAGATTTATCTGTAGCCAGGACACGGCCCAGCCCCTCCCAACTTCTGCAGCTGTTTTGCAGTCTGGAATGCCATGAGGTTCGAAACGTGCTGAAGACTTTTGGCTGTAAAGTTTTAAGAGGAAGAGATTTCCTCACTGTTTCAAGCAGGGGATGGGTTTGTCTTTGTGTGTTAATTAGTTACTTATAGAAACAACTGTTAAGTGCACCCTGGCAGCTGATAGAGATGCTCCAAAGGCCACAGTGAGGAGTTAAATGCCACAGGTTATTTTCAGCCCATTAAAATCATTGATTTGATGACAGCAAATAGTTACCTGTGTATGTCTTGTTGGGCTCTCTGTAGAGATAAGACGGCTGAGTGAATTTCCTTCAGGTGATTCATTTCTTTCCCACACTGAGCACACAGGCTTTCAAACCCTGTGGCAAAGTATTGAAGGACAATTATGTTTTGCATGACCATTCTAGTGGTAGTGATGAAACACAACACAGATTGACCCAGCAAGTGGCTGGTTGTGATCTAATTGTCACAGCCAGAGGGGACACTTTCAGGGAGAAGCACACAGGGAGAAGCGGACAGGGAACAGAATCTTCCACCCTGAAGATTCAGGCCACTGGAATGGGTCCTGTAACACTGGCTTGCAGCCACTTCTCAGTCAGCTCTCAGGCAATTTTGGTAGCATGCTCCCCAGCTGAGGGGAGGAGAACGAAGTGCTCACACCTGCCCCTATCTCTGAAACATTCAAGGTCACCTCTAACAGAAGCAGAGAAAAGAGACTGACTGACAAGGGCTATTTCCTATCTGTTGACTGGAATGTCAGTATATTTTTCCAACATGTTTGTGGCCAGGAGTTGGGAAGTCCTTGCTGGCATGGATAGTGTAAGGCAGAAAGAGAGGCAGTACATGCAGAGAACAGAAAAGCAGAACACTCTGTGTGTTTGCCTGTGGGCTCTTGGCTCATGGTATTAACTGGGCTGGGAAATGTCCCAGGGCTGGCTCAAGGAATAAGGTACAAAGGGAAGAACATTAAAGCCTGACCCAGTGATACACAAATACTTGCCATCGTCATCTGAGAGCTCCTGCACTGACTCTGGTGTTGAACAGCTGCTCTCTGTATTCTGGCTGTGGTTGGACGGCTGATCACTGGTTTTGCGGCGCCTGCAGTCTTTGGCAGACCTCTGGATAAAACAGGGATTAAAAGAGTCTCAGTCACTGTCAAATTGAAGACTTGAGTGTTTGATTCAAACAAAATAATTTGTGGTGCTGGGAAACACATGTAAGATTAGGAAGTCTGATTGCTTTCTCAGCAACTCCTAGTAGTTGGACTCCTGGCAGCTACTTAAGGATATTACACACATGCCCTGTAGACAAGCATTTCCTCAAATGACAACATCCTTAAGCACCTATCCAAGTATTCTTGTAGCTTTAAATGACACATACTAGCGATGAATCTTATACTTCCTTTGCTGAGTCTTGCACCCACTCAACTAGATACATAAGAGAAAGGATGAGAAGAAGAAAAAATTAGAATCAAATTTCCCAGGGAAGATTTTTCAGAAGGTGCATGAAGGATTAAAATATCACAGAAGTTTTATGCCCAATTTCTCTATGCACTTCAGAAAGTTTCTCCCTACCTCTCAGATGGGTAAACCAAACACATTGATTCAAACTTCTTACTAGAGGGTCTGAAAAGCAGTTACAAACCTCAATTTCCCCACTGCTTCAGAGACACTCAGATTCAGGTATTATAAAAGAAAAGTCTACATACATGGTAAGATACCAGTTTTTCAGTGTAATATGGGTTATATTTAGCTAGTTCACCAGTTGAACATTTACGAAGTATGTTATCAATGACATATCGCTCCAAAGATGAAAGCAGTGAGATAAGAAAGTATCATCTCTGTTTAAGGGAAAGGATGGAGAAAGGTTTCTTGTCTTGCCTGAAAGAAAGTAAGTGATAAAGGCTGATGGCAAAGACTGAAACTGAAGTTGTAGGATCTCAATTCTGCACTCCAAAACCTATGGGAAGTTTTCTGCTTTGGAAACACTGAACTGTGAAATTCATCTCGGTTATGTGCAAAACCCACTAAAGGATCATTTTCACTTACATTAGGTGAAAGAAAAATGCCAAAATGGATAGAATATGTCAACCAATGATTATAATTATTTGGAGTTAAGGATGGTATGATATTTCAGGTCTACAGTCATAAGCTGTGTTTATGTAAAACAAACCTTTCAGCCTATGTTGTGCTTACATGAAAATGCTGTAGAAAAGGGCTGTGTATTTAAACAATCCTAAAGAATACTATATTCCCCCAAACAGGCTTTTTACCTTGTGCCGTGTAATTTGATTGTTTATGCATGTTGTTTTGTGGTTTGACATCCTTGTAGATAAGTGTCTTTCCATTGTCTGAAGTATTCCATCCTTCTCAAATTGGGCAATGTCGTTCAAAGGATCCCAAGGTCTTAGACTTTTGAGACCAAATGAAAAAAATACCATCAGAAAAGCAAGAATCCCACACCAGGTGTGTTAAGACCAATACACTAATTCCACATGCATCAGGGCAGGCAATCATCCCTGACAGTAACCGGAGTTTCCGGATACAGTGACAGGAGTAACATATACTTCCTTCCATATTCAAAGTTCCTTGCCATAAATGAGGGGGTTCAGTCTCCAGAGGCTTCACCCTTCTTGGCAGGGGAGGAGAGCACAGTTTTTAACTCTGCTCGCACAGTGCAGAAAATCTCTGCTAAGTGACTCCACACTTGATTGCAGCAATAAGGATTTGCACCAATGGCATAGCGGGTTTTCCATTGCTACGTCCTCATTTCCAGCTACTCCCAATTAGCACCAGAAATATGTATTATAATGATGACATGGAGCTCAGAAAGGGCAAGCTCTGGACATAGTTTGGGAAATGGCAGGACTCCAGTTACAGGTCTGTAACCTTGCTTGCATCCCTGTGGACTCAAACAGCGTGGTCTGCTCAGAACCCCCAACCCCAGCACTCACTCCTCGTATTTGTAGCGCCATTCGTTAGTTGCTGCATCGTGCTGGAAAAGCAGCGGCTTCCACTCAGTGCCGTTTTCCCTCCGCTCCCGGGCAGCATTCCTCTGCTCCTCCTCCAGCACAAACTTTTCCTGTGTTGCCTTGTGTTGATCGCCTTTGTTTATTGCACTGGTAACGTGCTGCCAAAGCCTAGAAATAAACAGGGAAGCAAGTCAAACCACCTCAAAACCAATGACGCATTTTGCCAGCTGGAACTTCAGAGCAGATACTTGTCCGCTCTATTGATACTCCAGAGCAATTGCAGCAGGATTACTCTGCCTCAGTTTTGGCTTGTAGATTAAAGCACGGCAACACTGAATGCTACATACATGCTGAAGTACATGGGACTTTCCCTTACCAAACATCACCTACAATATTCATTAGCTTCTTCAGTGTTGTCTGTGTGAGTTATAGGATAGTTATGCTCAATTTTCTGAGATCAGAGGCCTCTTTAGGGGTGATTGATGGAGAATCTGTTCTCTTCCTTGCCCTCTCATGCATTTCAGTTTAGGAGCCTTTGTGTTAATGTCTATTCCCCAAACGAAAGCTTTATATTTAAAGTTTAAAAGCACTGGAAAACGAATTTGTGTGCATATCTTGCATGTTGTAGTCCTACACAGGATTAGCTACCAGATCTGCAGGCAGCTGATTCAATCTGCAAGCAATGGACATGTCCTTGTGCTCACGAACTGCGAGCATAAGCACAGGCTTTCACCCGCACTTGTTTTCAGCTGCCAAAGGATACGTGATCCGTCATATGATGTCTCACTGAGCCTCTGCCCTGGGGAGAGGATCTGCCTTTTACGTGAGAAAAACCATTACATTTTGGTTTTGGTTTTTTTTTTTTACTATAGCCAAGCTGTGATAGGCCTCTCCACAGTTCCTCTAACCGAAGCACTCTAGTCTTCATTTCAGATTGGAAATACTTCTGAGACTAGCAGCTAGCCCTCCCAACACATTACCGAGTGGTTAGACTATGCACAGGAGATCCAGGCTGTTCCAGTATTCCCAGCTCCACAAAACACTCATCTTCCATTTAGAAGATGAATACATTACTGCATTTAATTTGCAGCTTGCTGTGAAGCTCTTAATTTAAAAGGGATATTGATGCTTTCATTATATTTCTATCAGCATACATTAACACACTTCCAAAAATGCAGCCTCAAAGATAATTAGTGAAGGCAGAGAAACACTTTCCTTTCCTTTTTAACAAGTCACTCCCATTTTTCTGTATATTAATATTTTCTCTCAGAAACAAAGGAAGGAAATTCAATTCAAAGTCAGTGATGAGGGTGGGGGAGGAGTGGAAATAATAGCCTGAGAAAATACTGCGGCAGTGTAAAGTCCATTCTAAGGAATGCAGTGGTGTAAAGCACAAGTCGTCTAACTCTAAGAACCTCAGAGGGACATGCACAAAACTATTTGACAAGGGCAAATTACTCCATCAAGAGCTGCAAGTGTCAGGTAATGAGACCCACCACGGTCAGCTGCATAGTGGTATGAGCTTCAGAGGCTCTCCCATATTTGTGAAAATAGGTGATTTTCAGGTGATTTCAGGTGGATTAGACGGTAATTTACTCACACAACTGTCAGCATACGGAGCTCGGTGGAATGTCTGTTAGGGAACTCTGTTTTTCCTTTTGCCTCCTTCCCTTGGGTGCATGTATTAATGATACACCACACATCTGATCTACAATCTCTGATGTAGAAAAGAGAGTCAGCTCTGGCCATAACCTGGCAAACAGAAAACTGGAGATTCTTTGTCTACAAGACTCAGATTTCTTGTCTCCTTTAAAAGAATGTTCTTCTGAAGATTAATAGAGAAATGTACTGCTGTCTGCTCTGAAGAAATGCACAACTGTAAGTTACAAATACAGACTTTATTGCCCATAACATCCACTGTTGTCCAGAACAAACTATATGTTCATATGTTTTTATTTTCATGCAGTCCCTTTCTTTACCTATGAAAAGGGGAATGCAACACCAAAATCAGATGCCCACAGAGAGGTGGTCATGTAATGCAGAGCCAGGCAGCAAACTGCATGTGCTGGCTTGGGATGTTGGCTGGTGCTGGCTGACCAAACCGGAGACGTGGCAAGACCAGTTGGTTTGAAGCCAGCACAATGTTGCTCAACACATAATGTTCTTGCTCAACAACGGGCTTGGTGATGTATTAGTCATTCCTTCAATTTCCTAAGTTGTTTGCCAGGACTACATTTTTAGGTAACCTAGATCACTCTAAAAAAACCTGGTGCAGACTTCACTGGAGATCTCAGCTGAGATTATGAAGCAGGGTTAAACATATGTTTAATTGTATTCTTTCATAAAATCCTGTTATGTGGTTCAAACTACTGCTTCTCTTGATTCCAGAACTTTCCACAGTTCCTGCATCTAGTTTAAGATCCTGTGGTTGAAACAACCACAGATTGACACCTTGCCCTTCCATAGAGTGTTCCAGCAGTTACAAAGACTTTGTTCATGATTTTTGGAGTCGAGGCAGAGTTGTTTCTTTAAGCAGATAAAATGTAACCTCCATAATTTCTCAGCCCAAGTCCCTGGTTATTTAGGAGCTATACCTCATGAAAATACTCCAGAGCTAATAGCCCGTAAAAAAAAAAGGTAAATGGCTGTGTAATATGTGCAGACAAAGCAGGTCACTGCCTTTCCAGGACTGTGTTGAGGAATTGGAGCCTTCTGATCAGAGCCCTGCCCCCAGCAGGGAAGAGGCAGCAAGACATTCCTCAAGCTCCCTACCTCTCTGACTCAAAGTCCGTCTGCTCCTCAAACAGCACAATGTGGCGCTTCAGCCTCTGCCTTCGTACTTCACTGGTCGGGTTCCAGAACACTTCTGCATTCCCGCCTTTCAACTCATTTATATGCACTTCCCCATCCTGAGAAGCAAAATTCGGTGAAAATGTTAATGACAATCAGAAACACAAGGCAGAAAACAAACCTGACAAATAGAAGCTGCTTCTGGATGATGATCAGGGATACAGCTCGGTTAGCAGAATTATTTCCCCCTTTATCCCATAAAATCTCACTGAATGCTTCCTGAAAGTTTCTAAAACAAATGAGGTGAGGCATTCCAGAAACACTGGCAGAATTAATCACAGAATAATTAGAAAGGGACCCGGTCCCTCCTATTAGTCTTGTCCTCAGACATGGGTGCCCACAGAAGCCCTAAGATACTCTTCTTTCCCCACTGTTCCTCCCAGCTACCACCCTGCATATATGAACAAGATCCCTAGCTCCTTTTCCAATATTTCTTCCATTCCTCAATGCTGAAATCTCACACAGAGCCTCCTGAAACACCACCCTCTCTAGAAAAGAGAGCTAAAGCTGAGATGCTCTTTCCCATTTTTCTTCTTTTCAGTTTAGCCACATTTTTCTACTATTGCTCCTGAAATTAATTTAGCTCTTCAAAATGTCAGCAGTCTTCAATTTTTATTCCTTGCCAATTTACTTGGCAACCAACTACTAAGCAGCACTTCGCTGATCTGAGGCTGGCTAGACAATATTGCTGTGCCCCTGCTTAACTGATCTGCTTCCCAGCCTGGCTCACAGACACAGCACTGCCACAGAGCCAGAGTAGTTTACAGAGCGAACAGCCTGACGCTGACTGCGAGTGGAATCAATCAGATGGTTACAGCTGCTGAGCAGTATATTGGTGCCATTCAGCTGCCTGGACACGGTGTATGTATCAGGCAAACCTTATTTAAGTCATGGCTATTGGCTTTGCCTGTAGCTGCCTAATTTCTTTGCATTCCCTTGGCTGCATTTCTCCCCCTGCAATGTTTCCTGATTTATGTCTCAAAGTCATCACATCTTCATCTGTGAAATGCCTTCAACCCTGAGGGACTATCATCCCTCCTCAAAGTCTCCCTCAGGACTTCCTCTGCCATATTCTGAGATGCCAGTTCCAGGACTGATCTGGGGTCCCCAGGAGACCCCCAGTTGCGGACAGGAGGAGGCAGGCAGGCATTATCAAGCACCACTACATGCATCTCTAAGGGGCATATACAAAGCACACAGCTGCTGCTGTGATCCTAGGACTGAAAAGCATTGGGATTTCCTTCCCTTCTTTATTCAGGTGGGTTTTCAGGTCCTGAGACAGAGAATTTACCTTCCAGATTCGGGGGTTTCTGTCAGGAAACTGGACAGTGTCAGAGAAAATCCACGAGAGCAGGCTAATACTCCCAGCAGGGAGGGAGAACAGGCACCATCCCTACCAGTGCACAGCAGCTCCTCTGTTCACAGCACACAACTGCAAACAGTGTCTCATGGAGCCCACCCTTTCAAAGCCATTTTAATTTCTTTTATACATCATTATAGTTTTGTGCATCACAACCAATCAGGGCAAAGAATAAGGGAGGAATAAATAAACAGAAGGCTGGAAGCTGAGCAGCACACAACCACGTGGCTCTGCACGCCAGGGGAGCCCCTTGGTTACATATTCTTGTGGATGGTGTTTGCAGGACCCTCCACAGACAAGGTACTCCCCAGCCCAGCACAACTCAAAATTGCCAAGGCTCATCCTACAGGAAAGGGAGCTCAGGATGGAAAAGCTACCCAGGCACAGGGAGCCAATCACTTTGCATATACCCAGAAAGGACAAGTATCCCAATTTCAAAATGGTTATTAGCTTTTTATGTAAAAAGACTGATTGCCTGAGGGGACGAGTCCAGTAGCAAAGGCTACACTGTGGTTAGGACCCCACCACAGAAAGGGCTTTATCCAGGAACATTTCACCTGACCTATTTTAAATACCTCCTTTAGGATGAGACAAATCTTGTCTCAGAAGTGGCAATTTCTATGGACAAGAAAGGGAGCACAGGGCAACTGCAATGACGATGTAGATGTCCAAATGTTGCTGAGAGAAGAAATAGCTAGCCAATGTCCAGCCCAAACCCCAGTGCTCACTGTTTTTGCCTCAATTACCAGGAGTTTCAATCAAAACTGGACTATCCTTCACCATGCAACTTTATTCTTGTTGGATTTTGGCTCGAGGGTGACTTGTGTATACTAAGTGCACAAAGGTGCTAGATGCTCTGATGACAGTTCTGAGCTGCCCATACAATAGACCCTCACTGAATTTATGTCTCTGTCTTTCACCTCATGAACAGAGGTGTTGCGTGAACTGTCTGCTATCATAAATAATGAATTTAAAACTCTTTGAATTCAAAACCCTGTGAAGTTCTTCCCTGATATTGATGTAACTGAGGAAGTACTGAACACACCAAGACAAAACGAAGCCTCATGATCTTCACAGTCACACCTAATACACGCTATTTCGCTTTCCATCAGCGCTTGTCTTAAGCCTCAGACCCTAAACACAGAACCACTGGCTTGATGGAAAACCTCCTTACTGTTCCCAGCTTTGGCCCGGGTTCTGGGAGTGCAAGTGTTCCCCACACTGCAGGTGGATGGGACTACTGAAGTGTAAATGACCTTGAGAGGTACCTTGAGAGCTGTGGCCTGGAATGTTGGCTGGGTACTGCACTCCCTGGGGCTGGAGGGAAGGAGCAGGACACGCTCTCCTGCACTCCCTGGGGCTGGCAGGAAAAGGCAAGCCATGGCCCTCGGCAGCACCCATTCCATCGCAGGGAGCCCGCCAAGGGCTGCCATCCTCCCACACACCCTGCTGCCACGAGCACTTAACCTGTCAGCAACTTCGATTATCGTGTGTTACCCAGTGTCCATTGAGACTTGCTAACACTTCTTCTCCTGATTTAATCTTCCCAGAGATTTGATTAATGCTCGTGCTGCCACCGAAGAAGGGCTGTGAGGGGAGAATAGGAATAGAAAATTTGATCAGTCTAGTGAGAACTGGAAGGGAACCAAACACAGTGATGCAACAGGAGGGAAGGAAAGTGCAACCCGCTTGATTTCCACTATTTCTGGGGAAAGGCAGAATGAATTCTAACATGGATTTTGACTATCTCACATTGTGCCCTCTTCCTTTTATTTGCAACACCAAAATCACTGTAGCTGCAGGAAGGGAGATAAACCTTCAGATGCATTAACAGTCAGCAGTACAAGGCCTCACTTTCATTGCAAACACACTTATTTATTGTCAGCTAGACACTGGGATAAGTGTACGTGCATGCACAAGTCCTTCCCATTGTCCAGAATCACATTACAGTTTGCACTATTACACTTGCAGCCTTGTCCAAAGAAAAGGAGCAGCACTAATGCTGACTTTTCCTGCTTATAGGACAGCAACAGTAGTGTGGCAGTGCCGATGACTGCATCTGTGTCAGTTTTCCAGTGAAGAAGCTCTCGCCAGCAGCAAACAAAAAAAAGGAAGAAAAAGGGTATTTCCAGAGTCAAGGAAAAGATTCTCAGAACAATGGAAAATTCCCCTCATCTCCTGTCTGCCAAACACAGGAAACAGCAGTGATAAGAGTAACCAGCTCTTCTATTCATACCACACGACATTTCTTCAGTCATTTTAGCAGCTACTTTCCAATAATATTTGTGCAGAGGAACTTTTTTTTTTTAATAACAATATAAAACCAAATTTCACACAACACCCATGGATAAAGAAATCACAAGTATCTCAAGCATTTGCAATCCAGCAGAGAACTGGTACATATCCAAATTAATAACAAAGTTATGGGGTTTACCTTTAACTTCTAACAATTCTACAAAAAAAGGTAGTTAAGAAATACTCAAAGCAGAGCATATAATTAAGACACAGGGACCTTTCTGAGTCATCTTTAGATTAAGAGTATTGTTTTCAAGCTAGAAAAGAAGGGTCTGCACTTTAGGCTCTGAAGTGTTTGTAGGTAGATGACACTGACCAAAGTCAGGGCAATATCCCATTGGCTTCAACACAGTACACCAGGTCTATGGGAAGAACAGGCTCTAAAGACAAGTACGTGCAAATGTCAAGAAAGTGCGCATGGAAACAGTTCCCTTTGTAAAGGACAAATACAGAAAAAACTATTATTGCCCTTGAAAAAAACGTAGTTTGCAAAAGACTCCCCTAACACCAGTGATTTCTCACATTTACATTGGCTAAGGCTGCAACTCTGAAGTCCTGCAGTCTCTCAGTTCTCATTTCATTTTTTTTCCCAGGCATGAAATTGTTAGTTGGAGCAGAAGAGAAACAGATGCTCCTTAAAAAGCAAGTTAACTGCCCCAAAAAAGTGACAGGTTATCACTTCCCTTCCCAAATTTTAACACATGTAATAACAGGTATGCTCAAAAATGCCTCCATTTTGCCTGCATACCATAAATCTGCATCACCAGGCTTTCTATTGGGGGGGGGCTAGATATGTGAATGAGTCAGTGCAAGGCTTGTCAGTGTGACAGCCACTCAGAATGATCAGCCTGAAAATGGGCTCTTACCCTGCCATCAAAGCAAGGTCCTGTAGCCTTGACAAACACAAGGTACAGCTCAGTGTAACACCTGCGAGGTCAGAGCACAGATGTGATGGCTATTGGAGGGATACACCAAAGATCCACATCCTAACTTGCCTCAAAGTAGTTTGTATACCTTGCTGTATTTTTCCAGCAGAAATAATTGTACCTGCATGAACAGAAACCACACACTGTCAGTGCCAAACTTTCAGAATGAAGTTTGGCCAGTAGCCAGCTGGCTGGCAGTAAGCAAATCATGTGTAAAACTAAGGCTTCCTGGGCTCAAATCAAGTTGCATCAGGCAAAACTGACTGCAGGGTGATGGCTCCTCTCCGGGTAGGCCACAATGAGGTGCACACTGGTGAAAAAATGACCTAGTGTGTATGGTCAAGCCCTGCCTGGGGCACAGGGGCAAGCATGAGACTCATTCAGCATGGGGGCCACAATGTCTCTTACCTTCAGCTTGAATTCCAGTTCTGCCCTGTGGTTAGTTTTCTCACAGTCAATGGTAACTTTCCCTCCAAGCTCCATTGTCATGGTACCATATAAAAGTCCTGAAAGGAATAAAAGAGACTTAAGAGAAGCCCCAATGGAAGCTATCTGCTTTCTCAGGTCAACCTGGCTCTCACTTGACATGCTGTGAAATTCACTACTTGGCTTAAAGTTTTGAAAAGACAGAACTTGAATTTTCTGGGAAATGGTTGTTTACTATAAGCATGAAGAATCCTCCTGAGTTCGTATTCCCCATTTATTACACCAGCTAGGAAATAGCTTGACTCACAAGTGCTGATAGTTCACCTGTGGCAAGCTGAAAGTGGGACAGGAAAAATAAAGAAGGTTGTGCCCTGCAGCTTTATTTATATCAGTGCTTAAACAGACTCAGTTGCTTCTCACAGGGTGGATGGGGCAGAGAGAACCTGTAATGGGATTCAGCAGAATCTGGGAGTCTAGTAGTCATGTAGGGAGCTGCTTCTTATACATGTTTACTATTTGCTGAAGAGGTCATTTGCAGAAAAAGAAAAACTGACAAGAAAAAGACATGCACTGGAGTTCATAAGTGTGATTTACAGAACTTACTGTTTTCAGGTACCCAGCCCTTCCAGAAATATTAACTTTCAAGTCAAGGTGCAAAACTAAAAAATATTCAAAAATCAAAATTGGATCCAACTGCTGATTTTATCACTGTGGTTGAAATGCCACCAACACAGCTTCCTGAGGAGAAATGCTTCCTGAGGAGCAGTGAGTCAGCAGCCATCCCCCAGCCTCAGTGCACAGGGGCTTGACAGAGCAGAGCCACACAGTAATAAGCATCAGCCTCACTGAGGCAGCTCATACTCTGAGGAATACAATGATTAGAGTAACAAAGAAATTGGAAGAGAATTCAGGATTTTCTTTTATTCTCAAAAAGCCAGAAAATATATTAAACAATTTCAGTGTTAACATAAGAAAAACTTTTTATCCTCAGAAGCTCAGAAATGTAGTTTTATTCTTTCCATCTCCACTTTACCTGCAGTGCGTATACACAGTATTTTTCTGTTTCTGCACAGCTTTAAAACTAAGACAGATGGGCCTGATTCCATCCTCAGCTCTGCACAGACAGAACAAAAAGACTTCAGTGAGGATGACCAGTCTCCTGCTGAGCACTATGACTCATGTGTGGAGCAACTGCTCTCTGGAGTTACCAGTCCAGGCCTGTGGTATCACTTACTTCAGAGGGGAGAGCCAGTGCAAAGTTAGTCAGTAAGATACCATTGTATTATTCTTTCTGTTTGCCTCCTTTTTGATGACTCATAACTTACCTTTACAGTGGGCATACGGCATAGTAATTATGTAGTCTTCCCCTCTGTTTAGAAACATAAGCTTTGCTTTCCCATCCAACAGTGCAGAAAGTGAGTTACCTAGAATTTAAAAGAACAAATACATATACATTAAAAAATGAGTGCTGTACTTGGTCCCTCTTTCTACTTTAGAAAAACCATTTCCATTTAAATGTTAGTCACTAATGAAAGAATAGATATGAAATGCTCATAATTCAGGACCCTGCAAATCATGCAGTCGGAAGCAGGCAGTTCTAACAAACTGCTATATGGCTCTCATTTGCTCTGGCATTTAGCCCCCGTTACAGAAAGAGAAGTAGATTAAACAGGTCACCAGTGTGATGCAGAAAGTAGTTCTAATGCTTAGAAGTTTTTCAGGTCCTTCTGTTCTCACAGCTATTCTGATCCCGGATAACAGATAAAATTGCCAGAAGGACAGCAAAGAGTATTTACAAGTGTTTCAGCAAATACACTTAGCAGAAGATAATAATTAAGAGGTATTTGTCTAAACAAAAAAACTATTTCAAACAGCAACACTCTTCTAGAGTCTGAAGTTGTGCTGTTACCATTGATATTAAAAGATTCAAGGACATTTTGAAGCTCTGGAGTTCAGCTCTCAGGGACCTGGGAGCTAGATAAAGGGTGTTACATTTATACAGACTTCTGCACTTGTCGGTTGGATCGTCAAATAACTGTGAAGTGACTCATCCATGAACACACGCAAAGTGGTCTGACAACCAACTGCCCATACATTCTTACAAACTTTTGCTTTCAGAAAAACAGACTTTTAAAACTCTCAATCTTTCTATCTGATTTTTTTTTTTTTTAAACATCAGTGTGGTTTCACACTGAAATGGTGGAAATGGGGAAAACCCAGGACAGCCAAGGCAAGGAATTAGGTTATCCTGGTTTCCTGGTGCTAGATCTTATAAGCATTTCTTTGATCTTAACTCTCAATGCACTCAGGAGTGAATGAAAAACAAACAAAAACCAATGTCACAATGTTACCTGGGAGATGCTTAGACTTAATGCCTTACCATAAAACTTGGACCTAGCTAGAATGCTGCCAGTAATGCAGAATCCATCCTTCCTATTGCTGACATGGAAAGCTGACACTGGTGGATGATGGGAGACCTAGAATAAAAATAGGCAGAGGTCATTCAGAGCAGTCTGGACAGGCTAAGCAGAGAGGTGGGTGCACACACAGCCTCACAGGCTCCAGGGCGAGCACAAGACAGAGGCTGAGGGACTGAGAAGAGTCCTCTCAGCCCCATCTGCACCATTAACCTTCATGTTAAAGGAGGGAACATGATAACTGTCCTCATTATATATGACAACATTATATATCTAAACTTTCCCCCCCACTCTGTATTTTCTTGAGCTTGTACATGTGAGATCACTTTAGGCCAACAGGTAGAGTGTCAGATTTTCAACACAATAAATGAACAGTGCAGAACTTCTGGGCAGCATTTGAATAACATCCATAAAATGGATGCAGTGGCTAAAATAAAGATTTTATCAAAACAAAAATTATCTGAGTAAAGAGGAAACAGGGAGTCTCTTTACCAGAGTCCACACGGTTTCAGATCCCTTTATTATCCCTGTAACTGTCAAAGTACATTTTCTCAGGTTGGTTTACTTTTGACCTCTGCCCTTCATTTATTCACAAAGACATAGAGATAAGCCTTCAATTGACTCCTATTAAAATCGTTAAAGAAAGTTTAGAAATAAAAGACAGAAGGATTTGTGTGTTTTATTGCCCCTTTGACAGAGGCAAAAAAAGACATGTTTTACTAACAGCAAGAAAGAGTAAGAGAACAGTAGGGCAGAATCCCTAACAGTAAGAAAATAGTAGGGCAGAATCCCATAGAGAAGGTCTTTATTGAGGAAGCTGATGTTATATATGGGAGACCTGCTTT
Source organism: Pachyramphus minor (assembly GCA_013397135.1). Classification (NCBI taxonomy): domain Eukaryota; kingdom Metazoa; phylum Chordata; class Aves; order Passeriformes; family Tyrannidae; genus Pachyramphus; species Pachyramphus minor. The sequence continues at coordinate 120,469 of VYXB01002963.1, read as the reverse complement.
TATACTCTTGAGTGCCCACCAAATCTCACATAACTTCTGCAAATCTGAAAAGAAAAAAGATCAGCAATCCGTTTACCCCATGTCCTGCTCTGGATATTTACACAAAACTTCAAGTTCCTCTCCTTGGGTAGGAAGAATTTCTATGCATGGAGGTGCAAACAGGCTGCAGTTTGCAACATCAGAACAACAAGTAAAGCAACTTACCTGTTCTGCTATGTAAAATGTGTGACTGTTCGTCTGAGGGTGAAACCAACAGCAGCGAAATGTCTCTCCCAGAATAGGGTTGTATGGCTTTTTTATTCCCTGAAAAACCAAGTAATCATAACCTGCTACAAGTGAAGATTTGCAATGCAACTAAACAGATGGCCACAAAACAATACAGTAAGTTCCTCCCTGATGTTTTAAACTAGCTTACATGTATTCTCCTAATCTAATCTAATCTAATCTAATCTAATCTAATCTAATCTAATCTTTTAATCTGAGCGATGGATTAATCTGCTATTGTCACCAATTTAATATTTAGTACTGCCAGGTCAAAGTCTTACAAGATGATCAAACCTTCTTATTGCTAATGCTATACGTAGCAGGTGCATAATGATGTGGAAACATGGCATAGTTGTAGTAATAGGCCTGAAAAGAGAAGGGAGACTGGCTTTCAGCAAAGGGAAAAGTCCAGCATCCCATGACATGTTACTTGTTAATGACTAGTTTTGCCTTCTAACTGTTCAGTGCAAAGGCTCAGAGGTTGGTCAACACCATTTTGCATTCACTCTTTACTCTGAAACCAAATGCAACTTCAGTGTTAAAAGTAATAGTCACAGTCTTCTGAACAATAGAAGAGGTAAATTGTCAAAGAAGAGGCAACAGAGAAATACACAACCATGCAGAAGATTGCAGTGGTCATTACAACTTGGACTTCATGCCTCCTTTTACCTTTGGCTTCTTATAGAAGCCGGACAGATACCACCTCAAAACTTGCTTCATTCGAGTGTATGGATCATCTTCAAGGACAGCCCTGCAAAAGAGAATACAAAATGCTCTTTATACTGGTCAGACATCACATTCATTTCTTACCAGTATAACATTAATTTCAATAGTATTTCCCCAGAACTAAAGGGAAGTAACTTCTGTGCTGCTGCTAGTGAAAAAGGTATTTACCAGCAGAACTAATATTTTTTTTCAGTAGCACACATCATACAACGCAAAAACAAACTGTTAAAAGGTGGCAAGCCTTGCCCTGTACTCCTACAGAAATATTTCTGGAGTGTATTGGGTTTGATTGGACATTCAAGTATGTTAATGTGGAACTGCCACTCACAGTAGCATTTAGTCAGAGCTAACAGTACGTTGTGAGTCATAAAAACAGTAATACCTATGCCACCAAAATCAAAGACAATTCTATTTTTGTCTCTTTTTCTTTGTTTCCCTCTTTCTTAAAAGAAGTTTAAATCTGGCCTCTATCCCACTTTGAGATCTCATAGTTTAGGATGGAAGGGACTTTTAAAGGTCACCTGATCCAACACCTCCCTGCTCGAAGATGAAGCAGGAAGAAAACATGAACAACTGAGTTCCTGGTATTTCCAACCATTTACTCAGATTTAAAAATCAACTTGGATAAGTTATTGTAGAATTTAGAATGATCATCTGTACCACAAAGAGGTTTATTTAACAAAACCTCCAAACCTCTCAAAGTGTTCTTGGATCTCAGCACCGAGGAAAACCACTTCCCTAACTTCAGATGTTACAAATACCACAAACAAGGCTTGAAAATACCACAATTCTATAATTAGCCAGATGCAGCAGAATAACTGCACTGAGTAACTAGTGCTGCTATTAGAATATTGCACACAGTAGTTTTACAAGCCACCAGGTGGGTCCTATCAGGAAGCATAACGTCTCCTATTTTCTACTCTGCTGCTCCCAGCAGGCCTCTCTCATCAATGGTTTTAAAAGATGTTTCTTATCTGTTTATCAGCCAACATAATTATATTGCTTTTGGGGGAGAAGTGTTCACTTCTGTTCTTCTGTTCACTCTCTGTCCTATTCCCCTCTGTACACCAGGAGGTGGCACAGCTCTGTTGTGAGATACTCAAAGGCATCAGCTGAATCCTCATCAGTTCCAGCCAATGCTGGCAAATATGTGCAGTGCAAAGGTAGTTTTGCCTGGAGTTTAACTTCTCCTTTCTCACCCTTCACTGGCAGCAGTTTATCTTTGAAAAGTCACTGCAGATGGTGCCTGGCTTGATGTATGTTGAACCCAGCGGTCTAGGTATTATTTGGGAGCTTTTCAAGCATATCAACACATATTTTCACAAGCATAAAAGAAGTGTCCAGGTCAGGCACACTCTTCATGCTGCTTACTGGGAAAGCAGGTCAGCATGGTAGTAGTAGTCAGAGAGTTTGTTAAGGAATGAGCGTGGCTCCAGGATGAAGGTGGGCAGCACCACCCGGGACAGGTCCATGCCAGGACGCAGCTGCTTCAGCAGGATCCACATCAGGCTCTTGTTCTCCTCAGAGACTGTTTCTGTTTGAGACGATTCACCTGTCTACAATGGGAAAAGGGAACTTCAGGACAGAAATAGGAAAACCATTTCTCATGGCCATATTTACCTGGCGGGTCTAAGCTCATCCAGGCATACCTGGCCTGGGCACAAGGGTGAATAGTCACCTACACCATCACAAAGAGACATCAGCTATGTCTCAGTAGAAATGAATCAAAAAAGTGGATGCAAAAAAAATGGAGCAAAAAAGTGAGTGGTACAGAAAGCCCTGGGCATCTGTGAAAGTTGTCACAAGGCAGGGTGCTCCTTCCTGAGCCATTGTCTCCACAGACCTCAGGACTGCAATGGGCCAACTTGGCCCAAAATTTACTGAACGGACTCTGCACTGCAGGTCCTCAGGAGGTGTGAACATGCCCAAGGCTGTTACAGCATTGCTGTGGCCTGGTGGGATGCATATAAGAAGCTCCTCTCAGTCCCATTCTCAGCAAATGAGACTGTAAGATATACTATTATATGTGCAGAAAATTTTAGGAGATAAACAAGTAATCAACAGAGAATGGAAGCAGTTCTCCAAGTTCAAGCCAAGACAAACTGATGTGTCAGTAGGTAAAGGTCCCACTGCCAGGTGACAGGCTCAAAAACTCCAGAACCCACCAATGCTGCTCAGTGCCCTCTGCAGCAGAGATGTAGGTAATGGTGAAAAAAGCCAGGGATTATGCTGTGGTTTCAGCTTCAACTGTATAGTTCCGAAACATTCAATGGGGCTACAAGATGTATAACATGGAGGAATGGGCCTGTCAAGCCACCACAGAAGGAAAATTAAATTAAATTTTCAAATATGAATGTCATTTTAATGCATCCTAGGCATTGTAATTTAACAGTGAAAGAGAACACTTAGGCTTAGACTTAGTCTACTGACTTTAGGCAAGAGATTTCTATGAGAAAAGACCCCACAGATCCACTTCTGGAATGGACTTTGATTTGGGAAAGGACGCAGCATATCCCAATAGGACTTGTAAATCAAGTAGGTGGTGTAAATCACTAAACTTTCATTTTCATCACCTGACCATTTCCAGTACCACCTTTCTGACTATCGATCAACCACATAGTTATAGTCAGTTTACCAGTCATACAGGGCTTGCAGGCTGAGAGAATTTCAGACTCAGCAACAACAAAGCTCTTCTCATTTAAGTCCTTTTCAATTATTGTACCATTCTTCTTTTGACAGTCTGATGCAATACACAGCTTGAACCTCCAAGAAGAAATGGAATACCACAGCATCAGCTAGGGCTTACAATACACGTGGGTCTGTCAGAACTCTCATTTTTTATCCAGGTTCTCAAGTTTGCAGGTATTGGCAATGTAAATCTATGCCATGTTGAAATTGCTGGACAAAGTGTTACTCAGAATAAATAACTGCACAAGGGATGGCTGAAAACAGAAAGAGGATAAGGTGCAGGAGGACAAGAACAACTTCAAGTAATTTCTGTTTGCTTTCTGCCTGAAATACATAATCCTCAATAACCCATTTTATAATTCATTAAAACTAAAAGCTTGGGGGAAGAAAAGGGGTTTTAGGTTATCAACCTATGTACTAAGGTATCTATTTTAGATTCTAGACCAACTTTTGCAATCTCAAAGTTCTTCTGACAACTGTCTCTGCCTTCACATACAGTTTGTGACCCTTTGCCCTGCCACACCCACACTGTACACACAGGCTGAGAGGCAGTTTCAGTTTAGGCTGACATATGATGTTACTGGTACGTGCTTACCTTGATACAGCTCCACCCACTGCTGAGAAAAGTTACCTCATTACGTGCAACAACTTACTTCTCTCTGTGTTACTCTCACCAGTGGGATCACTCAACAACTAGTCCTACCTGTGTGTCCCAGGTGACAACAGCTCCATCTCTTGGCCAACAACAGAAATCTAACAAAACACCCAATGATCAGGGCTACATGACAGTTCTTTTTGGAAGTCCATCAGATGTTACCTCTCCCTGAGCAGTCACACTACAGCTGTCCTTACTTAATGATACACAGTGTCATTCTACAACAGAAATTTAGTCCTTTCCAGTTGGTTTACAGAGCAGGTTTTTTTATTAAAAGTGCAGAAATCTCTCTCATACCCACACCCACATATACACATCAGTGTGGCTATAAGGCTTGCTCAAACACCAAAATATCAGCCTGCCTTACTAACATTTCTAGGACAAGTTTGTCATGTGACAAAAGGCCATTTCAGAAGAAGCAGCTGACAGAAATTAAGTTTGCTTTCATTTTGCTGCTGCTTAGTTCCTCATCTATATTCAAAATCCCCTGTTTGAACCCAGTTATCATTTGCTGTGTGTCTGCAGGGGGATTTGAGGGCAAAAATACACAAAAGAGGAGTTGGGTGTAATTAGGATATATTTAATGATACTTGCTTCCTCTATATTAGTAGTACACTTTCAGGAAAACATTGGAAGAGGAGCATAAGAGGCTGGAGCACAATTCCTGTGAGGAGTAGCTAGGGGAACTGGGGTTGTCTAGACTGGAGAAAATGAGGCTGAGGGAAGACCTTACCATTCTCTACAACTACCTGAAAGGAGGTTGTGGAGAGGTGAATGTTGGTGTCTTCTCCCAAGTAACAAGTGATAGGAGAAGAGGAAGTGGCCTCAAGTTATGTCAGGGGAGGTTTAGATTAGATATTATAAAAATTTTTTCATTGAAAGGATTGTCAGGCACTGGAACGGGCCTGGAACAGATGGCGGTGGAGTCACCACCTCTAGAGGCATTTAAAAGCCATGTAGATGTGGTGCTGAGGGACATGGTTTAGTGGTGAACTTGGCAATGCTGGATTAATGGTTGAACTAGTTGATCTTAAGGGTCTTTTCTAACCTAAATAGCTCTATACTTCTGTGATTCTAAGAAAGAAACAGCTTTCTAGCAGTGCATTTCTTTGAAGCACCAACAAGACATTAGCTGCCTTGTTCAAAGCAATCAGCAAGGGAGTGCTCAGAGCTCTCCCAGCACTCCAGCAGAGCTCCTCTGCTGCCTGCTCAGACCAATTCTCAAACACACTTGGCTGCCCCAGCCTTCCTCAGAGGTGTCACAGTGACATCCAGCTAACAAAGTCTCTTATATGGAACAGAAATGCATCCTCCTGCTGTTAAATGACATGAAAAATGGCTTTCCAACAAGCAACTGTCATTTAGCAATCAAGTGGCTCAAGCGCTCCATTCAGACACACAGAAAGGATGTTCCATGCATAACAAAAAAAAGGAAAGTATCATATTTTGTATCATGCAAGGACTGAGCATCCTAATTGGCCAGAACACATGCCCAGAATAATAATTTCCCCTCCTGCTGCCTCCAAGAATGTGCCAACACTGTGCAGCTCTTTAATGCAATAACTGGTTAAAGCAATCGCTGATGTTGGAAACACGCCAAAGCACAGTAGCAGAGCTGCTGCTCATAATGCATAATTATTAGAGCATATGATAATTCAACATAATTTAGCAGAAAACTGTGCATTGCTTTATCTGTAAAACACTGGAACTCACAATGTTGGCTGTTACCTGTAATACATCTAAAAGGCTGAACGACAAATGCTGTGAACAGATACATGTTAACAGAAACAGGAAACAATCATTTTTTTTTTTTTTTTACCTCCCCAAATTCTTCATAGATCTGTTCAATGTAAGTGGTCCCTTTCCTTCCTGGAGAGACCTCTCCATGTATTTCTGACTGATCACTCTCACTTTCATTTGTCTTCCGGCTGTTCTCATGGGTTTCGTTCTCCGACTCTTCTATGTTGTCTCTCTCAGACTTGTCCGAAAAAGCATCATTTTCCAAATGGTGGTTGTTCTCCAGGGCTGATTCATTCAAACTGCAACACACAGTTCATTACTTGCTTCAATTTGATTTACAAAGCCACATTATTTAAGGCCTTTTAGACACGATAAAAACACCTCCGGGACTCACAATAGGGTGTGCGGCCCAGGAGAGGCTCAGACACTGATTTCCTGGATAACAGGGTTTTATCACAGAATCAGGGAGATATTTTCCATAAAAAATTTTCCCTCCAAACTGCACTTTTCAAATTATTCCACACCACACAGCTCCACTTACCCACCCTCATACAGAATTGCCACTGGCTGCACATGGGAGCCCACACACCAGAGGGATGTAGAGCACACACTCTAACTAACAACTCTACACTGCTGATTAGAGAACTAAACTGTCAATCAGGAGAGATCTTTCCCTGTACAGAAGAAAATCAGTGGACTGTAGCATACAGGAAAAATATGACATTATGGGATACATTTTCTTTTTGGTACTACTGCTACTTTATTTCAACAGTGTGGTTCTAAGTAAGCCCTACACTAGAAAAGATAAATTTAAAAATCAATAGAAGCAAGTATTTTCACACACACACACCACTCCCTCACCCACCAAACTAACCTGGGGAATGGACTTTCCCCAGACAATGCTGTGTAGAAGAACCGATTTGAAAGCATGGACGGGACAATTACACGTAAGAAGAAGATTCAAACTGTAACAACATCCAAAGGAAAGTGTGGAAGATGTAGAAAACTTCATGCTCAGTGATCCAGGCTTTAGAGAATGGGGAAAATGCCAAAAATTCTCTCTCAAGTAGCCTATAGCATCTCCATTTGAAAAAGCTAATGCAGTTCATATGACAGATGGCAAACAGGATTACATGGGCCAGAGGTCAGGTGCTGAGAAGTATTCACTAACTGCCCACTTTTTAAAGTGATATTTAGCACAGGTTTCAGTTTTCCCTATTCATACATATCTTTGCATGCACTTTGCCTCTTCCATGGCCTACTATTGCTCTCACATGCTGAGCTTCTCAGTTTGTCCTTCCTCTGAAAGTTTCTTATCCAAGTTCTCATGCAAAATTGCTCTAAGAGCAACAAAAAAAGATTTCCTATACAAGGGATTTCAGATGATCTAAACAGGCCCCGGATCTTTGTTACTTCCTGTAGTCCTGTTCCCTCTCAAAGCAAGATTTCTTTCCTCAGTATACAGGAATGTTTGTCAAGCTTGAAGTCTCTCTATGATGGGCCTTTTCTCAGGCCATTCTGGGCTTGTTCCAATTTTTATTAGAGATGAATGCTGAAACTTGCCATCCCTTGGTCTCCCTTTCTTTCTTTTTCTTTTATTTTTTTTTTAAAGATAATTAGGCATTGCTAGGTAGAGCCAGATAAACTTAAAAAACAAACAAACAAACAAAAAACAAACCAAAAAAACAACAGAAGAATCAGAACACAGAACTGGCATCAGCTTTTAAGAAGATCTCATCTTCCAACTATGCACTGAAATAAGCTCATGATTTTTAACCTGCCAAGCAAGCCACATGGCAACAGTTACAGCTCAGTTTCTGGAGGAGCCCAGTTTCTAGAGTTCTTTTGAAAGTGTCATCTACAGCTTTCTCTGCCTTTAGAAAATCTTTCTTTTCATTCCATTTGTAACTGTATGTATGTCTGCATATAGGGCTATGTGTGTGTGAGTGCATATATATATATATATATAAACCACAAGGTTTTTTAATTTACCATATAATAAAACTAAGATCATAAATCACAGTCAATGACCAGCACTAATAATTTGCTATTAGACATTACATATCTTCATCGTTCTAGTGCCCAGATGCTACTTCTCTTTTTTAGCCAGCAACCAGCTGATAACCAAATACACTGGATGCACAGATTATGCATGCATGAGTTTGAGATAATAAAAGAGAAAAAAGATGAGGTGAGTGCTGTCTAGAGAGATTATCCCACAATTCCTCACCACAACTACTTCCTGGATGGTAGGTTCAGGAAGTTATTAGTTGCTGACAATTTAAATACCTAATTTATTTCTTATTTTTTCAATGATCAGCTAAATATGTGAATGTTGCCTGTGGTTGCTTTGCTCCCTTTACCTAGCGAAAGTTTTCTCCATGGGGTGAAAATGCTTAAAAAACAGACCATTATAGGCCTTTTGTTTCATGGCTGAGGAGTAGCCCTTGTTTCTATCTCACATTTGTAAGAAGAGCAGGTGTTTTTCAGTGTCACCTGCCTCACATTTGAGAAATATTTGAAGTTTCAGTGGAATAAGTGATTATTTTCTAAGTTTCCTCTGACCTCCCAATTTTTTTTCAAGGATTTCAGATTTAGTCCAAGTGAGAATTAAATTCACATGAAAGTTCACTCAGCTGTGCACTGATTACCCACCAGCCACAAACAAGGCAAGACTTAACACATCCAGAGCAAAGGAGCCACTCTGGGGAACCAAAGGGAAAACAGATGCTCCTCATTCTGAGGAACAAATATGAAATGTTGGAGTGGAGCCAGGCTCTTCTATTCCTCCAAACGGAATTATCACCGAATACGTATGATATGCTAAAAACAAAAGCCACATCATGAGCTTGAAATAAAATCAGTGTAAAGACTTCCCAGGGGCTTCCAATGGGATTTTAATCAGACTGTAAAAGCTGGGAGGGAATAACTATGCTCAAAGTCAGCACTGGATTTCCACCATGAATGTTAATATCCTGGAATGCTTCATGACTAATTTAGCATTTCAGCATATTGGAGTTGTCTTATACCAGTGCTTTATTCCTTTAGTGGCACTCCTGGAAACATCAGTCACTGACCAGGATTTTTTGGATTTGATACCACTCTTCTACACAAAGCAAAGAAAAAACCTTGGCTACTATCAAACAAGCAACCAGCCAGATTTCCGGGGTTGCTGGAGATAACACATGGAAGCCACAAGAAATACACCCTCATATTAAAAAGAAGAGTGCCTGGTGCCTAAAGGTCTCTTGTCTAAAATCAACAATTTACACAGTACTTTAGCCTTTGATTCACTTGCACTGCTCTCTCCCTCTCATTTTCATATGCTACTAAAGACATGGATTTTAAAATCACTGTATAATCTTGATTTGTTTCCCAGCAGGAAAGGAGCAAAACAGCCAGCAGACAAATGTAACTTTGGCTCAACAGAAAATGTGCCTTTGCCAGCTCCCAAGGGGGTTTTGTTCTCCCTATAATATCCATCATCTCCCCTTTCTTTTTCTGTTCTTGATAGAGTAGTTTGGCTAATTTGAAGATAGAGTTAAATGTAATTAACTGGCCCCCTAACAACAGCATGCCAATTTAATTGGTAAGATTCCCTGTAGGGAAAGCATTTAATTAGAATGATTGAATCCCTGTGAGAAAGTCACTGTCGCTGGCAACCAAAAACCCTCTGCTCAGCACTTGCACGTATTGGGTTTTGTGTTCTCCCTTATTTAAATGTTTTTTATTCCTCCAGTGATGACAGCAAGTCAGCCCCCTGTCCTGCAACCATCAAACTCCTCCGGGCTTTGAGCACTGGGGAATCCGGGTATGCATTCAAAACAGTGGGGGGACTCAGAAAAGAGAGTGTAGTGTCCAGATGACCAGATGCTGAACAGCTGATTTGAACCAGACTCAGCTAAAATTTGAGCCTATCAGAAAAATCTGATTCCACTTGTGGGTACTCTGTCCTGCTGAAAACTCTGCCATGTGTGCTAGTACTGCTGAGAGACCTATCATACAAGAGGGCTTTTAATGCTGAAATACTAAGAAGTGAAATAGAGGCACATTTAAGTGTCATTCATGCATCATATTTTTAAGAAATACTTTAATACAGTTTTAACTCTATCTTCTGCACCTGGTTGTAGTAGTCATGGGTTTGCCTGAATGTTCTCAGTGCCACAGGCTCCATTTTAACATTATGTGTATTTCTGTACACACATCCATCAGCTGAAAAGTCAGTCCACTGTATTCTTGAATTCATTATTACAGCGAGCACAGAGACTCTCTCTTAGGCATGAAGAAATTAGAAAGTAAAGTATTAATGGAAGTAGCTGAAGAACAATAGAAGCATTTGCAAAAGTACCAGGGCACTTGCCCTGGTAACACATCAGATTTCCTTTTCTTCTCCCACTGCTCTTCACTAAAGCTCTTCTTCACACTCTAGCTAGAAACCCAAACAACAGGACTGGAGAACACACATGCTGGGAACACCAGAGCCTTTCTGGGCAAAGGTCAGACCAAAATGTTGCTACCCCTTTGGTCCCATGGGACCAGTGATACCTTCACACTCTGAACAGGACTCAGACCCCTGCTGTTGTTATAACAGGGCCTAAGAAAACCACTTAAAGATGAGATCCCACTGTGCGAGGCTTCATCTTTGCAAGAATTGCTACCCTGCAAACTGCGTAACCAATGGTGCATTGCTGTGAGCCTTAAAAATCAAATTTGAATCAGCAGAACTAGAAATAAACACTACCTCTCCCAGTTCCCACTCCAAAGGCCAAATGTCTATCCCAGAAAGATTTTTGAAGTTGCTTATTCAGCTATAAGCAACAGAAAGGCCTGGGGGTTTTTAATGCCTACAGAGCTTTGATGTGGGTTGTTCCAAATTGCTGCAGTAACACCAGGAATATGAATAGAAAGGAGGCTTATGTAAAAATTTATCTGATGCATCAAGGAAGAAATTGGACACCACTCAAAACCCCTGTAGAGATAGAGAAAGTAATTATAAAAATAAGGATGCAGTGTGTGCACTCTGCTGACTATGACACAGTATTATTAGTAAAGAGAACACATTTTTAAAAAATAGATCAGTCTCAGAGCCATATGTGCTAGCAACACACAGACACCGCTAGTAACTGTGTCTGTGTAACTGCAGGTCTACTCTAGCAGCTAGATTCCGCAACCTTTATTCAGGCAAGCCATTTTTCATGCCAGCATCTCCAGATACTGTTTTGGCCCAAACAGGGGACAGAAGAAAATTGTTTACTGTTTATGTACAAATGAACACAGCTGAAGTTCCCCCCCAGTCTGTGTGCTCAAGCATTATGTGGCAACAAACCTCATACGCACCAAGCCCATGTATTAGTGAGGAATGCAAGCAGCAGAACATACAGGATAGTTTTTAAACAGGTTTCCTCAGTGGACTCTGGCTAGACTATGCTAAAGTTTGAGCCATAAAACACCTCTCTGTGCATTAAGAAGTGACAGCCAGCCCCGTCTTACTGGAAGAACTCCTGGTCTGACATAGCACTTGTGTGCAAGAGGTGGTTGAGCCCCGCATGCGCAGAATCACTCGAGCAGTTCATTTCTCCATCCTTTCCCTGCTTGGAGGCACTGAGCCGGAAGAGGCTGGAGCAACGAAGGGCAAGTTCCAAAGCATCCAGCCAGCATCGGCCTGTCAAAACAAAAATAATTATTTAAGCATAGGAGAGTAAATAAGACAATTCATGCATTGCTTCTCAGAAGCTTCTTGCCTGGGAGTAAAGCTCAGTTTAATTCAGGAGGTCACTGTATACAATATGGTTTTCCTACATATAATCCCTAGGTTATCTTGTTATCTTGCCAGAAATGGTGTGTTTTAGTGGCTGCACGAGTAATACATCTGCATTGGTAATACAGTAGGAAACTCATCCAACTTCCTCTTCTCTAATAACATCTCTTCTTCTAAGGTAGGAACTTGCTGCTCCTTTCTGATTCAGCCTGAGATGCAGGAAATGTGTATGGGTATGGTGCTTTCAAACTCCCTAGCAACTCACATTTGCAAGTAATACACCCCAAAACATGTTCAGCATTTGCCCCACCACACAAAATACCCAACAGGTACTGAGCCACTGCGCTGTGCAGGAGTGATCCCTCCTTAGTCTGGGATCACTGAACTGCAGCCTGCTCAGGGGTCCCACACAAGGCATAGTGCTGCAGTAACAATCATCCCGATCAAGAAGCAGGATGGTCAGTATTTGCCAGAGTGATTAGGACTAGAGAGAGTTGCTTGTCAGGCTGGTCATTTTCCTCTTTCTCTGCATTTTTTTTTTCCTTTTCTTCATTCCTTTTCTCTGCCTAGTCCATCAGATAATCTGAGTGTAAATTAATTTTTTCTTATCTTGTCACAAAATAACTTAAACTGAGGGGTCTATTTTGCAACTTTAAGTATGGCACAGAGATGGGACAACCTGCAGTTCCTATGCACAGCCACACTGGATTTCCTTATGGCCTGCACACGTCCCAGAGACAGACAGCAAATGAGAAGCACCGGAATCCAAACTGACCCTCAGCTCCTTTTGCAATGATCTGTACAAGACTACAAAGCTGCGTGTTAAAGCCTAAGCACCACAGTGCTGGAGCTGCTGTATTCCTGGAAGTGCCTGAAAATAGCCTGCTTCTATAGTGCAGTCATTAATGAGGCCAGGACACCTGCAAATTGGCTGAACATTCGAGAACTGAAGTATCAAGGGAGTTATCCTCTCATTTCAAGCATGTAAAACAGAGCTCTTCATTGCACTTCTCAGAATACATTTTGCAATAATTAGAAGTGTGCTTGAGACGCAGTGAAGAAAACAAAAGGATTTTGCTCACTTTTGGCAAGTGCTACAAACAGGTTTTCCCTGGACCACATTCATTCCTAGGTCCCATTTGGGAAATCTTTCCATTACATTCAATTCTACCACACAGCATCAAGCACATGCTGTCGTTCTCTTGGGCAGAACTCCCATCAATTTCTATATGACCAAAATGTGGCTCTATAAAAAGTCTAAAAAAACTCTAGAACATACGTATATAATGAAACATTTATAGATTTGAGTGGCTTTCAGTACTTGCTTTGACACAAAGCTGCACCCAGAAAAATAAAAATACCTCCAATCTTTGAAGAACTGCACTTGAACATTTAGCCACAAACACTGCAGAGCCCATGATTTATTCTAATTTCATCCTATAAATTCCTTCAGCATCAGCTTATGATTTAATAATAACATCACAAATAATGGATAATAAAAGATTGAATGCTGTTGGAATTGATTTCACACTATCTTGTATTTAACAAATATTCTTGCATTAAGGCTTTACATGCAGAGATTTATTCCCTTCTCACGCTGTGGAGGATTTGCATGGATAACCCATTAGCTAATGGTTGCACTGAGCACAAATCTACTTCCTCCTACATATCCTCTCTCCCCCAAACCCATCAAGACGGAGGTTATTCCTTTCTCAGGCTATTCCGCACAAGGGAGCACCCTCCCGCTCAGGCTCCCCACCTTGACTTTGCTCTGCCTTTACTTTTACTTTTCTTTCCCAGCTCCACAGAGTGAGGACTGCATGATCTGACATTTGGAAATGCTGCATATGTCAACATATTTTTGTATTCAATGAGCTTGTCAAATCAAGTGCTTTGACAAGTAGGTTGCTTTGCAGCAGCATGAGCCCTTTGGGGCAGCGGTGTCTCCTCAGTGCCCTGCAGCACCCACATATACACATTATGGCTGTGGCAAAGCCTCCCTCTGACATCTCCCTCGCTGTGTCCCTGCAGCCCAGCCCTCCCCAGGGCTGTAGACAGAGCAGGCCACACTGGCCATGGCCTCATGGGCAGCTCTGTTACCATTACTGTTGCTCCAACAGGTGTTCACTAGTACTGACATGAGCTTACAGGCTTGGTCAAAACTTTGGGGTTCACCACATCACCAGAGGAAATTTCTACACAATGTATCTCAGCTTTTCATCTCTTTAGATAACTCCCCGTAAGGGGTTATGAGTAACTTGGATCTTTGTTGAAGCCTTATTCAAAGAGCTTAACTGAAAAAAAAAAATAAAAAATTTAATATTCATTTTAATAGTCCAAGCCAGATACACAAAGCTTTAGAGGAACTTGCTGTGCATCAGCAGTCAGCATTACCTGTACTCTGCAGAAAATAGAAATGGCATCAGTCTACACCCTTATTTTCATTCCTAACAGAAAATGAGCTGAAGGGATGTACACCATCCCCAAGCTAAGAAATGGGTCTTCAGCCATCAGGTGGTGCTGTGAATCCAAACAAATATATGACACTAACCCAAATGTAAAATAAGGGCTTACTTCTGCAAATGAAAAGGTTACGTTCTCTGCAAGTCAATGGTGTGTTAATTGCAGGACAGCACTATAAAATTGTACACTCTCAATTACAGGGATTGCACACAAGATAAACCCGTTTCCTTGCTAAAAGCCTATATGGAGTGTTTTTACATTTGAGTGACCTTGCTATTGAGTTATATTCCTCTTTATTGTGAAGATGATACAAAAATGTTAGCATTTGTATTACTGAATTGCTTACCTGACAAGTCTACTCACTCCCTCAGGAACTGCAGAAGGGGAGAAAAGTATGTGGTCACATAATTAAAGGCTGTCATCTATAGTCATGGCAGTCTGCATGAAGGCTACATGGTTGCTTAATTCTCACATATTCTGATTTTGAGTGGTTGACTCAAGTAGCGTTTTTTGTATACAAGGTAATTAGATCAGAAAAGAATCCAAAATGTGGTTCCTTCAAACAGGAACAGCAGCCCAATAGGATGCACATAAAGGAAGTAAAAAAAAATTACCATAGTATTCTTTCAGAAGGTTTGAGGTGTTTAAAGCCTCATTGCAATTGATCATCAGTTATAATTTTTCACAAATTGTGGCTTAAAGTGAGCATATGTTCAATTTCTGAAGGAACCCCCAAAAGCTTATTGTTAGTCTGTGGCAGAATCTCCATGTGGGCTTTTAAGGTCTTCTTAAATCAAATTATATAGTATCATAGAATTGTTTACATTGGAAAACACCTATAAGATCATGAAGTCCAACTGATAATGCAGCACTGTCAAGCCACCATTAGCCCATGTCCCTAAGTGCCACATCTATACACCTTTCAAATACCTCCAGGGATAGTGGCCCAGACACTTCCCTGGACAGCCTGTTCCAGTGCTCATCCACTGAGTGGGTCACCTTGTCATGGTAGGAGATCAGGTTGGTCAAGCAGGACCTTCCTTTCACAAAGGATGCTCTGGCTGGGCCTGATCCTCTGGTTGTCCTGTGTGTGCACTCAACATTATGTGCTGTGTTAAAATCTTCACCACAATGATTACTTCTGGGCAATTCCTGCAGAGATCATGTTGTCTCCAAAACACCTGCATTACCTCCTTCTGCTTGGGAACTGTGAACCTTTGAAATGTTATTTCTGAGCTTGACCCTTTCTTCATTGTATTTAGAGTATTTTTGTTACTGACTCATGAGAGGCAGACATAGATTAAGCTGTGACTCTTACCTAGGCTGCAGAGGGGGAAGGATGAAAGAGGGAGAGAGTAATATAGTCCATCTACACATGATACTCTCATCTATCTCACAAGCCACATAGAAGATTTACAAAGCTTAGCAATAGAAATCTTCCCTCCAAGCTAAAAGAATTCTCAGTGGGGATAATAATGGGGACAAATTACACCCCACCTAAAGAAGATCCTCTGCTTTGATGTGCAATGTCAAGCACAACTAGACAATTCTGCTTGACAGACAGCACAAGGAGGACATTTCATATCACCCATTTCTCAGCATGTGAACAGGTCATGTGGGTGGGTTGCCCAGCCCCCTTTGGCTCAAAAGGAACAAAGGGGAAAGAGTAAGACTCTTTGATGAGGTTGTTCCTGAAGCACAAAAAGTGGATGTCCTAGCTGAGTGCTAGTGCTAGTTCCCAGTCCTGCTCTATTTTGTAGAAGCCTCTCTCTTTGCACCAATCATTGGTTTCAATATCCATTCAATATCCACTCCCACTCTACTAAATGATGATCACAGCACTTGGCATGAGACAGAAGTCCCAGGAGAACAGGATGTCAGTGGAACATGTGCATATCACTCACCTGAGCTCAACTGAAACACACACCCCCCAACACACCCCCTGCCAAATTCCAGAGGAGTCTCCCTTGAGAAGGACTGTAACCCCTTTTTTTGCTGTTATATGTGTTTGTAGCAAAATGGCAACAGTCAGCAGTAACAATTTGAAAAAGGAAACACTTTGAAAAATCGGTTAAACACAGACGGGTTCCAAAGTTCCTTCCCTCTTGAATGGTTTGGGAAAACAAAAGCTAGTAAAGGATGCATGTTGCTTTAACTTTGCAAAAACAAAGCTGAACATGCATCCCACGTATGTTTTGAAACCTTCCATATGCTTTCTGCAGGCCTTTTGGCTCGGCAGGCTGGAAAAGCACCTTGCCGTGCTTTGAGATAATTCTGCAATACAGTTGTGCAAATGGGAAACACTACAACTCCTGCAGGACATTTCCCGGGTTGGCAGGGCGCTGCTGGCACCATGCAGAAACCTGGAGGCTGCAAGGCTGAACAGGAGCAGGCACTTGCTTGCACCTACTCCTTTTTCTCACAAACAAAAAGAACTACTAAAGCCAAGTGACAAAAACCTTTTCTTCTCCTTCTTGGACCCTCCCCCTCCAAACAATCAAAACAACGGAAGGTGCTTATGCTGCTAACCTAGTTTCAGTTCAGGGAATTACTGGAGTCTTTCCTAGCCTTTGAATAGATATAAAATTACAATATCCCACCAGGCAAAAAAAGAGGAATAATTGAAAATACTAAGCTATTCCATTTTGAAATTCTTTGCAGTCACCATCACTCACCTAGAACAACCCATAATCTGATGTGCCAAGTCTATCTGCCACATTTTGCAGCTGGTCACAGAGGACGCAGCCAATGTTCTCTCAGCACTCACCAGTAATAAAAACCTGCTGGACACTGAAATCTGTCTGGGACTACACTTCTTTTCCATTGCATTCCCGTAGGTACAGAACACCTGGATGAATCTCTTGCCAATTAAGACTTCAAAAGACTCACTCTCCTCCAGAGAGTTATCGCTAAGGGAATATTATTCTTCTTGAATTATTAAAGTCATCCAGCTTTCGCCTCATGCCTCAAACTTACAAGATAGATGCTTTTAAAAAACAACCTGAAGTAGACTGTCACCAGGAAATGATGAATTCTTGCTCAGGTGCACACCAATCAGGAATTGTGAGGAAGAGGCTGATTCGGTTCAGTCAGTGAACATTAAGGTCATCATGTTCGGCTGACTGCTTATTTTGCTGTACCATTTGGGTGCCTGCATGCATGATTTCTTGCATTTTGGTTGTCAAGGTACAAGGATGTGAGCTCTCAATTAGCTGCAGGTGCAATTTATGCACTGAGCTAAACGAAGCCTGGTTGCAAATGGTTAGATTTTAAACTGCTGTGAAAGGTCTAAGGAATATGAAAGGCATACAGCTAAAAAGGTAACTTCTATTTTCTCCAGAGCTGCCAGGATCCAGAGACATATTTCCTCATGAACTTGGTTTCAAATTGCAATCTTCCTTCTGGCTCATTGCTTCTATGTGTGACCCTTATTTCAATAATCTAATTTCCTCCCAGATCAGAGCATCAGTTCTGGCAGAAAGGGTCAGATACCTAGCAAAGAAACAACAACACTGAGAGCCCAGACCATGAGGAATTCCACACAACTCCATCCACATTAGGCAATGGAGACTACCCACAGGATACCTGAAAGAGTGGACAGATATAAGGAACAAAATGTAAGTGTGGTTTACAATTCCACTGCTGAGCTTTTAACCCTTGGTAATCTGCCACTTTGAAGTCCCCCAGTAATCCCTTTGGTGGCCGTGCCTGTTGCAAGTGGAGATCTGCACTGTGAGATTTAAGCAGCTGACTCAAAACGCATTGGAGGTCTTGGGCACTGGTTAGGAGACCCCAGAGACAGCCCTAGAATGGTCTGGGCAGGAAGCTCAGGGCAGATTTGAGCTACTGATTCTGAGTCACTGATCAGCACAAATCTGAAATGTATGTACAGTCACCGGTTTGGAAAAAGCAGTTTTCTTTTTTGAAACTGGAAAGAAAGACTGACCCTGTGTTTGTACCTAAACAAGCCTTGCAGGCTGATATGACCTTCCAAATGTCTTTAAAACAGATCACAAAGCAGACTGCTGCTGTGGTCTGTGAATGTGAAATCTACAGTAGCTGGGCGGTGGTTCTGCAGGCTGCCCAGAAGTCAGGATCTTAAATCCTACCAACAGTCTGTCACAGATGGCGTGGCAGAGGGAAAAAAAGGGATTCTGAAAAGCTGAGAGAAAAAGTAGGCCATGTAGCTGCTGATCATGATATACTTGCCTGGATAGCAGAACTATACATCTAACATATGCTGCAACTCAATATTCCCCAGCAAGTCAAAGGCCTCCACAAGTTAGTTATATTTGCCAAATGCTTTGTGGTTCATTTTCCACCACTGACATGGCAGACTGTGTGAAGAAGAACACAGTCAGGACACCTCCTCAGAGTTGCTGTAGATTCACACAACATTGCATCTACAGAGGAAATGCGAACATATTACTAATATACACTAACATTACACAAGGCAAGAGATTCCACCTGCCCCACTTGTGTCAGCTGGCTTAGCTCATTCTACCTCAATCTCCTATCTCTCTTGACCATAAGTGCATCTTCTAGGTCTGTCCAGCACGTTAAAGAAACGCAACAAACTCAGGCACACCCTCCCACAGCAGCCTATTTACAACAGGTGAAGCTATGTAGCAGTCTACAACCATTACTATAGCGTCTCCTGGGCTTACAATCAAACTGTATTAACTGCAAAGTACAAGCCTTAATTTGCTGCAGTTTATATAGAATTCTTTAAGAGTTGCTGCCCCTTGTGTCCTTGTCTGCACATGTTTTACACGACCCACTGACGTTAATATGATCTCTAAGTCACTCATCTCCGAGTGTGACACCCCTGTGTTTGGCCATTCGTCAGCTCATCTACCCCACCCCATGGAGCAGACAACCTCAAACTGCCCCCACAAAGGCTAACTAACAAACAAAAGGAGCACAGCACGGTCACACCACCAGGACAGCTCTTGTGTTTGGGAGGGAGCTATTCTTCCCTCTTGCCTGCAGGTTCACATCCTTCCCTTCCTGCAAAAGGTACGGCCACATCTCATTGTTCACCGGCCTCAGCTGTGAAGTCAACTACTCTCATTCACATGAAAATCTGTGCTCCACACCTGTGCAGGGGGCTCTAGGGTATTGCTGTTCAAGAGCATATATTATTTCATCCTCAACCAAAGGCCCTAGTTACTTTCTATATACACATTTAAGATATTTGATTGAGAGGTATCTCAGTTCCTCCTACTTCCCTTGACCACATTAGCTTTCCATCTAACATCAGCACCCTACTGCTGAGAAGCAGCAAAGTAAAGGAAAATCATGCTAAACTCTGAAGTAACCCTGCTTTGATCTGCCTGGCATCTGCATGCTTCCCAAGAATCTTGGCCAATATCTTGGCTTTCACAATGTGTTCCAGTAACTCACTATTTTAAGCTCTTATGATACCAAAGACATGTAATAATTCACTGGGCAGAAAACTTCCCACAGTAATTTTGATATTGAAAATTCTCATGTGCCAGATATGGTCCATTTTGTGCTTTTTCAGCACGTGCTGTATGACCCAGAGAGAGAGATCACAGCTAGAAAAGTCCTGCCTCTGATGATCTCTTGGGAGATATTTCTAGCTTGGGAACTTTTACAGGTGATATTAGAACAAATCTAAAGCTATTCTATTCCACGTAAGGAGCACATGGGATACATGAGCCCCCTTGGTGGGGTAGGTGAAAAATATCCATAAAATGAACAGCCTGGGTTAATTTGCTAGAGAAAAAAAAATTAGGGTAGTCTGAAGGTCAAATGGAACGAGAACATGTTTTTAATCTTCTTATCTACTTATAAATCACTGATATTTTAGGTCCACTAAAGTAATTTGTAGAGATTTTCACATAGCAAGATGGCATGTCTGATATATATTGACCTAAATTTACCTTCCATAATTTTGTGAATTCCCATAATGGTATTTCAGATGTGGGCCAGTTTACTAGTATCTGAACCTGTTATACTGTAAACCCTTACACAACAAGTTTACAGGAAAATTCTGGTGGCTGAAAGACATCTATCAACAGCTGTTCAATATTCCTATGCAATTTTCCTCTAACACATCCCTACCTAGTGTAAGATGTAGGCAGATAACACACTGAAGTCTCTGCTGAACTGAGGAAACAGTTAAAGTTCCCTCTCATCTAAATTTTGGGATCAACTCCCTTCATCCTTTAGTTTCTACTTCTTCCATACACATGGACAGAAAGGTGGTTGTTCAGCAAGGGAAATGAAATGTGCCTGTAGTCTGCTTGACCTACTCTGACCACTGATAAGTAACAGGCGGGGTGTAACACCTCAGGCTGGGTGAGTCACCATTTTTTCATTTATACAGCAATTTTTTTGCATTAACATATTTTTTTAACTAGCAGAAAGTATGCAATCTGGAGAAAGCAAACAAAACACAAAACTTACCATCTGATTCGGAGGCTGCTCTGAAAATCAAGTAGCTGCTGGGAAGAGGCTGAGTGATCGAACCAACGTTTTCTCCCTTTGGCCCCTGGAAGTGCACACAGACACAAAGATGTAAGGTACAGGAGCTGCAATGGACTGTTCAGTGTCTTTCTACGCTTCCCAGGTAGAGTGTGCATGTTTGTGATAAGAAAGAAAGAAGGAGCAGATGGAGTAATTTAGAAAGACTCATTAGTAATCATGACACTGCTGCCGCAGCTCCAAGGCAGTAACGAGCTCCTACGTAAATGGGGCTCAGCCCAAAACCTACTATGTTCATTCAGATCTTCAGAAATGGAAGGATCTTGTTGTCTCTTTGGACAAAATCAGTCAAATATTTTCTGTTAGTCATCTTTGTGCAAAACCTGAATGGACCATGTGCACATCTTACAAGCTCCATGAGGTGCACAGGGGCTCACAATGAAACACCCTTCATGCACCACCACAAAAGCAGCAGAGCCACATTTTGTGCTGCCAGTGCCTTGAGCAGAGAGGCAATTGGCAGCTTTTCTGGAAGGAAACAAAGGGAAAACATCCTGAAAACCTGTCTTTTCAGGAGACAAGCAAAACCACAGACTGAGGAGCAAAGGTCTCCCAGCACCCTGGAAGGTGTGTGTTGCTGCATCGCAGTCCTTCACCTTTAAATCCTGAGCCTTTGAGAACCCTTATTCCACAGTGCCAGAGGAGATGGCCGCCTCAGGCTTTGCATGTTTATGTTGCTTTTAGTTTAGAAGCTGTGGCAAAAAAAAAATCGTGTCTTGTAAACATCCTGTCACCATTCTTTCAGCATGACCCTCCAGAGACGATGCCCAGGGAGGCAGAGTCCACCTTGGATTAGGCACTTCTTCCAACGGACCCACAGGCTCCCACCTTGATGCCCTCTCTGTTTCCTCCACTTTTGAACTACAGAGGCTGCTAAGAAAAAGCAATTCTTGTACCCAGTGAGCACAGCTTCATGCTTCACATGGTATGGACTTTGTGTCATAACCTGGCTGAAATAAACATTTCCAAAGTTACCCGGCCTCCCTCAGTTCCTTCTCTTCCTCACTTTGTAACAAAAATCACAAAAGCACATCCTTCTTCAAATATGCAGACATTATGTCAGAAATAAAAGCAGAGCAGAAAACATCACAGATACTCGCATGCCCACTATGACAATGGCAGGGTGGAATAAGCAGTTTTCTCCAGGATGCTTCAATACAGATTTCCTTGAGTTTTTAGAAAATACCACACAATCTGTAGGCAGATTTCTGCAGTTTGAGTATGACTCTTCTCCCTAACATGGGCCTTTATAGTATCCAATCCTGTACCTTGAAAGAAAGATTTCTCCCTGGCATTAGTTTATAAGCACAGAAGTGGAACTACAAGTGAAAACTCCTCCTGTACACAAGTGCCTCAAAGTTAAATGGTGCTTTCATCTGGATTTTTGTTTTCAAGTACTCAGAAAACCAAAATTTGGAAAGAATGAAGAATGCAAGCATAGGAAAAGCTTAAAATTGTATGTGAGTGTATGCCACAAAGATGCAGTGCTGAGAAGACAACAGTCTCCAGGCAAGCTTCTTGCCTTCACATTTGTGGGGTTCCTCTGCTGTCAGGAGAAACTGGTATCCTTGTTATTCACTTTATCTTCCCCCTCCCCTCTCCCACAAGAGGCTCACAAAATTAAGACTGTTTAAAGGCTTAATAGTCAGGACTGGCAAAGTTGAGATTTGATTAGTAAACCAGAGCAGGGCAGCTTAAGACATTACTAGTGACATTAATGCAATCAGGCATCATTCCCCATGGCATTTTTCCTTTCAGTGGTTTGCAGCTGAGCAGGGTGTTTGAGAACTGTTGATAACACCATTAATTATGTTTTCAGTGCAGAGGTTGATATTTGCTCTATTTGAGGAAAAAACCCACAACCAAAGAGTACATATACACAGAAACAATATTAAAAAAAAAAGGGGGACATGGGAAGGAGGGGATAGCACATGGGAAGGAGGGGATAACACAAGATTTTAACAGACATTTAGACCTGTGGATAAACAGAAGAAGCAGCCAGGTCACTCTGTCAAGGAAACGCATGCAATAGTAAGGCATGTTCATATATGGAAGGGGCCATTTCCCACGGAAAGCAATGAGAGGAGGCCATGAAAATAAAGTCAACATCTGGACAGAGTAAATGATGTTCTCTATCTGCACAGCAGAGATAATGATGCTTTCTGTCTCCTAGCCTATGAGACATGCCTATTTAGAGTCCAAGGCAAGGACCATCTCTCACTAAAAGTGAGAGTTATCCCTGCTGCATCAGGACCCTGAGCTCAGCTGCAGCCCCTAGGCAGTACAACTAAGAAAGGATCACCTTCATCTCATTACTGTCTTTACGTTTGATTTGAGAGTCAAAAGGTATTATCAAATAGGGGGGTGTCTAGGCTTTGAAAAATTGAGTGGACTGACAGTTTTAGATAGTATGACAAGGCATCTTGGAGAGCTATAAATCAAAGCTTAAAAAGGGGAGGGGAATCTCATTAACACTATTGTGGATAAGTGTAAGGATGAAGATGAAACTAACTGTATTGCATTCTAGAATGGAATAAACAACTGCAAAAGCAGAGGCACAAGCCCACTTTTCTTTAAAGGAAACTCAAATTTCTTTAAAATCAACAAAATGAAAACTATGTATATTCCCAGATGCAGTGGGTCTGACCCCTACTTATCTAATTCTCTAAATAAATGTCAGAACAAGCTGCAGATAACGAAAGCCTTTCCACACCATGCTGTTCAGCCAGCTTCTGAGCAAGCTCAAAGGGAAACACAGCCTATTCCAGGACATTTTTTTGGGACAGTCAGGCAAGCCCTGCCAGCTGATAGCCTCACACTCCCTCTGCAAAGCAAGAGGACAGACACCCATATCCTCACACTAATTACTAGGTTGGCATTCCCCAGCCTCCTGCAGTCACATCTCTTCCCAGGAGCAGTGTGGGATCAGGCTGCCCTCACACAACAGATAAAGTGTCTCTGCAGCAGCATTCGGAGCACACAGGGGAAGATTTTCTTACTGCTGCTTGCACTGATGGTTGATTTTGAGACCTTGGTGGTTTTGGCCTTGGATTTAAAAAGGCCTGGGCAGAGCAAATAGATAAAAGGGTCTAATCCATTTGCACTGCAAAGGAGTTTCAGGATAAAACTCTGAAAAAGCCAGGGAAGCAGTGTAGAATAAAAAATCCTTTCCCTGAGCAATATGCTTCTAAGAGCTCTAGACCCCAGAGAACTTTACAGGAAAAACAGTACCCTGGTGCATGTATTTAGCTTTCAACTATAAGCAATGGCCTTACATTTTACCTTGAAAGGCAGCCCAAAATCTCACCCCACTTTAACTGAAGTTAAATGCCTGCACATCAAATTTACTTGGCCAGCATTACCATAAATGCCTATGGCAGTGCCTGAACCAGTCATCTGTTCCAGGGCTGAACCCTGCAGATAGATCCAAACATCTGCTGGGCAGCCAGGCCAACATGTACAAAGGTGTTCATTGATAACCACAAGTTAGCTGCAAGTCCACTGCTGCAAGTCAAAGTTGGACCCTCAACTCTGCTTAATACCTGAAAATTTCACAAGCCATTCTGGGCGAAAGTGAGAGTTGTTGATCCAGATTTTTCTACTATCTATTATTTATCTATACAGATGTTTCTGTTGTGATGGACAGTAACTTGGTATTTTTGCTCAGGCTAATCTATATTTCATGAAAAACAGACCTTCTTTGCATAGTTATACACAACCAATTTAGATCAGACAATTCTGTTCCAGTTGCTCTAAAAGGAGGCTGTGAAATGACATAAAATGAAACAGTATTTTTAGCCATTTCAGCCTTAAACTGTTGTCAGAGTGCAGACAGCTTCTTTGACATCAAGCAGTTCACTGGTGGATTGCTTCTTGATGTGTATTTTGGTGTTTACTTCATGGCTGAAAGCATCTATCACGGACAACAATCCAGGCTAAACTCAGGTTTCAGGGAATTTCCTGGTAAGCAGCTCAAATGTAGCTTTCTAAGTATGTCTCGAGAGCCTTAGAATATTAGTTTGACTTTAAAATTTAAACCTCTTTGGACTTCCTCTAGTACACAAACATTTTCAGAGATGCACTCCCTTCACATTTAATATACTAATTCCTATTTCTATCATATATTTTCTCAAGAGACACAAGAATTAGATATACATACACACATTCAAATACACATAAATATTGATAAAAACTTCTTTCTTTTGGATGCTTTATATCAAGGGAAGGGCATTCTAGCACAACACTGCAGATCTGTCAGCGACACTACTTTTCAGTACCTGACTGCACTTTTGATTCTATTTTTTCCCCTATCTTTCCTGACTGTGCTTCTCAGAAGAATTCACTTGACGTGTCAAGTCACAAGGAATGTTTTTATTGACAGACAGTGAATGATCAACAACATTCTTGGGTGAATGCTCTGAAATAAAAGAGCATCAAAACTCTCAAAACTGAATAAGAAGCAAGGTAGCAAGGAAACCCTTGGGACTTTGAGCCAAAACAATGCATCTAGGCACGAATCAGAGCTGAGGTGCTGACAGAAATCAGCAGCTCTTACCCCTGGTTGTTGAGGTTAATTTTAATTCTCTCCTCCTATCTTATTAAAAATTGAAAGACTTTTTATAGTGATTGTACAGCTGTGTTTAAAACCATTCAATTAACTGCGGTGATGAGCAGAAGGGCATCTGCTTGATCTGCTCCCACAGGGCTTCCCTGTTTTGTTAGAACTTCTGATGCCAGTGACAAGTGTCTTCATTGCTCTCGCATGAGTCTTTCCAAGCACATTTACTCTGCTCACCTCCTTTCAGCAAGGCACAAGGCTGTAATGCTTTATTTACACTCATGATGTCTCCCACAGAAATTATGCCTGCAATAACTCTGACAAGTCACTGTTTTTATCAGGGAAACAAGAGTTCAAGAACATTTAAGTTTTGTCTTCAGGGTATCCAATAGATGTGGCTCTCAGTGCCCCTCAGGAGGTGCTGGGATCTTCCTCTTTGCTCACAGGCATTAGATAATTTTGTTCATGTTTTGTCTGTTCTTAAAGGGAAGAAGAAAAAGAAATGCAGCTCTTTAAAATTTGCAGGGAATTATTTTAAGAAGTGTGAAAAACTATTAATCATTTGCATTACAGGGAGATCCAGAGGTCACTGCAGGAGCTACTGAATGTACAGGAAGAGATTGTCTCAGCCTGAAAAATAACTCAAAGTGAAGGGGAGAAAACCTTGCTATTTCCATTTCAAAGACAAGACAATAAAGGCAACATATCCAAAGTCACTCCTTTGTGGAACAGTCAAGGCTTGAACAGGCCACTGAGTTTCAAGTCCATTGCAAACAAATGCAAATCTCAGAGGCATTAGAAAAAAAGGTCAAATTATCAACCTGATTTTTTGTCATTTTGCCAGCCTTCTTCTAGTGTTGTGCAAAGCACTTGGTGCTTTGTGTGTCCTAGTTTTGGGGAATTCATTAGATTAGGTCTATTCCTCAGTTCCTTTTAAAGATTGTAGGCTGTGGCTTGATAAAACTTCTAGGTATTGATATTTTTTTCCTGAACCAGCACATTTCCCCTTTCCTCAACCTATGCATGCATCCATACACCGAGAATGACATATCTCTGGAACTAATCACAAGGACTATGTTCCTCAGATGTCATACAATGATCAAGCTTCGGTGCCTTTACTCTTTTTAAGCAGTGAGTTGCTAACAGCAACCGAATAACTGCAAATCTAGAAAATATCAGTGCTCGGTAATACTAGTGCTCAGAAACTTTGGTGACAAAGCAGAGGCTGTTCAACTCATCCGGATTGTTACCTTTACAGCCCAGATTGACTGATCCAAAGGATGAAAAAGTTTAAAGCAGAAGCCATCCTTTTTGGAAGGTCTCTCGATCAGCTCACAAGAATGGAGCAAGATTGTCCCAACCCACTGTCCGATCTTTGGCGTCTTATAAATCAGCAGCACTCCCGGTTTCAGGACACACCACAGTTTGGTCCAGCTCTTCAGAGTTCCACGAATCTGCATAAAAAGCAGAGAGAGGACAAAAGTTACATTTATGTTGCTTCTTCAAAGAAAACCAGCATTTATTCAGTATTTATACAGTACTTCCAGCATGTTTATTCCAAGGCCACGCCACTACACATGTCCTAAGGAAAATACACTGTGTTATCTGAGCAGTCCTAGAAATCTAACAGCAAAATCACAGACCTTGCAAACCTGAATATCAGAATCTAGTTTTCATATTTTTATTACTCGCTTAGTGTTTTTCAAACCTAAATATCAGAATCTAGTTTTCATATTTTTATTACTCGCTTAGTGTTTTTCAAACCTAAATATCAGAATCTAGTTTTCATATTTTTATTACTCGCTTAGTGTTTTTCAAACCTAAATATCAGAATCCAGTTTTCATATTTTTATTATTGGCTTAGTGTTTTTCATATTTTTATTACTACCTTAGTGTTAGCAGCTTGATTAATTTTTTAGGCAATCAGCACTGCTGGCCCATGTGAGAGTGATCTGTTAATAACCATGGAGGACATGCCAATTAGAACATTGCATATAAAAATGTTATAGCTAGTCTAACTTGACTTATAAGTCATTTTAATAGCGTTATGCAGAACACAGCTATTAAT
Organism: Pachyramphus minor; assembly: GCA_013397135.1. Lineage (NCBI taxonomy): Eukaryota > Metazoa > Chordata > Aves > Passeriformes > Tyrannidae > Pachyramphus > Pachyramphus minor. The sequence continues at coordinate 93,036 of VYXB01002963.1, read as the reverse complement.
GGGTTTTGTCAAATACTCCATTTTTAAAAGTACTGTCTCCAGCTGATTTACTTCTCTGACAAGCTCAGGGCAGCTCTCCCTTGTATAAAAGACATTAAATCTGATAGAGTATATTAAAGACAACATCTTTAAGAATGGAGAAGCTTCTCAGTAAGGTTAGATCTTGCCTAAGGTGTTCTTGCTTTCAATGTACATAGGCCAAAACTCAAGTCTTATGTCAGCGTTCTGTTTTTGTGGTCCAGCATGATATGCTGCTCACCAGAAAATTCCACCCACAGCAATTTTGTATTTTAAAAAAATCTCAATATTTATCCATCATTAACAATAAACACTATGGAAACACTCTTTTGCCAATCTAATTTCTCAAATAAACTATAAGCATGTTGCTTTTCCGGCCTCTAATACTGATCCTAGAACAATGTTGGAGGTTTTTCACACTAGTCAAATGCAATTGTGTTGTTTCACAGAATCACAGAATCAACTCGGTTGGAAAAGACCTCTGAGATCATTGAGCCCAACCTATGATCTAACACCACCTTGTCACCTTTGGAAACTAAGTTTTCCCAGTAGAAAAGGGGCAGCAAATTCACTATTATTTGAGAAGACTAAATGGTCCCAAAGGAGGAGAAAAGCAGTGCTCAGAGGTAACATCTCTCAATGTCAATCCAAACTTTGCCACATACAAAGTTTCAGGACTTCAATGAGCAGCTATCACTACTTAAACCTGTGCACAAGAAGAAATTACAGTTGTCATCAGGTCCAAGTTTTGTTCTGTGCCATGACAACATAAAATCCAACTGTCAGTAGGACAAGCTGTATCTGCCCAGCCTGTTTCCTGTCTGCTCCCTCTTCAGTACAAAACCACATCTATGGGAAGAGGTCAACAGACACTTTCATAGAGGAACAAAGAAAGAAACATCATCACTTCCATTTGTACTTTGCACTTTTTGACACCTTGTTGCTGCTTAAGGACATGGAACAGATGGATTGAGTTAGGTTAAGATGGAAGGTAAATATTCCACATAGTTACCCTTTTATAGCAGTTATTTAAATACAGCTTTACAGCAACTTCAACTCAAAGTTATTCAGTCTTCCTTCAATCAAAAAAATGCTTGTGCATAAGTGTCAGACAGATCAACTACTTTTCAGTTCTTTTTTCCTACAGCTTGAGAAGCAACGGTTTGTATTAAATACCTTCAGCCAGTCTGCTGTGATCACTACACTGGGATCCTTCAGAGCACTGAAGAGTTGTTTGGTAGCTCTTTTCTTCTCCTGTCTGTAATTTTTTTTCTGTACCTAGTTGAGAACAGAGAAAATATAGCTGCCGTAATCACAGCCTCTTTTGGGGAGGAAGAAACATAATGCATTAAGGACAGCTATGTATAGCACAGCTAGAATTTGACCCAGCACAAGTCCCCCAGAAATGAGCACAAGGAAGACAAAAACAATGAGATAACAAGCATTCTCTTTGCCCCTGAAGTTTCACTGAACATAACCTAGTTTGTCTTTTCTTTGGGGGGAATGGAAAGAGGCTGAACACCCAGTCCTCCTCACCCTCAAATTCAAGACATTAAATCTCATTTCACTCAAACCAAATTATTTAGGTTTGGTAGACAAGCAAGTGTTCGAGCTATAATTTGCTCAGACTGCCTAGGCAAACCCCTCCTAACAAAACCAATGAAGGATTACAATCCTCTTGAGGTGCCTAATGGCTCTGGAACATACAACCATAGCAAAATAATTACACTGATCTGTTCTGCTTTTAGTATATAATCTAATCCTGTATATAAAGCCTGTAAATGCCCTTGGCCTATAATGACTCCTAGAAGATACAGAGGCTTCTCTGGGTCTTGGGAAATGACTCCACATAGTTCCAGTGGTTTGTTTGGAAGGTACTATTTGTTTTATAAAAGAAAGTCAGCTGAGGCTGACTTGGCTGCTTTGCACATACCTTCAGTGTTTCCTTCTTCATGAATTTGGCTGTGGGAGACACACACTCTTTGTCAGACCCATTGCAAAGCTTATATTCAATCTAAAAAAAGAGTGAGAGAGAAAATAAGAATGTGTTAACATAAAGATGTTTAAGAGTTGTTTATATCTTTCAGGAGCTGATTGTAGACTTCAGCAGTGTAACACTAAGCAGGTGCACAAAATGCATACCTGCAGTGCAGTCCAAACTCCCTTCTTATAATCATATTAGGCTGGAAAATTCCCCATCAAATTTTCTTCATATTTTTGCCATGCAGTCATTAATCTTGGTGGAAAACAACAGCAACAAACAAAAAACAACAAACAAACAAAAAAAACACCTAAAAACCTCCACCCAAAACAAAACAAAAAAGACCCAATAAAACCAAATCAAACCAAAAACTTATTCTTATTCTTATCTTTGAAAACTACTCATCTCTTAGATTTGCAAGTATTTCAATTACTTAAATAAAAATTATGGGGAATCTCTTATAGATCTTTCAGAACTAGACTTGATACTGGCAATGACTATTTTCCTAGCTGAAATATCCAGAAACACAAGTGGGCAAGAAATTGCCTAATAATGTTATAGATAATACAGGAAATCACCATCGTCTTGCCCTTGCAAAGCAAAGCACAAAATATACAGTCACTTCAAATCATGTTTGATACTGTCAGGGCTGTTTAAATTCACTCTCAGAGGCTACAGACTGATCTCATCATTGTGCTGACGTGCTGAAAAAATGCTTTACTTCTGTTAGACACAATCACAATATTACTGTTACCAAAATAAAGTACACTTAGAAAGTACAGCTCTCTGGAGTCCAGCTCACAACAAGGACTCCCACCTGGACAGGTACTGTCAGCAAGTTGTCCAAAACTTAGGGAGGGTTAGAGGTGTGAGAATTATGGCACAGTCTGGACTGTGCTACTTCTTATGTGACCTTGGGAAAGTTTCTCTCTCTGTACCTCTCTTCCTTCCAGCCTTTCATGTGTCTGATGCATTCAGACTGTGATCTTTTGGGTCAGGCACTGTCTCTCCAACTTATGCCTGACAGTTTTATGAAAAAAAGCTCAGCCCTTGAACACCTTGATTTAATGAGTATGACACAAAAATGAGCTCTACTAAGGAAAAAATGTATCAAATATACTTCCCATTTATAAATTCACTGCTATGATGTGAAGCAAACCCACTGGGCTCTCAGACTCTCTCTCCTTTATGTCATGAGTTGATGTGATCAACTCGTGTGCCTTCGTTTCGAGAGACTCACTTTCTTTTTCCCTCCCAGTGACACAGAAACCTCTCAGGCTACTACAGCCACAAACTGTGCTAAACGTTAGTGTGAGCAGGAAAATGTTTAATGGCAGCCAGATCAGTCCTTTTCACATGACTCAGAAAAAAACCACACAAATGCATGACCAGATCACAGCAAACACGCCATCAACTGTGCTTTGGAGAATATGGCAGGAGCAAAAATGGGAGATAAGGGAGCATGCTCAATTGAGCAAAACTGATGCAGGATTAGAAATTATGGGCAACAGAGCCATGGTCACTGTAGAACCTGTTACTTGTTCTCAGATACCATTGTAATAGTTTTGCACCACAAAAAAACCTACATGTAATACTTAAGAACAGATAGAGAAATGAAAACTTAATGATGGTCCCTAAAGACCAGTGAGGTCCCTGATCTGACTGTTTAGTTTAGAAGTCAACTTTGTTCCACTCAAAAAAAATGCCACCTCTTGGGCTCCTGAAAACTATTCCGTATTTGCCATTTTTGTTTTCACAGAAAGCTACGCCTGCCTCCTCTGCCTGCAACGCAATCTCTGATGCATGTTTTGTATGTCTGTGCTTCAGACTTCACTGTAAGAACACTAGATTTATGGTGGGGACCTCTGCACAGACATGACATTTGAGCAGAGACTTGTGCCCACAGGGTCTTTGTCACATTTCAAAGGGCAGTGGTAGGCATTTGGGAGATATGCTATAAGCCTTTCTTTATGAAGAAACATTTCAAAGTGCTTAAATGTCCCTGAGCAAGAATCCATTGGAATTATTAGGAGATTATGCTTTCATGAATTGAGACACGAGTCCTCTGAAACCAGTCAGAAGAATTCTCCCCCTTTCTCCCAATTAGCAGGAAGAATGTCCTGTCCTTGAGACACGACCATGAGCCAGCTGTTTATTAGTAATTTCACTCCCTCCAGCCTGAGAGATCAGACATAGAGAGAAACACCGCGTACTATTCCTCATTAGCCAGTGTGAGAGGCAGAAAAAGCTCAGATGTTCCCAAGATTCTAGGAAATACTGTTCAGGTGCCTGCAAAGCACCAGGATACAAAGAATGCTTTTTATTTAACTAAATAAAACAAGCTACAGACGTTTGTGGTCTAGACAATTATACCTTAACACTTATATAAAGAATAAAATTTTGCCCCTTAAGCTTATTTGGCTTGGGGAAATTTACTTGCAGATGAATTCAGAAAGGCTTCCAAAAACCACTGCAAACCTGAGCCCTAAACCCGCTGCTCGCGGGGAACCAGCACTGACACAGACAGAGGCACTTTCACTGCTCTACCAGCCCCACCTGCCTCCTCCTTGGAGTCTCTCTGGGTCATGCTAAACATAGAGTTAAACAACCACAAGACTTCAAACCTGGGGTGTTCACAGAGACAGACATTGATTGTGACTCTTTGGAAGAGCTGACTCGTAGGTCCATGACCAAGGACAACACTGTGTGCCCAACACCAGCCAATACTGTTATGTCTGTCATAAAACCACAGCACACAACAGCTGATGAAGGGATAATCTCCCCTTACACCACCACAGCCTTTAGGAGATCAATAAATACAGTGAAACTTGTCTGAAAACACAACAAAGTGATGCTTCTCTTGGTTAAAGAGGCTGGATGAGCAGCCCAGGGAGAAAATTTTACTATAACTGAGTTTTAACTAGGAGCTGTGAACAACCTTTCAGATGTGCCTGACCTGGAACTTTTGACACTCTTCGCCAGTTACTTTTTACCTGATTGCTTCTCCCTCCTGACTTTGCCTCTTGTTATGCTTACGAGGATGCATCATCACAGATTCTAAACAGCAGTTTGCTGGCAGGTGATCTCCAGGTCTACAGAGTGAAAGGCATTGCAATTCTGGGTTTAAAGTTCCTCTTTTGCCCAGGAAAGGTGGGATCTAAGCCCCCAGGACAGCATAACCTGCTAAGTGACTTGAAGTCATATGATTTCATGTTTTTGCATTAATCTGTTGTAATAATTTTGATTGTACCTTGTGGCATATATAAGATTCAATAAATTTGGGCCATTAGTTCTAAAGATTTCCTAGACACAGCAAGGTCTAAGGCACATCAAGAGCATTTAATGATGTCTTTCTACTATCCTGCCATTCTCAGCCTGGTAGAAAACTAAGAGGAGCTGTTTGTCATCACAGCAAGTCTTTCAAGGGTGCTGGGATAATGCTTGTGCAGGATATAAAAATTTGGCCCCCACTCTCTGCAGCAACATGAACAATGTTCAACAGATATGAGACTTCTTACAATGGGAGGGTAAGAAATTGTTGCCCTTTTTAAAGGAAACACTGGAGTATTCTAATAAGAAAGCAACAGATATGTTTCCATAAACAGGTTCTCATAAAGAGGGAAGACTGTTAATCTGCCAAAAACTTTTACCAGAGTATACAGCAGCACTTGCAGACATAGGAAATTGTTGTCCCTTTTCAGTTCTCTAACCAAATCTGTCCTTTCCAGGACTGAGTGATGACTTGCCAGCTAACAATGGGTTGTACTGTACCCAAAAACATACTTTTTATCCCAGTTATGTTTCTGTTCCTTTTCGTCTCAGTCATGGAGCTCCGGAGATTCACTGCTGATTGTTAGCAGTCATCACAATAGCCTCACAACTTCTGCCAGACTTTGTAAGAGAGCATACAGAGTCCTCACAATAGGGCTGTTCTGATCCAGTGTCTTTTGGGTGACTTCATTTCCAAGAGGAATCAAATAATTTCACAGAAAAATGGTCTGTGATCAACTCTGGTGTGGGGGATGCCAGCCCATCAGCATGCCATCCGTGCCTTGGATAACAGCAAGAGGAATATCCTGTTATTTAGTGCAAGCAATCCTTGCTGCACAATAGACAGAATTATTCTAAATCGGAAACATTTACATAAAGTCATTCTCAAGCTGTGTTCTGCATATTAACAGCAGCAACAGCTTAGAAGTTGCCCTTTTGTATTCTCTGCATCCAAGTGAGAGAAAGACAAGACCAGATGGGAATTTGAAGGCATAGCAAAAGTTATGCTTCACTAAAGCAACAGGAGACACACCCTTGGTCATATGTAATTTCTCCAGTATCTTTTCCACATATAATTGCTAAAATCTTGATTACACAGAATTAAAAAAAAAAAATTAAACAAAAGTTCCTGACATAGTATAAAAACAATGGAAAATCTGGGTTTATTAGCTTCATTAGCAGTGAGAAACTCCTTGTTACTGATGTGAATATTTATGTATAACTCAACCAAATTGAAGCAATTTTGGTTTCAATTTATTCTTGGCAGTTATTTTAAAAAACTTTTTACTTTTGTTGTGAATTAACAGCTCATCCAAAGCACAGTAGAATAAGTGGTAAACAGCTTTGCATTAGGAAAGATTACCCTTCAATTGATATGCCTTGCTTTATAGCAAGCTGAGTAATCTTCACCTAAAACTTTTCAGTTTGGAAAAGAAAAAAAACCCCAAACACAGAAATCCCTCTTATTTCAACAATGTTACAAAGATATGGCAACTGTGTTTACAACTCTGAAACAGCACAATGATTAGCACAAGCTGAGAAGCCTGAACAAATAAACAGTTGACATGACAGCAACATCTGGGGAAAGTCACTGGTACAATTCAGCCATCCAAGCAAATCCGAATATCAAGTTATACTACTTTTTAGTGGAACGCTTTGCTCCACTGCATTAAATGATACTAAACAAAGAACAAGTCACAGACCCCCCAGGATTTCTATTTGGTCATTTAGGCGTGCCTTGCATGGGAAGATCATTCTGCAAGTTCAGAATATTTAAAGAACATCTGAACTGAGATAGGAAGTTGCACACTGAGAAAAATGCTGTTTGACATGTTACAGATGTAGTGCCACGCAGAAAGTAAAGCAAAGTTTTGCTTTCTCCTTCAGCTTTAGGGACAACTTTTGTTCCTAGGCTGAGTTTTAAACGAATGAAGAAAGTAAGCAATGAAAAACAACTGGACCTGTGGTTTAATGTAAGTTTTGCTGAATTGTTTGATAAATCATTTCAGCACCTCCATTTACCCTCATCTTCCCCATCAAAAACACTAGAATAAGGAATCATGATCACATGACCCAAGGTGACAAGAGAGGACTGCTGTGGCTTACCCAAAGCCGTCAACTTTGAGAATTCATTTCTGTGAACAGTTACTGCTGTCTAAACTCACCTCTGTGAGGCACCTGTGAGTGTCAGAGCTTGTGTGCACCAACACAAGTTAGGGATTCTCCATGTTTTCTACTTCTCAGTGCAAAACCACATCCCTTCTCCATGTGGTTTTTCCAGGATACTCCAGGCTACATCTCTGCTCACTGTAAATCAGCTGCAAAGCCCTCTGTGGACACAGTGATTACCCTAAAGTACTGCACACAGTGGAATTGAAGAAGCAAGTTATACTGAGCCAGGGCACAGGAACCAACTGTAAATCTTGACAGAGACAACTAGCTGCAAAATAATTCCATCCACAACACTGAGAGCATGAAGTATGGTAATGAAAAGCCAGCAAAGGTCCAGTTGAGCGTAATACCACCTGGAAGCACCAGATTCTCCTACAAAGCTGTGCTTAACACACACAGGGGATGTTTCACTCCTGAATACCTAAAAGGTGATCCCTGCAAAACTGGATCTGTCTGACAACTGACTCCTTGGTTTGCTGGCTAAGGGAGAACAGAGGGAACCGTACCCTTGTAGGTTGCCACATTTGTGACTGATCTTTTATGGTAGTCCCAAATGTAACCATGTCTAGAATTACCTCAGAGGTTAAGAGCATGATTCGTAGGTTTAGAGGAAAAAATTTGAGACAGCATGGGAACTGCAGCTTAAATCTCAAATTATCAGTATGAGCTGTTTCAAACTACTTTTGGCTAAAGTAAATTTCTATCAGTCAGTGAGATTCGTATTTCAGATTGCAAGTCACACAATAAAGGCCTGACCAATTCAGGCATGTAGAAAAACTCATTCACAATGCATTACCCTCACATACATCATAAAACTGTGCACACAACAGCCACACTCCTACAGTTTGATAGACTTCACTGTGGCATTAGCAAGGGACTGGAAAGAGTGAAGTACCACTGAGATCCAGCTTCAAGATTATTCTCACTATCCCTTAAAATACACTTCAAATTTTTGTGGGCCCTGCATCCATATCAAGAGACTCCAGCTGCCCTTCATCCAGTAGAATTAATAGGTAAGCATAGGAAAGGGAGAAAAAGAATATGCAGCACTGCATACTGCAATAAAAGGTGCCTTAGAGGACTCTGACAGTGCTGAATGAGTCACAAAATGAGAGAAAGGCACCTCCTCTCATTATCAGGTGTGTGCTAACTGTACTACCTGTCTGCTTGATGAGCTTGAGGCTTGGAGACACTTTGGTTATACTTTCACACCCAACTATGACTACTGGTCCCAGAAAACAATGCTAAAGGGCTCTAAAAAAGAGAGAAACTAATATGAGAATCAATCTGAAATAAATAAGCTAATAATTTTTTCCCCTTGATAAAGGATGTAAAAGAGACTCCACCTAAAAAGTTAAGTAGGAGAAAATATGCTACAGGAAAGTTAGCAATGTAATATGTGGCTGAACTGTGCCTTAAATTTGTTTTAATAAAATATGGGGTGAGAAACCACAACCAAAATCAGAAATATACATAGTGCAAAGAACCACATAAACACGCTGACAGCAAATGTTCCAGCATCAAATATTTGATTGTCTTTACACATAGGATAATTGGGATGTGCTCACACCTCACACATAAGAGAGAAGTCCACCTGTGAGCACAGGGCTCTGTTGCAGTTACATGGCTTCACAGGTCACAAGTTCACAGATATTTATAGGGTTTTTATAATACATTCTGGGAAACCTGCAGCCTGTTCCATCATGCAATGTGGACACGGCCTGAGTCAACAAAATGCAAAACTCTTTCCACCTCACTGATGAAGATGTGAAACATAAAAACAATTAATCTGCCCTAGGAAGTGCAGGGAATCCAAGGCAGAGTTGGGAATTTGAGGTTATCTGAGCCCCAGTCCAGGGATCGAATCAGCTGGGTTTTCTTTCCTTCTCATTACTGAGTGAAGAGTCAATGTGGTGAGGTACATAAAAATAGTACTGCTGAAAGAACCAACAAGGTTTGTTACATCCACTGTGCCAAAAGAAGGGCAAGTATTTGTGGCATGGATCTGTTACCTACAACATTTACTTCTGAATCCATTAATTAAACCTGCACATCCTACAGTTCGGTTTCTAAGAATTATTCCCCCCCTGCTAACAGGAACCTAAACATGACCCAATTAGCATACACTCTTTCCTTTGATTCAAGTAGGTGGAATCACTATTTATTTTTAAACTGAAACAGTGTGACAGATCCCTGCTTACAGTTCTGGACACCTGAGAGTTAGATTTCATTGTAGAGCATTATAGCTGAGTGGATATGAAAAATTACATATTGAGCAAACTGACTACCAGTTTCACCTAAATTTTTAAGGTAAATCTCACAATAAGGACTCCCTTCTGTCACTGATGTTGCAAAGCTTGACAGAAGACAAGTTACATGGCTGGAGAAGAGCAAGGTAGTGTATGTAACAGCAAGGTGAAGCAGAGTGAAGTGAGAATGAGAAATGCTACAGCACAGATTCAGTGAGGCAGAAGGTCTCCAAATAAAACACGATGTGGCTAAACAGAACATTTGGGCAGGAAAGAAACACCCAGATCTGGCCCATTCAGTAGCCAAAGCAATTGCAACACTGAGAACAAGTAAGCAAGTTAAAGTTCAGTGTTTTGGTATCCTCATATCTGTTTTTAGTCCCCTGGTGCTTCAGAGCAATTCTGACTATTGTAAAACCAAAGGCTCAGGTTAGTGACAGCAAAGTTCATGTCCAGACCCCCATTTGTTTTGAATCACAAATCCGATGCAGTTGTTTAGTGTTGTGCGTTTTCTCTTAACTCTTCTTAACAATTACTCTTGACACTGCCAAAGAGAGACCCACCAACAGCTCCCCAGTGCACACAAAGCATGGCAGAAAATCCAAATTTTCCATGGGTGCTTCTCCTTTCAAAAACACACCTATGGGAGACTAATTAGCAAGGCAGGCCCAGAGGCTGGGAAAACACAGCTGAGCCATGCTCTCAACCCAGAAACCTCTCATAAATACATTCCTACTCTTGGATTCATCCTGCATCTCAGAAATCAAACTCCCTTTTGGACAGCGTTTCAGTGCTCTGAGTTGTCCTGTCCAGAAAAAGTCCTTCTCCTTTACATTCCTAAGTCATTACAAATTCAACACCTCTCCTTGTAAGGCGTGCAAAACATCTAGCTTTAAAACTGGATGCAGTTACCTGGTCCTTGGGCTTCTCCACTGCCAGGATAAGTGGGAGGCTGATCTTCCTAGAGGAACCTGCCTGAAAAAGCAGAGCCAAGGTTGGTTTGCAGCTTGCCAGGTTTCAGCAATAGCAGAAGACATGTACACAAGTCCTTGTTGCCCACTCCCAAAGCTCCTCTCATCACCATCTCCCTGTGCTGACCTCTGCCAGGGCATCCCAGGAGAACAACCTGCAAGCTCCAGGCAAGTGCAGGCAAAATTTATTAACTGGTCTTGCTTTTGTTTCTAGTTACCCTCCAGAAACATATTAGGGATCTGCAGCCAAAAAAGCCTGTACATGAATCTCAAAGACAGATCTAATTTATAAGGTTGATTCCATCTCTACAGGAAATCAAACCCAGGCACTCTGTAACTCTTGATGCAGAGGTAGGTTTTGAACACTGAGATCCAGAGTCTTTAGATCCAGTTTTACCTCTCTCTAACAGGCTGGATGGAAAAGTTGCATTCAGGAAATATTGGTTAGTTTGTGTACCTCTCCTGTTATGCTGCTTCCCAAAACTCTCTCCCGGGATCTCAATTCACTGTTTCGGATGCTACCCACTACACTAAATACTACAGTTTTCTCTTCCAAAACAATTAAGGTTTATGATTGACTTGCTGATCAGGAACAGCAGGAGATACCTCTGCTGACAAAATCAACCTTTCAACCATAATTATTCATATCTAATTACACTGCTGAATGAGGCCCAATTAAACAGAAGAATCTGCGGTAGGTGCAATCAAGTCAGAGGAAAGTGTAGGCTTCTTTGTCATCCCAACCATGCAAACCCACTCATTTTCTTTCTCTCAAAAGATGCACACACAGTTCCTGCAGGAGCAGAGGGAGAGGCTTTCTCAAGGACTTAAAAACAAGAGAGTAAGAATGATTAATAACAGCCTGAGAAGAAATGAAAGCAAGACAGGGAATGGATCCCTATCCCAGAGTACCTTGCTAATCGAATTTGGAGTCTGCGGTGTCTCATCCTTCAGTGCCGATGGGCTATTTCCTTCCACCTCTTTTCCTGCAACAAAAAAATGTAATTCAAAACCAGAGAAATTCTGTGCAAAACCACGGCTCATCATGGTTTTTGAAAGGGCTACTGCTAACATCACGCAAGGGAAGTTGTCATGAGGCAGAGCAGGCACACCACAATCACAGACAGGGATCTTGCGAAGCTTGAAATGGCCTGGATCCACATGCTTGGGCCATGCAACAAGATGCTCAAAAGTTAGCTCTCAAAACACAGTGGTAAACCCAACACGATGGTTGAAAATTCCAGCATATGAAGGCTGGAAAAAAAGCCAGAAATAAGGTTGCTTGTGCATCCTTAATCAGCTCCCTTCTGTGTCTGCATTATGATGCAGTCTTTAATTACATTACCACAGTCTGTTCTTTTCTTACATACCCCATGCCTCATTCAGAGTAAATAATAAACGCAACTCAGTTAATAAGCAGCTATTCAATCCTTCTTGGTCAGTATCTGGCAACTACATACAGATGCACTCGATAGCATACTTTGTTGGACAAATAATAACCATGATCACAAAATGTTACAGAAGACAGAACAGCATGTAGGCATAATTAGTAAAACAAAATTAAACGCAACTTGCAGAAGATTGATGTCTTCTGACCAAGTTATTGGTTAAAATAAGAAAGATTTTCAATTTACAAGTAGTATTTATGAACTCTATGGCATTTTCCAATCATTGTAATATATTCCCACTACTCAAATATCCCAAGCTTGCATACATTACATACTGGCATGAGTATGTGTAGTGCTAGTCCAAGCAATAAAATGCTATGATAAATCCTGTTCTTTTTGCCAACTGTAATCATGTCCTTACAGTAAAGAAAGCATAGAGCTTTTATTGAGAAAAAAAGCAGAAGATAGTCTCTGATGAGACTAGATTTTTAAGTGCCAGGATAGTCATTGTTAATCAATTGCAATGTAGTTTTCTTCTCAAAATCAGAACTTCAGAATACGGGATGCAGTAAAGAACCACCAAGACAGTGAAATATAACCCATTTGTAGCACACTGCAAACATGGGAACTGTTGAAAACATTTCTAACAATGTGTGGACCAGCCTTGGAAACAAACACCACATAATGCAAAACCAGAAAGGGAAAATTCTCATTCTCCTGAAGACAGCAGAAGTTGTCACAGATGTGTCAGAAGTCATAATTTCTCCCAGAATTATCAGAGCAGCCTTTTAAGAAACCAAACACTCTTAGAAAAGCCAGTCACAAGAAGCTCACTGAAAAATAAATATCCTCATGCCCATACCCCTCACTTCCATCATGGGACACGTGAGAGAACAAGCATGTCCTATTACAACCAGAACTGCAACTGTGCTACAGGGTTTTGCCACTAAAGAGACAGGACAAAACCATGCCCTTCATACAGGCACTAATGGGCAGTTTGGGGTATCAACTCTTAAAGGTGAGGAAAGGCTTTGTGGGACAACTGTCCCTAGAAGGTGTTCAACTCTCCACAGAGTGACAAGGGCTGGGGAGGGGCAGGGTTCAGATGTATTTCCCACCTGCCATGTGCACACAGCCGCGCTGGTGCAGAAAGCCTGGGAGAAGAGTGATGGCACGTGTGCTGATCGTGTGGGGAGGTGAAGCGGAGGAAGGACCTACGCAGACACAGAGGAAGGTGGTGCAACAACAGGGCATCTATATCCCAACCTAGTTTCCTTGCTGTCACTCCTTCCCTGGAAACACTGAGCCCTAAATAATACACTCAGAAACTTAATGTTCGTGGGCAGAAGAAAATCCCGAAAAAATCCCCAGTGGCCAGAGACTTGACAGTCCCTTTGTGCTACCATGACAAGTGGGATGGCCATAAGCACTGCTGTGTAAGGATTAGAACCTGCATTTCCGTATTTTTTCTTTCTCTGATGGTGTTTGCCTCTTTATAGCCCTCACTCTCCTCGACAGAGGAGGTTGGAAAAAACTCACAAAGCCATGTAGCTGCTGTAATTGTTTCCCATGAAGAGGTTTTTTTGTGCATGTATGGGAAACTAACATATGGTCTAAAAGTTCAAGTAAAGTTAATGGGAATCAGCTGCTGCCTGCTCCAAGGGAATGGTGTCTATTAGCATAACAGAATTCACATCCATTCTTTATTATGTCTCATTTCTTAAAGCTTAACTCCAAGCTTGTATCCATACAAAAAGCCTGAACATAAGATGTTTCTGCCTTCTCTCAGTAATGCAGGTAAAAGGATTTGCACCTGAACAATGAGATTTTCACTGTTCCTGAGGTTCTGGATCATCCTGCTCACAGAGCATTATGCAAAAAAAATGAAACATGGAACTTCTCATTCTTACCGTACCAGTTATAAGGCTTCATAAGGTATGTTTATGAAGCAGCATATACTAGTTTCTTACCCTGAACTCACTACATCTATTGGGAATTGTGAGGGAAAGGCTGTTTTTCAGAGGAGAGCTATCTTTGCTGTCAGTCCCAAGCAGACTCACTGCAGCCGTGCAGAAGGAGAGAGCCAGCTGTTGTTTGGAAATTTTGTGGAAGTTTGTCAACAACCCCCCCCCCACACACACACACATAGTTAAGTGCACAGAAAGTCCAAAAGCAAGAGACCGACCCAGAGCACAACAGATACAGTTGTCTCAGGAAAATAAATAAGAAACCACTTAAAACATACAAGAGGATAAATATTAACTGGCTACAGAAGCTGAAGCTCTTATCTCTCTGATCAAGAAAACATAATGCCCACCACAGAAATAGAGCTGAATCTCTCTCAACTTAGAGTGCTGGCTGCTACCAGGGCAGCAAAGAAGGTTCCTCCACAAAATAGCCCAACAGTTTTGCACCAAATAACAAAAAATGTTTTGGGAAAGGAATCAGTGATGCTTATGGAAACAGTCTTCACCACATTGTGAAGAAAACTGCCAAAATTCCAATCTTGTGGTTCCACAGTAGAATTACTGATACCTTCTTTTTATCCATTACTGTCATGAACAGGGAAAATAAATATTTAGTTCCTTTTCAGAAAAGTAACCAGTCCTTTTCTTTGGGTTTCTGCTGGGCATCAATCCTACAAGTGCATTTGCCTTTCCCCTTTCTAAAGAATGGTACAGTAAGCATGACTGATCAACAAGAGGAAATACAAGCTCTGATAGGTGAAATTATTGTCAATAAAACCTGTTTCTGCTGTAAATATCAGCCACATGGCCCAGTGTGAACACCCTGACTGAAACATAGTTCTGTGTATCTTTCACAGTAAAATTCCCATATTCATATGCATCTCTTAGGATGCAGATAAGCTAGGCTAAATTTTTATTTAAAGACTCTGTGTGATCTTGCAGCCTAATCCAAAAGAGAGATTCTTTAAAACTTCTTTTAGCTACTTACCCAATAAATCCTCTGAAATAGAAAATAGAGAAAAGTTCTCTCTCGTCATGGCTAGTGAAAGACAAACATGGACAAGGAACAAGAACTCATGTCTCTCTAGTTTGTGAACTTCCAATAAAAAGAAAATACCTTACTCCATTTTTTTCAGTTATGAGAACCATTAGCACTCTTGTATGTAAGCAAGAGGCAAGAAATCTAAAGTGTTATTTCAGATAGTGCCCTCTGCATTTCCCATATATTTCCTTCAAGAGAAAAAAATCCTCTTGCTGAACTGAATCCCCACAGTGTAGCTTGCCTGAGGTGTAAAGTCTGTCACTCTCTACTCACTGAAGTATTTACTTGCACACCTTTATTGTTGGAAGACGAATCCTAGGTGATGGTTCTGTGAGACCTGCAGTTCCAGCCACTAAATTCCTGGCACAAAATCACTGGGCTTTGCTGCCCACTGCACCCACTCAACACAGTCAGCCCAGTGCTCACATAAAGAAAATCTGCTGGGGTCAGGAAGCAAAACACAGACCACTGGAAAAGCCTCAAGAACACTGAAAAACAGGGAACAGAGAAATATTGGATGCAGCTTATGGACATAGATCTGGGGCTTATCTATGGTGACAGCAGCATCCTTCACAGGGATGGGAGAAGGTGGGAGGAAGCACACAGGCTCAGAGGAAAACAAGGCAGAAGCAGCAGCAAAGGAGTGAAAGGAGAGCCCACCACAGTAAATGGCAACTGAACGTGAAGAGTGACAGCTACATCTTACAGGAAATATGAGGAGAACAAAGAGACTGCAGCTCCATGGGGACAGGGAAAGAAATGAAAGGAGTAAAAGAAGTGTAAGGATAGACAAAACCCCAGGCTCCCTGCAAGAAATTCCCTTGTTGAAACAGTATAACTTCTGTTTGTTTAAGAGGGATATTCTCTCCTTTACAAACCCTTCGGCCTGTTCTATTCCTCTGCAATACTGAGGGCTACCACCCTCACTGACAACATGCTGGAGGTTACCTGGGAGAACTGTGCAGCAGAACAGAAGCTCCTGTGTGGTTCAAGGCACTTGTTCTGGTAAGCCCAGCAAAGACTGTTTGGTCTGGCTGTCAGCAAGAATCAAGGAGAAACAAGGTGACGGGGGAAGCTGAGGAAGAAACAAACTCTTCCAGTCACCTCCTCCAGACTAAAACCCTCAACTTCCCCTGGTTTCTAAAAGATTACAGCACTGAAATACCACTGTGAGGAAGTCAGTAACTTTTTTAGCATTGAAAATTCTGGTAAGAAATGAAGAATGGGCAAACTGTAAACTATGGCTCTCCATCTTCTCGAAGCAAGGGGAAGTGACTACAGCCTGGAAAATCAGTCTTCCAGCTCCCGAGAATAGCAGAAGTGAGCTGTTTACTTGCCATACATTTGTACAGACTGTACTTACGGGCAGCTGGTGGTTCAGAAGTCCCTCCAGGTTTGAAATGTGTGAGATTTTAGGTGTCCCATTATAAGTTGTTTTCAATTTGATTACCAAAAGATTGTTGAAGCTTCCAGGGGCCTCAGTGACAGCCAGGATTAGTCAGCACTGCTGAAAATAGGCTCCCCACTGCCTTGAAGCAGACACTCACAAACAAAAATACCTGCAAAATCAGAGGTCCTTGAAACATTTGCACTTAATTAGCTCAGGAAATCCAGACCTTGTTTTGCCGTACCTCTCAAAAGCCCAGAGAGTCTGCTGGGTGTTACATTTATATGAACACTGAAAACTTTTGACAGATGCTATGTTCTCTCTCTAGATATCGGTGTTTTGAGATCTCATGAAGGTGCTGTGAGGTTTGACTATTTAGCACTGACATGGCAGCTGCAGATGACAGCTCTACAAACTTGTGCCTGCCCCCTGAAGCCCTTGTTTACAGCCTGGAACTGAAGCATTGTCTGCAGACTGCAATCAAGGAAAGACTTGAATGTTTATTGTGAGCAACAAATTCTGAAACAAAGAAAAAAAGGTGAGCTCTTTTTCCTTCAGAAGGGGTGCTGGTAAATTCAAAGTAAAAAAAAGATGTAAAGAGAATGCTTAAAGCCAGTCTGCCATTCATTGCAACCTGTCAAGATTCCTGGTACTTGTAGTGCTTGTAGATATTTACAGAACATTAACCACAGAAAGTCTGCTCTTGTAATATTTATCCTAGGCTCTAAATCTGAACAGGCAAACCTGCCATTAAAAGTCTGCAAATGGAGCCAGTAAATCTTAAACGAGTCCAATGCTTAGGGTGAAACACATCAAGTGCCTCGAAGTGGAAGCGCCTGAAAACATTTGTCATTTTTTAAATGTGAGGCCATGCACTGTTCAAACAGTCACAAACCCCAGCTCTGATGCCCTCCATTCCCACTTAATGCCACAGCAATGAAAAACAACAGCATCACGAAAGCAGCACTATCTGGGATCCAGTAATATCTGTGTTGTAGCAGCTTCTCTCACATCCTTGGCAGCATGCCAAATTATCTCCTTGCAGTCAAGCACCTGACACACGCTACTTTCTGCACTGACACACCAGAAACCAACCTGGGCTGAGTGGGTAGATGTCATTGTCGGTCCCGAAGAACAGATTGCGCGTCAGCTTGCGAGGATCGACCTTCTGAGGAGTGGATGATGCCGGACAGAGGGAGAACCTGCGACGAAGAAAGTTCTCCTCCTTCATGGCATGAGCTGTGGGGGTTTTCTGAAAAAGAAAGATAGAAATGACAGTTCATTTTATGATGCAGGAAATCAAAGTTTCACACCTAGATGACTCTGCTGCTTCAAAGCCACCTAATTCTAGGTAGTGCACCAGACCTTTTTACAGAGTCCCAGAAGGGTATGCAGGAAAAAAAAGAAAGTTATATTAGTTTGAAGCTACAATTACTGATTTTCTGACTCTCCATATCTGCAAACTGTAGGGAGCAGGACACTGGTCCTTGGTGAATCCAGGGAGTATAATATCTTATTACCTACAGAGATCTATTAGGATAATAGCTACTTATTGGGTCCATTCAGTGCATAGTAAGTAAAATTCACTTTTTTTTTTCCAAGTCTCTTTCATAAATGCAGCTCCATTGCTGTCAGCAGAGTTACACCATTTCCACAAAAATCAACATGAATCTGAGCTATGTGGAGGAAGACTAGCTGCACTGGCTGCAGAGAGCAGTAAGCAGAGATCATGCCAGTGTTACTTCTGCTCTTATTTCCAATTATAGCACATATGAATAATTTCAGTTTTCTTTAAAATGCCATTTAGGTCAGCCTCGCAGTGCGATCAGTAAGATAACCTTTGGTGCTCTGTGAGTGTAAAGACCAGCATTTCTCTCCCCAAAAGCCCCCCTGCATCCCTATACAAGAGCCTGGTGGTACTTTGCTCTTTACCACCACTTGGCTAAAGCATTAGACTATCCTGGCTGGAATCAAAGGTTTCTTTTATACCCATCCAACAAGCAGTTCTTTCTTACCCTTAACAAGCAGATATTATGACTGTCTCCTCCCTGAGTTACAAGCTTTATTCTCTCACCATGTGTAGCCAGAGGAAGGGCTCTGGATAGCAGTAAAAGTGTTAACCCAGCCTCTGGGTGGGCATCACACACCACAGGTTCTGCTGTTTCTCTGGGGGACAGTCACTGAGGTAAGAAAAACTCTTTAAGATAGTACACATTTTCTGAAACGAGTCTCCAAGTTTTCACATCTCTTTTAGGCTACTGGGAAAGCAAAGAAGACAAAGCTGCCCAGTCACAGTGCAGTTCCAGAGAGCAAGACACCACATTCTCCAAAAGCCCTATTTGTTATCATGGCCCCCTCTGTGAAGTGGCTGTATGACTGTACACACTCAGCAGCAGCATTTCGCTGTAACCCCTTCAGACAACCCCTGGTGAAAGGCTCTGCACAGACACGCACACTGGACGGGGCTGCCGTGGACTGAGCCTTTGCCTGGCGCCTTACGCGATGACATGTGATGACAGCCGGGTGAAACGAGGTGGCTGCAGCTTTCCACTCGCTGCTGCCCTGCCTCCTGTCGGTTCAACTGCCCAGAAAACAGCCCTGCAAACATATATCCAGGCTCAAAACATCCTCGGGTTCCCATTGGGGCCAACAGCATCTCTGAGGCAGCAGGCAACACCTAATTTGGCAATGTAAATAAACCTTTATTTGCTCAGAAACTCTTGACTGCATACAGCTGGGCAGGGAGAAGATGCAAAATTAAAGCTAACTTTAAAAAAAAACAAAAGAGAGAGGAGGAAAATACAGCTAGTCATGTGTCTGAAAGCAAAATATTTAAAAATAATCCAGGTCTAAATAGCTGGGTTTGGAATGCTAACAGTGAGCTATTTTTTGTCCTTGTTCCCAAAAAGGCAGTCTCAACTCTCCACCTCTAGAACTGCTGGTAAGTGGCTCAGAACAAAAGCAGATGAGTGGGATACTTTCTCCAAAAAGACATGACCTGGCGAGGCTGTGCTGACTGTGCAGGAAGGCATTCAGAAAGCCAAGGCCCACCTTGTGGAAAGCAGGCTGGGGAACTGGTTACAAACATAAAACATCCATCCATCAGCTCTTATGCCCTGCCAGGGTAACAGAAAAGCTGTGTCCATCATCATTTTGTCTCAGCAATACCACAAGCCATGTCAGTGAAGAGCTGCCAGCCAGCTCACACTGATGTCAGTGGCAAAACCCCTCCAGAGCAACAGCAGGCTGTGTATTGGGTCAGACACACCAAAACACAATTTCTTTCAGCTGTTGCTATATTTACTATGCAGAGAGACCAATACTCTAACATTTCCTTCACTTACTCTTTCACACTATTTAACCACAGGATAATTGTCAGAATTCCTGTACTGATGCTCTTTCATTACCACAGTTATTTAAGCCATGGGCTTGATGGCAAGTAATCTGGTGCCTTGTTCGACTGGGAATTGCCACTAGACAATAACAAAGGAAAAAGATTTTTCTCAGGTCTGTAATTTCCTGTCTCTTCTCTTACATATCTTAATACAAACTTGTGGCAGCAGGTCATCCCTTTTTGACCACACAGATCAATTTGGGAAGTTCTTCTTAACGGGGTGCCTTTGGGCAGAAGACCCTCAGTGACTGAAGCTCCATGAGAAGCAGCAGCAATGTGTCTGTCTGTCAGTCACACGCTGTGCCACCAATATCCCAGCATCCCGTCCTGTTCTTCCAAGATATCTAAGGTCGCACTGCTCCAGTTCATGGGCACTGATCCTTCTGACATCTGACCCTCATCCAGACAGGCTCTTATGCCATCCACACTAGCATGGCCTTCCCTCCAACTGGAAGCTAACAGCAGCAGAGCCTTTAGTTCCATGTGGCGTGCTCACAGTTCAACTTACTTTTCCTTTATTTTGGGTGAAAGAGAATAATTGTTGGCTTGCAGTTCATTCCCTGAGACTGCACCATCTTAGATTACCATTATATTTTTTCAGAAAAAGGCCGAGACGGACAGACTCAGCCTAGAAGATTTCAGCTCACTACACAGTAAAAAATGTAGCTCAAAATCACAGAAATGGACTTTCTTTTGCACTTTCATTTTTTTAATACATCAGATACTTTTTTTCCTTGTTGAGAGAAAACGTACTTCACACTACTAAGATTCTATCATACACCTGAAATATTTGGTTGTGCTTCCAAAAGACATCTCTGTGTGTGTCTGCATCTGTATCTACCCTGTTTTATCCTCCCTCCCAATGCCACTTGTATTATTTGCAAAAGTCAAGGAACTCCAACAGGCATAAGAAAACTTGAAAATATCAGTTTCTTAAAAGTTGCATCTTAGAAGATCAATGGCTAAAGAAAGGGAGGGAAACTGTAGTTGTCTTCTGACAGAAGGACAGTACCATGAACTCAGTTATTACCAAACATCAGTGAATCCAACATAAGCCACAAATCCATAAGAGACTGAGGCCTCATTAACTCAATTACTCAGAGAGCTACTTGTTATATCTGTCCATAAGGTCTGACTGCCCAAGCTGACTTCAAATACCATAAAGCTTGTGAGAGCTGTAGGGGATGATGAACAGTACATGCCAGGGGCAATTTTGCAAAGGGATCTAACAGGAGGGTGGGAGGTGTGTTCAGTGTTAGACACCTAAATAATCCAGTCTCTGCTCAGAATCACCTGTGTGAGACAGAAGGGTGTAAAGGGTTTCAAGAATATTGCCTTGTACTAAATCTACTTTCATAGCATTAAAGTGTAATTATCTAGAAAACATTCAAAAGTTCAGTGGTGATGAAGTATCTGAGAAGATATAAGCAACTATAGAAGATAGGCTTCTAGACACGAGTGATTTTGATCTTCAAATCTTTCATGGCTGATTTGAAGATAACGTTGTTCTGAAACCCAAATTTACTTCTATATCAGTATTTTGGAGGTTGCTTCAGGATATGGCAGATGCTTCACAGAAACCAGTTCTGAGGGGGCCCAGGGAATAGAGAGAAGGCAAAAATCAAAATTGGGCCAGAACTCCAGAAGGCCAAAAATTGCCATTCTGTTGCCAAACCACTTATGCAACACAAGGCAAGCCATTTCACCCACTGCTCCTGCACTCCCTCCAAATCCAGCAGATGAGATGGAGAATTGTCCTAGAAAGACAACGTCTTAAATTGAAGATGCCCACTGATGCAGCATTCACAAGCTCTTTCAGGAAACTAACTTCGTAATGAAGAGCTTTCACTCTAGCTCTTAGAATAGACCCAGTTCTTAGTCTTGACAGATTAAAGCACCTTGAAATTTGCAGCTCAGGTCACTTCTGGCCTTCTACTCTGCGGTCTTGATCGTAAAAATGAATGAACTGTAATACAGACAGTAAGGACAGAGCTACTAAGCACAGGCAATCTCAGGATTGCCTCTTCTGTGGTGACAGTAGTAAGCAGTAATGGGCTATTAAGTGTGGGCTGTTCACAAGAGCTTAAAAAGGAATAAATAACTCATCAGCAAGAAATAAACTTCATACTAACCCTGTCTTTGAGGCCACTTTATTTTTTAAAACCAAAAAATACAGCAGATGAGAAGTCTATGTCAAACCACCAAGAAACACAGGACAGATGAAAGTGGTGAACTTAACCCAGTGCAATAGCTCGACGGGACTTTCACTCCCAGGCAGCTTCAGGAACAGCCAACGAAGATGAATGGAGCAAGAATAAAAGTTCTTTATCAGCAAACCTCGTGGCTGCCATTAAAGCAAACAGGAACTGCCAGCATTGTCCTCCTCTGGCACTGGACCCATTTTGGGTGAGAGCAAGAACTAATACACTTACAGATGATCAGTGTTGGTGCAGAGATGCTGCTCTGCATTCTGGGCCTTTTGTGCTTTCTCGGAAGATAATGGCAGCTTTCAGCATTGGGTCTGAAGCTTCTGGAGCTGGAATTTTCCTGGTTTCTTCTTTAAATTTTCAAAGTTACTGATATATAACTACCACACAGCTAAACACTGTGCAGATATTATGTTGTCCCAACCCTCTGCAAACTGGCGGGTAGGTTAGTTTGCTTACTCTCATTTTCAGCACTTTAAAATAGATTGGAAATATGTACTTCTCTATAAATAGTTAATTAGGGGGTTTGTATAGTCAAGAAGGCTGTGCTAGTTAGGAGGGGCTCTTAATTTATTCAAACCCCTTCTCTTTTTTTGGTCACTAAGTATTTCCCAGAAATTAAATTAAACCATATTATGTATTCACAGAAGTCATTCATTCCAAAACCTGCATCAATAGAGAAAATTAAATCCAAAGATATTGACATTTCCTGGTCCCATTAACCCTGAGGAGGTAAAAATTTCGTGAATGAAATGAGAAGGAAAATTGTTAGCAGATACATTTCTAGTGATTACAGTTCTAAGTATTCATAAGGAAAAACAGCAGCCCAGATCCTCAATGAGGGTAAATTATTAGTTCAGTGATGTACTGGTAATTTACAACAGCTGAAGAACCACAATACAATTCAGGAAGTCTGTGAAATCTGTTTCTGAAAGCTATTTCCAAAAATGCCTATTAATAAGATAGATAATTGGACAACCAACCCCCACTAGCAGTTAAATAAAACCTGATACAATGAAAAGTGGTTGTGCAGGCAATGTTTTTCTCTACCTAATTCATGTTTGTTTGTTGGAGAAACACACATATTACAGTTGACACTGAATATTTTGGGCTGTTGTGCTTTTAGTTGGAACCTGAAGCAATGGAGTAGGTGTCAGCTATCCTCCAGAATTATTTAGGGTCAGCTATACTCTGTGGTCCTAGCAAGGGGACCTCTCCTCACCAGTGGTGGTCCCTGACATGTTCCTCCTAGACCATGTCATGCTCTGCTGGATCCCAAACCAGCCCCAGCAGCTCCATGGTGCCTTACTCTCCCAGTCCTCTACGCATTCCAGACGAATACACTGAAATGCTGGTACTGAAGGAGTGCTCCAGTTTTAAGGATTGCCATACCCTCTGCTGCATGCCCTATTACTCAGCTTGACAATCAGTCCAGGCTGGAAAATCAAGTACTGTGGGTTGCTGAAGACACCCACCTACAACAAAGGAACGGGTTTTATTAAAATCATATGCAACAGGAATGATTTCTCTCAGCTGCTTTGGCAAGCTCAGGAGTATGGCTGGTTTGTCCCAACAATCTAACTCAAAGCTCACGGGTTCTGAAGAGTCCTTAAAGCTGCCCCCCTTGTGCTGTTTTTGTCGAAGTTGCCTACCACAGCCACCCTCAGCAATCTGCCCTTGCTTTCTCTGAGAACAGAAGAACAACCTCTTTCTACCACCTTCTGCCTCCCTCCCTGACTTTTCCTGCACTGGGCAGTGAAACTTACATAGTAATCAGGACAGAAAACTATTTCCTGCCTTAATTCTCTGTAAGATGTCTTGATTAATGTTTCCTTTGTATACACCAGAACATTTCTAGCTGTAGGCACACCAGGAGCACTAAGATGCATAATCTTCTTATGACTAATCTCTCTCTACAGTGAGCATTATGTACAAAGACCACAAACAGAACAACTACAGGCAAAACCAGGCTCTGAATGCCTACAACAAGAAAAAATATCCCAGATTGATCCTTTTGGGGAACCCTATCTAGCTCAGGACAAAGAAATTTCAAGGTAGGGTCACAAAGGTCAAAACATTTATATTTGATATGCAGGAAAACCCTCTCTTCAGAATCATCTCTGGTTTGGATAAACATCTGTAAGCAAACATCAGCCCATCACTAGAGCCATGTTGTGTTTGGAAAAGGGATCACTGCAACCTTACAGCTTAGAAATGTGTATTGCAATAAGCATTACATACACAATCGTCATATGGAGTTTTTTGGCTTAAAACATTGCAATTTACTCTGTAAACATTATGCTAGTGATTTCTTCCAACTAAGAATATTGAGTGGGTCACTGAAATGAATTTTTAATGATTTTTACATCCACCTCCTCTGCCCTTTAAACTGTAAATTGATTGTTATTCAAAGGCTATTAATTTAACAAAGCATATTAAATTTCCCACTAGCACTGAGGAGCTTGTCCTGACTTAGCATTTCACTGGTCTTTCCCCTTGCTAACTGCATAGATCATACCTCACTTGCTGTAATTACAACTAGTACATCAACATGAATTATATCTGTGGTAATGGCAAGTGCATGCAGAATTGAAGGTCTAACCTGTACTACCAGAAGGATGAGAAAGTCCCCAGCACCCAGTGAAAAACAGGAGTGAGCACCTTTCCTGCAGATCTTTTTTCTTGATCCCTCACTTTATTTTCAGTAAGTCATACTTTGCATAATCTCCTTAAAGCCCTGATTTCTGAAGATACCTCATGCAAAGGTATTTTATTGTAGCATCTATCTATGCAAGAATGTAAGGTACTGGCTTTGAATCATCTTCAGACCTTTAATCCCATGTTCTAATATATTCAGCTGAAGAGGTAAATCACACCTGTTAGGCATACATCAAACACCTTATCCATCCTACTGAATTTTTATTCAAAGTTTACCATTATTTGTTACTGATCCCTCTAATCAGCATTCCTTTTAAGCAGGAAAACAAAGTCAAAACTGAAGACTCCCCACCAGAACATCATGTACATCCAAGCACGTGTGCAATGTATAGGAAGAAATGTGCCACCCCAGATTACAACTCATCTCCTGATGCAGCTTTTGTAACAAACTAGCCAAGAAATTCCAGTAATGATCCACTTGGAAAAAAACTCAGGAACCAGACCTCGGCCTGTAAATTTCTTTTCATCTATAAATATTTATATATGTCTTTAATTTGAAGTTTTGTATAGATGACACAGGCATTAACATGGCTGCCACTTCATGTGGCTGTCACAGTTGCTTCTTGGCAGTGGATTCAAGATCTAGTTACATCAAAATTAAGGTCTAAGTCTAATTTGGGCACACAAAGTGCCTTTGAGCTAGGCAGCTGGAGTAGGGCTAACAGTGTGGGCTACAGGGAAGACATGCAAGGCAGGCTAGAAATTGTATCTGAGAAATCAAGCAAGCACCAGATGCCCAGATCATTCTGAAACCCATGCTGGTGCCTGCTACTTGTTCAAGCTCGTTTAAGTGCTCAGGCAAGCAGATATAAGCCTTGCAATACAGATGACCCTTGAATCCCTGCTGCTTCTGCTGGAAGTGTGGGCACAGCCCCTGGGCAGCACACAGCAGTCCAAGCCAAAAGGCAACACTCCCTTTGACTTCCATGGGAGTCAGGTTCAGGCACAGAGACAAAGTATGAGGTTAGGCACTAAAAGACAGTGTTGGAAGCTATGTACTAGTTAAGGAAATAAGTACTCAGTTCATAAGTACCCAGTTATGAATGTCAATAAAAATAGTATTAGGCCCAAAGGTGAAAACATTGGACATATGATTCAAAATATCTCCATCTGAAAGGCAGATTTGAAGTGCTCTGCTTCCTTTCTGCAGCGATGAATATCAATGGCTCACCTACCAGTTACAGTTTTGATTGGAGGCCCACTGTGAACACCATGCCTCCAAGCCTGGGCACTTCAGGGAGCAAGTATCCGAGTCCCATGAACAGTATTAACAAATTACATAATGGTAAACCACATCCACCTTTGACACACTGAGCTTTCCACTAATTATCCTTAACTCACACAGTATTTGTTGCTTGGGAATGGCTATCCCACATCCCCCCATGCCCTGAAGTGTTCCTGTGTGCTGTTAGCAATGTCTCCTGATGACCTCCCATACAATCCTTTTCAACTCGAGCTGGGTACCTAATAGAACAGCTTTTTAATAGACCATGTTTTCTAGAGGCACCTTAAGGGTGAGAGACTCCAGGCCATGGTAAGGGCCACCCTGATGGAGTCACCATGACAGCCCTTGGGAAGAGGGAACCCGGTCCGGCACGACATCTGCTATTCCCCACTGCCTGCAGGAGAGCTCCAAAGAGAATGGCTCTTTGCAAGGCCTGACAGCATTTGGGATAAGCCCAGGGCATGGAGTGAAACACACTATCAGGTACATGGAAACACAAACACGACATTAACTTAGTTGCTTTAGCTAAAGCTATCGGAAATTTAAAGGCATGACAAGAATACATTGCTTCAGACAAGCACATAGTTACATCATTTGCAAGCAGGCCACATCTTCAAGGTCAATTCTTGCCTTGATATTTTTCTTTTGAAAAGAACATATTAAAGAGCATCATTACAGCCTCATACTTCTATCTAAATCACATAATTAGATCATATTCCCTTTAAATGGAAGGATCCTACTTCAAGCTTTAATGACATTTAAAAACAACCCAGACGACTGCAAGACTCACTGATGGCTTTCTATGATATCCACCTCTGGCTTTATATAATTAAATCTAGAAAAGATTGTGCCTTGGGGCTACACTCCCACCACACAATTGCTAGGAAATACCAAGCTAATTTTAAGACCTGCTTTCATGCTTGATAGTGTCCTCCTGACATTATTCCCTTGTTTGTGAAATATTGTCCCTTTGTAACAAAGTAAACCAAAATCAATTTCTATCTCAAGTCCTGTTGAGCCATTTCCAGACTCAGGCTCAAAAGGGAGCTATGACACGGCACTAAGGCAAAGGTAATGGCAGGAAAGGATGTTTACAAACCCTCTTGCAAGACAGAAAACAAGTCACAAAGTCACAAAACAATGTCACAAAGATTCACTTCCAGATTATGCCATGAGCATCCACTCTCCCGAACATATGCTCACAAAGAATGAAATGGACAATCATAAATGCCAAGAATTTTAGATTAGAAGTATATTTCTTCTTTGAAATCTTGTATAAGCACAAACTATATTTCCACCCAATGGCTCTGACCCCACGCCTACAAAATTTTAGCTGACCTGGCTCATCTGCTTTTGAAGAACGACTAAGCAATGGAGAAATTATCATATCTCATGGGGCTCCAGTCATGCTGATTTTTCCACTCCTCTACTTTCTTGTTTCTGCTATCAGATTCAGACAGGATCGGTAAATCTCAGGGGTCTTCATAAGGAGGGCTGAATAAACATGACCAGATAAATTTTAAGGAAGAGCATCTATTTTTGAAGAGATCCTTATATGTCCCTGTTTAGCTTGTCAAGACTTTTGGGCTCTGTAGTATACTGAGATCTGCTGTACAGTGGTTTAAATTTAGCATCCACCTATGCTTCCTCTGATACAGCCACTCTCTCCAAAATTCTACAGGAAATTAATATACTGTTTACTTTTTCATAACCCTCACTGTTTCTCAGAGATGAGAGCATCCAGCTTTTCCTTCAACAATAGTTAAAAGATGGTACTGCAGTTATTTTGGGCCTAGATTTTTAATTAAAAAACTCTGTGGAAAGAGGGAAACTCGACAACCCACAAAGAGCATTCAGGGTGGGATTATGCTGTGTTAAATAAGCCAAAAGGACTCAAACTATGCAAAGGCCGATGCAGCACACATAATGAATCCACTCTCAGCCTCAGTTCTCAAGCCACAAACCTTTCTGCACCTACCTCAGTCCTTCCTTCTCTCCCAGTTTATCCATGACAGTGAAAACAAGGAGACAGGATAAATTCTTTGTACTATGGCTTTCCTTTAATTCAGCCAGAGGGAGTTTTAGGCACATTTGGGTGTGAATAAGCACACCCCTATCATACAAATTTAACAGCTTTTTTCTCTTTGCTGATCTCCTATCTGTTCAACTAAAATTATTCCCATATTTTTCCAGTGACTACTCTGCTACTCGTACTGTCCCACTACCAAGTGCAGTGTGCTGGGCATAAGCTAGACTGAAACTGTGTGATTTATCAGCCATAAGCTACAGCCCTGGAGAACCCAGGCTCCTGGTCTTGTGGGCAGCAAACCTAGCAATACAGCTCTTGACAAAAGACACGAAATCTGAAAGCTGTGGAATTCAAGAAGAAAACTCTTCTCCTCACTTTAAAGTTAACCTATATTGACACCAGCTTTTTTTTGTAACTGAATGGAAAGATCCAAGCAAAAAAAAGCCAAACTGAAACAGAACAGTATTGCTTAGCTATAAACCCTCCTTGCTACAAGGACTGGCAACCAGAAATACAAGGAGGGGTCAAAATCACCCCTGCCTGGAGAGCTGGGAGCTCCCAGCTGGGGAGAGTAAGGAAAGCACCAACCACGCAGCACAACACCAATGCAAGGATATCCATGCCATCTCCAGCACTGCCACAAGGGAGGGAGGAGAGCTCAAAGGAGGATATGGAGAACAAGGGGCACCTGCAGACTCCCATTTATAGATTTATGGATCACACTGACCTTCAACATGTCATAAGAATAAATGTGGCTTTAAACAAACAGAAATCCTTGCCTCCCACACAAACACAAGCTGAGGCCTGGCCCAGAAGGAAGATCAAGTCCTCAGTGTCCAGACTGGCCCTGACTGAAAGGAAGCCAAACACAATGCAGCCATTCACAGCATTTTCTTTATCACTGTGCTAAGAGCAGCTATACAATGCTTTCCAATAAAGGCCACAGCAATTTATCACAGAGAGACAGGAGTTAGCAGGAAACACTCCCGTTATCTCTACTATGGAAAGGAAGTGACAAGGAGAAAGGCTAAAAGGTGACAGACAGTTTTTATGAGGCTGGGCTTCAGCCCCTCTCAAGGCTGACCAGCTCTTCTTTTCCACACCAGGAAAAAAGTGATAGGGTGGGTCTCACACAATAGGAGTTGGAGTTGCCACGCTATGACTTTTCAATAGAAACAAACCAAAACAAATGAAAATATCTGTACTGCCTCAGCTCCTCAGGCTATGCAAGGCAGGGAAGTTTTGTGGCCTCCTTAGCAGAGTGATGCTGATTCAAAGAAGTGAGTGCTGAGCATCCAGCTGGTCGAAGAGAGGCCTGAAGAAGGGGCAGAGGAGAGTGAGAGCCCATGGTGCTTTCTGGCAACTATTTGGTCTGTATTAGAAAAGCAGGCTTCAAAGTGGTTGCTGCCTACAAGCTCCAAACACAGAACAGTTTATAAACACAGGAGCCTAGATGGAAAAGATCTGAAAAGTTTGGGAGGACAACAAGGGAAACAATAAACAAATATCTCTGAAATGAAGTAAGGAAACACTTAAAATGGCAGAAGGCTAGATGGTCTGTACAGACCTTTTGGTGCCTCTAAAAGGTGCAAAATCTTTAACTTTCCATAGCTGTGCACGCACACCATATTCCCCTACAGGGCATAAACACAGGCTGCTACTATCAGCTGCCAGTAACAAATACTGTTGCTCAACCATCAGCAATCAGGAGGCACAGCAATCAAAAGTGTTAGGAGCTGTACAAACACATAACAAATAATTGTCCCTGCCTGAAAAAGCATACTGTGTTTCTATGACTCTGAGGCAGCTCTTGCTACGCAGCAACAGACCACAGCATGTAATGTCCAAGTGAAGCAGAGAAAACTAAAGAGCATAACATTATGTCTTTCCCTTGATCAGGTCAGTTCATTCAGTGTCTTTCCCAGCAAAACTAATCTTCCACTGCAGTCTTCTCTTCATCTTTAGAGAGATGTACAAACACGGATATTAACAACTTCTCTCCCGTGCAGCTGCCAACGCATCATCTCAGACACCAGTGATGTGATTGCTTTTAAGGACAATTGTGTGTTTCATAATGAACAATTTCCTATCCGGTTAAAAGTGGAGGTGACGAGACAAAAAAAAAGGAGCTGTTCAAAACTGTTCACCAAAGGATTCTACAGGGAGTGGGGCCAAGCCAATACTGCCTCTGTCTGTCAGTGCCACATAAACTGTCCTGACTGCAAACCATGCTGCCAAGAACTGCAGGCAAGGACCTGTCTGATGTCCCTGCCGCTCCTTCCAAGACTGGCAATCTTGTTGGACTATTTAAGGTGAAAGTTCTGTTGTTGACAGCCTGCAATTCTCACCCGATGCAAACAGAACAGACAAAACCTGTGAGCCAGCTCAGGGAGATAAGTCATCTAAACCAGCAAAAGGACTACCACAGATCACTTTCCTCCTAGAAAGAACCAGCAAATACCAGGGCAAGCTGGACACCAGGCTGAGGTACAGCCCAGCTGCAGATTTGTCCAAGGTTAGCTGCTTGCTTTTGATGACCATACACCAGTTTTAACAACTGCTGCCTGCCTGTGCCACCGTGACAGCCCCAGAACCACCCAGCTGCAGCCCCACCCTGCAGGCAAGAGTCCTAGCTCCCTCACGGGACTCACTGCTGCCACCTTCCCATCATTGGAGTCATGGGGAGTCAACGAGCTCAGGGAAAAAACATCAAAGATTTCCACCCTGCTCTGCAAAACAAGCCACTTGCAGTGCAGAAAGCTGTTTCCGAAGCTGTGCTCAGTCTGGAAGTAATGAAGTTGAGAAACGCAGCATGGAAATGGCACTCACAATAAGCAAGGGTGGGAATTAAATGAGACAAAGGTGACACTAACTCATAGGAAACTATTAGGTTCTGAGAAAATTTATTTGCCTCAGCAACCTGGCAAGGTAATTCTGCCAACAAGCAGCACAACAAAGCACGTTCCTTCCAGTAAAGCTTTGCAGTCCCCTAATGGCACCAGCTTCTCCTCCTCAGAGACTCCTTCACCTCACCATCACCTGCCTTAAAATAACCTCTTATTTGCAGAAGAAAAGGATCATACTCATTTATTTACTCTGTGGTAAAAGAGAACCTAGAACTTTTAGTTAGGTCCTACGTTTCCAGACACTTGTCATCAGTCATGTGCAATTAAGACAGTTCTCCAGAAGACCCTAGTCTGTTGGTGGCACTGACTTTCCCCAGTTCTCTGAATATAAAGTTTCCCCCTTTACCTGCAAACACCAAGAGTCTTCCCTACACATTTCTTGCTACAAGGCACATACTGATCATTAGATTAGCAGCAGTACTGGGAAAACCCCATCAATAAACCATGATATTTGGGATTATAGTATCTGATTGGAATTTTTCAAAGTTTCACTCTGTACCTGTTGCGCATTGGTCTTTAAACTGCCCTTCCCTGCCAATGACTGAGGTAGATGACCACAGATAAGTGTTTCACACCCACCAGGCACTCACATTTCAGTGATGCAAGAGGCTTTTCAGGACCCAGATTTGCAATCTTGCTGGAACACCTCTGTATTTCCCTGCCAGCTCAAATGAACTTCCAAGTAAGCATTACTGGAATTTGCATCTCTGCCATGGCTCTCTTACATTGCCAACTTGCTGCAAATAAAAACAAAGATCAGCAACCAGCCTGAAACTGAATAAAGCCTTGCATACTTTATTTAAAAATAATTAACAACCATGATTCACATGACTCACAGTCACGACTTTATAGCCAACACACAGTTAAACTTCTTAGTTTAACTGTGAATACACAACAACAGTAACACCAAGTCTTTTCACTGCACCTCCATTCACAAAGATAAGATTATAAATACACGGCATATTCAACACTTGCTTGTCAGGGAGTTATTGAGGCAGTCTGCAGACCAAGGCTTGTTCTATACATGATCTTCGTACCAGTGCACCCATGTTAAATTACAAGTATTATTTGGTGGTATATTTCTGCCAATACAACAAAAGCGTGGATGCAATCAGAGCCAAATAAAAGTGCTTTATACTGGAATAGCTGGTTCTTCTTTCCCACAGGGAACAAGCTACACTGGTATAAGCATGTCCCTACTGGCATAGCTGAATTCCCACTTGGGGAGTATTTTATATCAGGGTTACAGAACACTAGTTAAAAAGTAGTGCAACTTGTTTACATAGGCAAGACCTAATTTTGTAGAGGATTTGCTCCTCATCTTCAAAACACTACTAAAACTCCTAATTCTACAAGCAATCTAGAAACAGAGCACACTTGGGCTGATCAGGGGTTTAGCTGACTAAATATACCACAAATCAATACAGACCACTGGATAAGAATAATAACAACAACAACATAAGGAGGAGGCACACATTCATCTGGGCTCTCACTAATAAAGACTTTGGGTAGGTGAGAAGCTACCCAAGTTGTTCAGCAGCAGAGGGCAGTAAAATGGCCAACCTTATTATATCAGTCCAAATTCCTGAAAATGTCAACTGATGAAGCAAATCACAAGATGCCACTGACACAGCTGCTTCTATCAGAATTCAAGCCTCCAGGGAGTTGAGTGCCGGTGTGTTTTTGAGCAGACAGGCAAAAATGTAAATAGTGTGTTCAGGTAGTTCTAAATCCATTAGAGGCAATTCCTGCCAGTGAACAGTTACCAAAGCATAAGGCTACAAATGTTCAAAGAACCCAAAGAACCCACTGCAATTGCATGAGACTGCGTCCAGTCTCAGAGGCCCAGGGACAGAAACAAAGAAAGGAGACAGAAAGGAGGGGAACGAGAGATGAGGGGAGAAGAGGAGGGCAGGTCAAAAAGGAGAGGTTGAAAGGCAAAAAAAAAAAAAAGAAAAGAAAAAGAAAGAGCCTACACAAAGGGAGGATTTTAAAGGGTTATAAGAAAGTAGGAAGGCTCAGACTCGGGGAAGGAGAAAAGGACACTCACCACAGTGCTTGCTGTCTCAGACTGCAATCACTCTCCTTTCCACCACGACACCTGCATTCAGCGCCACCATCCCTTCCCCAGGTCCTCACCACCTGCTACATGCATGGAGGCTTTCTGATTCCCTCCTGGATACTACACTCCTCCAAGCTGCAGATCAGCACAGGACCCAGAGAAGACACCCGCATGCTCTGCTCCAGGGGCACATGGCAATCAAACACACCTCCCACATGCTGCCAGCGCGTTGTCTACCATCCCAGCTCTCCCTCAGAAAACCACAACAACCCTCAAACCAGGGTGACTGTGGAAGAAAACCCTGAAAAGAAGCACAGCGTGATTCAATCCAGTGATATGTCCAAAGAAAGCCTTAAACAATAGCCCTGACGGGTGTGATCTGCCACTGTTTGGCAGGGGAAGTTCAAGCTGCAATGCCCATCGAGAATAATTAATTGTCAGCACTGTTAACAGTTTCACTGCTGATCAAAGAAGCTGGGCAGCACCGAGAAAATTACAGACAGTTGCTGTCACTTATTCAAAGCATGCCAGCAATAAATAATCTGCAACTTTGTGACAGACTATTCCTGTCATGCATAATCTCTTTGCGCTCTTTCCCTTTCATTTTAGTGGCTTCTTGGCACACAGAATCCCTGTGCAATCAAAAGGGAAAAAAAAAAAAAAGAAACCACACCAAAACAGGTAGTTCACTCTTTTCTGTAATTAAACTGAAAGGAATAAAGTAAATCCTTGCAATGGTGGGCTGGTGATGGTGGAAATCAGTCAGTGAACTCTCCACGGGGCTCAGATACAAAGGAGTTTGACAAAGATTTCTCAGCTGATGCAATTGAGCACAGTAAAGGCACCATTTCCTAAGCTGCACAGAACCTAAACCTGCCATGCAGAGGCAGGTTTGCCAAACACAGAAACAGACTTCAGGCACACTAGCACAGTGTTACTGCTTTAGCTTTAAAAATAATCCAATAGATGTTGCTAGTTACAGTATCCCATAGCAATTGTATACATATTTCAGTAGGCAAGCATGCATAGTTACAGCCCTGCTTCTTCCTCTGTCACTCTGCATCTGGAAAATATCCACATTTTTTCCTCTGTGGGTTTTCCCGATATTGCTAAATTAAGAGATAAGCACAGAACACACCCCTTGGCCAAAGCTCACTCCCAACGCTATTTGTGTAGCTGCTGTTCTCTGCAGCATGTGTTCTTCCCTGGCCCTCACACTCTCACACTGAAGGAGGAGTTTTACAAATAATAGCTTTATCTGCTGGTGTCACCCACTGCAAGTGTATCAGTCTGTCTCTTTTTGTACACAGTTTTACAGTGACTTCATAGAATTAGAATCGTACAATGGTTTCGGTTGGAAGAGACCTTAAAGGTCATCTTGTTCCAAACCACCCTGCCATGGGCAGGGACACCTTCCACTAGTAGATCAGGTTGCTTAAAGGCCCATCCAGCCTGGTCTTGAACTCTTCCAGGGATGGGGCATCCACACTTTCTCCAGGCAACCTGTTCCAGTGCCTCACGACCCCCACAGTGAACAGTTTCTTTCTAATGCCTGATCTAAATGTCTCCTCTTTGATTTAAAACCATTCTCCCTTGTCCCCCCACTATCTACCCATGTAAAAAGTCATTCATCCTCTTTTTTATAATCCTTTTAAGTACTGAAAGGCCACAATGAGGTCTCCCCAGAGCATTCTCTTCTCCAGGCTGAACAACTCCAGCTGTCTCAAGGAGAGGTTCCAGCCCTCTGATCTTCATGGTTCTTCTTTGGACTCACTCCAACAGGTTTATCTCTATCTTTGGTTCAGGTGAGAGATGTGGGAAGCCTGACTGCCAGTGCAGACTGAGGTGAACAACTCATTGAGTACCTCGGCTGTCCCCATATCTGTTGATACCAGCTCTCCCTTCTCATTTACTGGGGGAGGTACACTCTATTTGGCCTTTCTCTTCTGACCAATGTGCTTGAAAGAATCCCTTCTTGTTGCATCTTCTTTGCATCCCTTGCCAAGGCCTGTTTCATCTGTGCCTTACCTTTCCTGATTGCATTGCAACACATTCAAACTGTAACCCTGTACTCTCCGCTGGTCACCTGATCCTGCTTCCACAGACTGTCCATTTTCTTCTTACTCCTCAGCTTGAGGAGAAGGTCCTTGCTCAGCCATGCCATATTCTGGCCTGCCTTACTTGATTTCTTACACATTGGGAGGGAAAGTTCATGTGCTCTAAGAAAAATAGCCTTAAAGAGTTGCCAGCTCTGGTCAGCTAAGGACAGTTTCCCAGGGGATCTCATCCACTAATTTTTTAAACAGCTGGAAGTTCACTCTTCTAAAGTTCAGGGTCCAGATTTCACTCTTTGCCAGGCAAAGAGATCCTTGAGGTCACAAACTCAACCAGAGCATGGTTGCTACAGGTCAGGTTGCCTCCAATTTTAACCCCTGTAATGAGCTCGTCTGCACTGGTGAGCACCAGGTCCGGTAAAGCTTCTTTTTTGTCTAACACCCGGACCTGGAATTTATCCTTGATGCACTCTAGGAGTCTCCTGTATTATTTTCCCAGTAGGTATCTGGACGGTTGAAATCCCCCACCAGGATGAGAGCTCGCAAGCACGATGCTTCCTGTATCTGAGGCCTGTCAATGGGTTTCCCCTGGCCAGACACCTGTAGTAGACACCATAAAGTGTCCTTTGTTGGTCTGCTCCTTGACTTTTACCCACAAGCTCAACCTGTTTGTGGCTGTTTCTCAGCAGCAGCTGTGCACAATCTATCCATTCTTTAACACTGAGTGCAACACCCCCACCTATCTCTGCTATAAAGCTTGTAGGCCTCAGTTACTGTGTTCCAGTTGTGTGACTCATTCCACCACCTTTCTGTGGTAACACCACCATTCGAATTGTGTGACTCGTTCCACCATGTTTCTGTGATAACAATTCAGTCATAGTTTTCTAATGGAACCATGGTTTCCAACTCCTCTTGTTTGTTACCCATGCTGTGTGCACTGGGGTCTTGGGGCAGACTTGACTGGGTTTGCGTAGATCAGATTCCTCCAAGACATCTGGCATGATGTGATTGAAAACAATATGGACTAAAAAACTTTGGAAGAACTCCCACTTGTTGCACTAATTTCTCATGAATTACTGATATTCAGAATGATGGAAAATTAAGATGAAAGTGATAATAGTAACAATAAGAAGACAGAATTTCACCTCAAAAGTGAAATGGTGCAAACAAGGATTAAAACGTATGCATGAACACCATCATTGGCACTACACAGACCATCATTTGCTGAAGCTGCAGCACCTGCTGAGACACGATCTTTTATTAGATCAGCTATTTCAGCTATCAGAGACACTGCAGCAGCAGGAAACTACTGAAATTCTCATAGGAGGCAAAGCTCACGTGTCAGGAAGCACAAACACCAGAGGGGATCCTAACACTGCCACCTTGGACGAAGTGACAGACCCTGGTGGGTTGCCATGCAAGAAGTGATGCGAAGGCCAGGGGTCCACAGCCCCTCTCCCAGAAGGGGCTGGCAGAATCAGGGCACCCAGAGACACTGCCTATGTGTCTTACATGTCTGAACCATGAAGGATGCATGCTGTGCCTAAAAAACATCCAGTCTCATTTAAGAAGGTAGAGAAATCCTGCAGTAAATTCTGGCAGTAATTGAAAAAAGGAGTGGAAAATAACATTTTTTTACTGCATGTACCAGAGTTGGTCTGGGCAGAGGGTACTGTAAATCCATTCAGTGCATTTGGGGTCTAGGAGTCAGCATTCAGGCGAGAGTGTTTCTCTCCCTTTCAGACGATGGTTGGGTATTATGACCTGAAAATAAAAATTGGGATGAATTTGAAGAGAAGGGCTCACAAACAACTAGCACTGCAAAAGGTCTCCACTGAGATGAGGGGATCGATGCAGGCAGGTTCCTGTCTGGAAAGGACAGCCTGAGGCCATTCTAGTTGTGAAAACACAGCTGATTTTTCAGGGCACATGAGACAAGGAGGTGCCAGGAAGAGTTTTATATGGGAAAAATGTTTGATGGCCTCTGCAGCCTTATGCTTCCCTTGGTTCACTATTTCACCATTTTCATCACCCAACACTACAAAGATAAGTCAGTCTTTCAGCACTTGCTCGGGCTGTTCAGCATTAGCAGCAAATCCAGCAGTGCTGTGGCCAGTTGCCTCTGAGAGGGCAGGCAATTTTTGAACGGGCACATGCGGAGGCAGCTCTAGGGAACCCCTTCTCTGATCGAACCACTAAATATCACAGCTACGTGGAGGCTCCTCACAAATAGTTTTAGAGTGTGGTCTGCCCTTGGCAGCTATGAGAGTCACTGGCTCCAGGCAAGGTATGACAGTCCAGAGAGGGGAACTGTCACTGCATCGTTTGTGAGCAGTGGCACATCTCTTCTATGTCAGCCGCAGCAAAACAATGGGAAATCATCAAACTTCTTCCCAGAAGGAAGCTATTATAACTCCTTCCAAGACATTCTACCTCTTCCTTACATAGCTTAGTTCAGGATTAATGCCATAACAGAACTAATTTCGGAAAACTGGTAGGTGGTTGCTCTCTTCCTACCTCATACCACTTGGCTGGACTTGGGTCAGTGGTGACTTGCCTGGGGTCAGTGTGGACAGGATCAGTCTTAACACTTCTTGATCTTAAAGAGACGTGCTTGAAAATAATTTTCCACGTGCCTTGTAATCACATTCCCAGTGTTTCTTTCTTTGTTTATGCTATATTTCTGCCAAGTAACAACCTCCTTCCTGAAAATGGAAAAGCACATCTGGGTCCCCAGGCTTATATCAGGTGATTTTCTTTACAAATTTGGCTGAACTGGTTGCTTTCCTAGAACAGCAGACAAAACATCTTGATCTTTAAACAAAACAAAAGGACAACAGTCAAAAAGACTGCTATTAAATGCTGTTAGAAAAATAACACATGCAGTTTTGTGTTGCTAAATTAACAGTGTAAAACCAGACCTCAGAACAGACTATCCCACTTAAAATCCCTCCAAATTCTGATGCTTGCAACAAATCAATGGCCTGATCAATTTATAACAAGAAGACAACTGAGCTGGCACGTGGATTATGGAAGTAGGTTCAACTCCTACACAGGAACTTATGGTCTGGTGGTGAAGCTGCTTTTAAAGACACTATGAATTAGGAAAAGTATGCTAACCTGTCTAGGGAAATCTCAGCATGATCCTGCCTCAAAGTCTACACTAGCCCTTTTCCTCTGGGTATTTCTTACTTGGTCAAAGACAATGCCCAGGTAACATAAAATACAGCTTATTCCTGCAGCTGAAGTAGCAAAAGCCCAAAGGCTTTTGTGTCTTCTTGTCTTCTTGTGTCTTCTGATTTCCTGAAAAAAAAGGAACACCTTTTCCTTCAAATCTCTCTGAATCACAGAGCAGGCAGGCAGCCCTTAACCCTTTTCTGGCCAGGCAGCAGGACACAAGCATTTCTGGGGAAGACCTCCTACATCTCTACTCAGCCCTCCATCCCCAGAACCCTTTGGCCACCCCAGTGTGGAGTCGCCAGTGGCTCTGGCAAGGACAGCTTAGCACAGCTGAGCCTGCCAGGCCTTTCCCTGACTGTACAAGTCAGTGTATTTCTAGTTTTAAAAAAAACCACAACAAACCTAAGCAAATAAACAAACAAGAAACAACAAATTCTAGACCTTCTTAGACCTGGAATCCTCTTGAAGTGTCATTGACATGGAAGGGATTTGGGCTTTGCATTTTTTTGTGATTCCAGAGTGCAACCACGCACCTATTGACACAAAAAACCCATGCTGGGCTGTATAGTGCAGCCTTTAAATTAAGCAAAATGAGGTGGAGATGGAGAAAGAACTGCTCTCTGATGTATGCCTCGCCGTGCTTTCTCAGAGCTCCCAGAGTCCCCATTAACTGCTCATTTCCAAAACTGCACATTTTGGAATGACACAGGCAAGCCCTTCATTTCCAGTAAGCTGCAGATTAAACTATTTTATATCCAGAATTTTGACAAAGTAAAACCCTTTCATTCTAAATTGCTGTAAGACCGTTCTCAAACAGTCCTACAATATGCTTTGTCCTGCACCTATCATGCTATTTGCAAATTAAACCTATTTTTTAAACAAATTCTCTCACTACATGGTGAGGCACTCCTGCCTACCCTGACCCCAGCAGGGAGAGTGAGCTCCTAGGCAAAGGGTCTGTGCTGTGCCCTGAAACCCTCACTGCTTTGCTTTGGAGGACACCACGGGTCAGAGGGAGCAGGCTGGAGATACCACTCCTCCTTTATTATGCTCACAGTCCTACTTGCTCCGGAGCACTTTTTGCCTAAGCCACTCTTTTCTGTCTGCAAACGAATAGGGCCATAGGAAGTGGGTTACTGGCAGTACTGAGCCGTGCTCGCTGCTTTATGCAAAGTACAGTTTCGATGGGACGCTCCTTTTTCCCAGCAGTGCTGCCACAGTCATCAATTCAGCTCATGCAAAGAAAGTAACCTTCCTAAATCACAGCACTTTCATTCCTGAAGAATAGATTCAGAAACAGCACTGATCCCATAACCTGGTCTGAAAATGTGACTGTGGGCTTTCCTCTGCAGGCAGGCCCCTGAAAGAACACAAATTCAGAACTTGGCTGATTTGTAGCATTAACATCTATTGCACAACACAAAACTTCCCTGACACCACCACCACCACCATCAGTGTATGTCAAGCTATTTTGCTACAGAGCTGACTTTCAGAAGAGCTGTATCTTTCTGCCTTCATAGGGGCTCCACTGTACCTGAGCAGTAAAATACCATAGCAACAGGGCAGAAAAATGAAAAATACAAGGGTACTAAAGGATCAGATTGGAGACGAACCATTTTGGAGATTTACATATAGACACTTGAAGATACCTTTTTTTTTAAAAAAAAGGGAGTGAATTATAGCCAGTTTGTCTTGCAGTTCAAAGAACCCAGGATCCCAGGAGTCAAAGACATGAGCCAGCACAGCTAGGCAGAAAAGCATCTCAAAATAAAAGCTGTTAGAAACTAATAGAGAAGCCTCAAATGGCAGCAAGGGAGGGAGAACTAAGAGCAGCAGGAATATGTTCACCACCCATCCCTCTAGGCAAATTACACTTCTCAGGATGTTTCTGGCTAACAGGCTAATCTTGGAAATACTTTTGTTGCATTCTCTGTGCCTGTTTCTGGGAACACAGCTACGAGAAATAAGCCTGCTAGAACGTATGGGTAGGTCTGGGCTTTTAGCCCTAGTTTAGGAAAAAATGTAAACCTGCTTCCAAATTTGTGATTAGGTCCCATGATCCAGGAAGAAGCAAGGAGATAGCTAATGTGTGTTTATAAATCTTGCCACATCTGCTTCCAAACTTTCCATTAACAACTTGGTGAGTGTCCAGTAACAGGAAGGTTTTCCAGGGCTAGGACACTGAGGAAATACTGCTGGGTGAAACACTATTGTAGTGATATTCCCAAATGACATGATGAGGTTGAGACAGGATTCGTGCTTGCCAACAGTTAGCCTGAATCACTGCCATGCTGCCAATAAATGACAGTGCCTTGGGTTTGGGGCGTTGTTCTTTTTCCTCAGTTTAATAAACAAAAGCTGCAAGGAGACCTTTTTTTCTTGAAGGCAGACTGCAAATCTGCAGAGAAGAACAGGAGAATTTGCATTTGAAAAGTTAAAAACACCACAGAATTGTGAACCAAGATGAAGTTTCATGCCCACAAAAACCAGCAAAGCTCTTTAGCCAAGTCGGAAGGTATCAAGAGTCCAGCAACACACCCTGCAAGCACTCGCACAGGCACAGAAGCCTCTGCAGCTCCTGGCCTGGTTTTGAGGAATTACAGCAGCAGGGTTAGTTTGCAGTGAGCAGGACTGTGCTGCCAGAGCAATGCTGCCCTACAAACATCATCCCCACACTGGGGCCAAACAGAGGAAAAGGAGATGGGCAAAAGTCCAGTGACCCAACTGCTGCCAGAAGGACAGAGATGAGGAAGAATGGCAGCCCCAAGAGCTTCCCCCAGGTTGAGAACTGGAGGAAAAAGGCCACAGCTGAGTGAGTGCAGCAAGCCATGGGAAAACAGGTCATGGAGCCAGGCAAACTGGGTGCAAAGGCTGCTGGGACCTATTTCAGAGCCCACTGCTCCCAAGCAGAGTGAAAGCAGGACAAGGATGCTCCTCGCCCACCCAAGTGTCCTCCTCTGCTCCCGGCAACTACAGAGCACAACAGGAGGTTTGGATTGAAGAACTCCATATGGTGAAACATGTGCTGGCTGCTACAGGGCAAAGTAAACTTTCTAAACAGACTGAGCTATCGTTATTATGTGTGATCCTGAACTGTTTGTCATAACTTTAGTTACTAAAACTGCTGGGGAAAAAAAATCTCCCCTTAGTTTTATCAATCACGTGGGAAAAAGCCAGCATAAGGGATGCAGAGGAAATTGTTCTTCCTCATGGCCACATGCAGAAGGTGAAGTCTGACTTCTGTAATTAAAAAAGGAAAATGAAAACGTGCTGTTTGTTAAATCATGAACTTGCCTTCTCAGCAGTGTCAGCCTACTTCCATGAAACAGCATCTCTCCCCACCTTTCAAAGGGTTTTGTTTTTTTTTCAAATGAAATCACTCATCTGCAAAAACTGTAACTGCAACCATAGCTCTGGTCCATTTTCAGATTCACACATTTTCAGATTCACACTTAGTCCCTGGTGCCAACGTGTTTTGTCCTAAGAACTGTCTTTATATACGACAGAGAACTTCTGATATGAAATATAGCCATGGAGGATGAAGTGGCACCAAAAATAAGGCTTTTCTTGGTAAGAGTTTTGCAGATTTTAAAAATTTCAGCAAAAGACAAATTTATCCAAACCTTCAGAAATCTAGCTTTCAAATGTTCAAAACCTTGTGGTTTTGTCTCAGAGAAGTTGGCAGATTGAAGAAATTTTGATGTCTCCTAACATGACTTATATACTAATTTACACAATAAACCCCATGTACTTCAGACTATGCCAAAAACTTGTTCAATGGTCATTTATTCTGCAGTCTGTGCTGGCTAGTTGAATGTATGGGACACTTACATTAAATTGCCCATTAAACTTAATTTACTTTAATGTAACTACTCAAGGATGAGTTTATTGTCTGGAGCTACATTAAATTAGTAAGGAAGGAACACACATAAAAAGTGCCTTATTTCTTCCAAAACTCTCATTTTCATTATGGCCTTTTATGCAGACAAGAATTGTGTATTGTAGTTTAAAATTAATCTAGAACCATGGGACTGCATATGAGGCGACATATGCGTCAGCTTCCTTTGAATCCAGCTATAAGCAACCAGAATGACAAACAGCCTTTTCTGCTCCCTCTTCATAAACCCTTTTGCTGTAATGGTTTCAGATCCACCAGGTTTTGCTTTTACAACAGCTCCCAGAAAGTAAAACATGTTATGGGAATAGTAAGAAACCCAGTAACGAAGCCAGATGCCGTGAAAAACAATAAAAGAGTAAAAAACCTCAGTAAAAGTCACTTCAAATACCATTATCACTGCTGGTAAAGAACACATCAGACACATGGAGCCAGATCCACAGCTGGTGAAATGACTGATGCAAGTGAGACTATTTACATGATGTCTTTTTATGTTTAGCAGAGAGCAGGGTCTGTTTGAGAGGACAACCGCGAGGCTCCAGGCTGTCTCTGAGGCACTAACATACTATTTCATGCTACAGATAGCTGGGTATCATGTGTTGCACTGGCTTCTGGTTTTAACTGTGCTCCTGTGGTTAAGCAGAGCAGCTGCACAGCAAGGAGGGAATGACTCGCAACCCAAGAGAACGGCCAGTGCCTGCACTCCACCCAGGAGAGTGCTGTACGTGCCGGAGGCGCAGGTGTATGACATGCAGCAGCTAACTCTGATAAAGACAGTTGGGCTTGAGTCCTGTGATTTAGAAAATATCCTTTCCCTTGAAAGGGTGGACACCTAAAGGAAGGACCTCCGGCCCCAAGTCTGCTTTCTGCATCAAAGGGCATGTTCTAAATCCAAAGCCAGCAAGAGGGCTTCGACATGTTTCTGACAGAACATGCCATCTTTAAAATGGCAATATAACATAGTTGCCAAAGGATTTTTCTTCTCTGAAACCAAGCCTATCATACTCTTTTTTGCCAAGAAAATCCATTGCTACAGCTGTGCCCTCCACACCTCAGAGATTCCCGATGCTGAGCGTCCAGACTTTTCCCACTGGTAGCCCAGTGGTAGTATGGGCAAGAAGGGGAGATTGGCTCAAGAGGACAAGGAACCAGGACTGCCACTTACATCCGAGCCAGA
The DNA here is from genome assembly GCA_013397135.1 of Pachyramphus minor. Lineage (NCBI taxonomy): Eukaryota > Metazoa > Chordata > Aves > Passeriformes > Tyrannidae > Pachyramphus > Pachyramphus minor. Next base: position 49,744 of record VYXB01002963.1, on the reverse strand, counting down.
CTGGCTTCCAGAGTATTTTTGCTTGTATTATATGGAATGAAATACACCAGATAATGGAAAACCAGACTGTGAGCTGTGATCCCATAGCTGGAACATGGCAGCAGAGGAAGGGTAACACAAATGCCCTTTCTCTGCAGCTCCCTGCATTGAGCAGCACGTGACCACAGCAAGTGGAATACAGGACCTCATGCCTGCTGCTTCTGGCCTGGCATTTTACAGCTTTTCCAAAAAGACTGAGTTCACAGACTGCCATTATTCAATTTAGGGCCTGACAACAGGAGAAACAGTGCAAGTAAAGTGATTCCCTGTTGGGACAGGCAGGAAGGTGGGTTACCGAGGACCTACTGGTGAAAATAAAACAAGAAATAAAACAAGCCAAGTGTATATTTAATCCCTTGAAATCTGGCTTCAAATATTGAGCTCAAAGCTGGTGAACCCCAGGGCAAGATTTCCAGGGATGTTAAATGGGCCTGGCAGAGCTAAGCATGGCCTAGGAGGGCCATATCCACATTACAAGCTTAGAACCAGAGCTGCTTGGCAAGGACCATGGCACTGAGGCTGCGCTTGGAGAAAACGAAAACTGCCAAAATCACCAGCAAACAGGGTTGAAACACATTCAGAGCTGCCTGTGCCTACCCCACCAAGATCTGAAGGCAGGACCAGTTGGACTCACACCACCACACTCCTCGTAGCCAAAGCCTTCCTTTCCCTCCTAAGCACTGTGGGTAACAGTTGACACTGACAGTACAGAGGTGTTATAACTTGGGTGAAGTGGGATAAAAAAGCAGGCAGAGACGGTTTTTTGCTTAGATCTCTAGATGGTGCCATGGTTCAGTGGCAGAAGGATCCAACATAATTAAATACAAGCTATCCACAGTTGCACACATAACATAGACATGTATATATACACACACACATATATATATGCATGCACACATGTATGGATTCAATAAAACACTCACCCTCACAGAAAAGCTCCAAAATCTATCTGCAATGTAACACTGCAGTGATGATATCTCAACTGATTGCTATTTCAAGACACTGTCACTGGAAAAGATTTATATCTCCATCACTGTGCCCGCCCATGCAATTAGTCTATCTTTGTGCCAAATTATATTAATGGACAATGAATGGAAAGTTTCTATTAAAAAAAAAACATTCACAGGGAAAAAAAAAATCTATGTAGATTACCTTTAACAAAAGAGAAAGATCAAGACTGAGAAAGTTTAGTGCCACAGTTCCCTGCTTAAAATGCACTGGAAAATTCCAATTACTGCCTCTCAACTCCTATATATCAATTTTTTTGCTTATAAATAAAACAGATCTCTGCAATTTAATCAGCAAGATAACAGTATAGATGAGCTTATGGTGTGTGAAGAAACATAATTAAGCTTGTGAACCCTAATTCTAACCCTAATCCAACCCTTAACCCTAGCTACTACCCTGTGCTCAAACCTTGGTCATGAATATTGCCTACAGAGCAGCCAGGACAGGGGACAAAAATACCCACCAAGAGGAAAAATCCCCCAGCTGGGGGATTTTTATTCTAAATTGAAAAAAAATTAAAATTAAAAATTCTACATCAAAGGCAACCTGCAAGACTAAACACACACGTGCAAGGTTAGACACATTCAGTCACTAACATTCATTCAACTTTCACTCAAATTCCAGTCCATGAAAAATAAATGGTTAGAAAACACAACTGCCAATGGAGCCTGGAATGATGTGGCAAAAGAGGCCCAAATGGAAACATCTAAGATGAGACCCATGGATGTGTGATGTGTATGAAAAGAACTATGTGAGTGGCACTGCGCCCATGAGCACAGACATTCAAGATCCTAGGGACGGCACCGGAGCCTGATGATGTGCTCCTTGAGCAAAAGGAGCCACATCAAGACCTGAGGAAGGCCTAAGATGCAGAAGATAGACTACACAGCAACATTGATGGAGCTTGGAACTGCCCTGCTGGGCAAATGCTTGTGTGGTGCTGAAAAGAAACCCTCTCCCTTTACTTGTCCAAAGGCACCTATTGCCAGACAGCCCTGTCCTGTACACTCACTGCAACCTTTTGCCCTTCTCATGTCCCAGTTCTTCAAGTTACCTTTTAGAAGATAAAGGCTCTAAATCCATCATCAACAACAACAAAAAAAAGTGTATTAAAGTGACTTTGAAGCAATAGAATGATTCACAACTGCAAAAATTTATCTTTCACAGGAACTTAATGTAAACAGGTAGGTTCCTTCAGGAAACTAAACCAGGAAGTTCCACTCTCATGGACCTCTCTCAATGAACAAACGCTACTGAGACCCAAAGGAACTGCAGACACTTTCTGGTGGCCCATCAGAGGTCCTGCATCCAGGCTAGACCCAGTCATGCACACCACAAAGAAGGCAAAGCAAAAGCGGACATGCAGTCTCCCATGACTTGTCAGAGAAGCATTCCAATGAAGCTACTCAGCATGACTGGGGATTTGATACCAAATGCAGACTACTCCACGTTGTGCTGCACAGATTATAACTGAAATATTTTTCATAGGATTCATATATGTTACCAAAATTAAATATATCAGAACTGTAAAAAGCACTAGGTGTTTACTCTCCCTAAAGAGAACAGCAGCTACATTTCAGCTGTCTCAAATGGCAGGTTGCTGCTAATGCCTGTGGTCTCCATCTGGGAGCACTGCACAGTAACCTTCTCATCACTCAGACGGGAAAACCTCCTCATTCAACCTGAGTCACCAGTGAGCTATGGCACAGCATCGAAAAGAAGTATCTGGTCTTAAATGAATCCTTTGCTAGGATTTTCATGATGAAAAAAGGGCTTCCCTCTTCTTCCTTCAACTCATCTCACAGTCCTTACATGACATTCACACAAAACTGAGCTTAGGCTTCAGAAAAACACATCTTGGCATCTCACCAACTCTGTGCACTGAGCTGACTTTTACCAAAGCAGAAGACAATTTCACAGCAGCTTGGCTTGATGAGACCACTCAGCTCAGTCAAACACTGCAGGAGCTAACAAACACAGGCATCTTCATCAGAGCAAATGAAACGGCAGTAATAAATGGAGCTTCTTCCAAAGAGAGCCAGATTGGCAGGTGCCGTTTATTTAATCCTTCATCAAATGCACAGCAGGCACAGCATTTCAACAAAAGCAGAAAAACATGTCAGGATGAATACACCAGTATTTTCACAAAGCACCAGGGTTCACATCCTGCCTTGGTGAAATCCAGAACCACAGTGCACCATAAAATCCACCCAGATTTCTTTTCCAAGGCAGCCTGCGTCCATGCATGTAAGTTAGGAGAAGAGCAGTCCCTAAGCTGCCACAACTGGGTGCTGCTCCATTGAAACCACAATTTGTTTCAGAAGGGAGTAATTTTTACAAATGTTCCCTGAGTAAATGAGGTGATCCCAATGGAAAAATTCTGGTGCAAGAGAAGTCATTTTTTAAATTTTAAATAAAGACCAATCTCTGATAATCTCCCATGCAGTGAATAATGCTGTACTACACAAATAGCCTGACTGACCCAAATGGGTGGTTATCATGAATAAGGTACTACTCACAGTGAGCAAAGGTGATAAAAACATCTGGTCCTTCCTTGTTATCAGAAAGAGGTGGCCTTCTACTACTGCGTATATGAGACTAATGGCATGTAGGGAACTGACTCATACGTTAGGTGTGTTCTATCTTTAGAAAGACTGTTACACCAAGGAAAAGGAAAAAGTGCATTTTTACCTTGTATACAGAATGCATTCAGTGTCTTTAGGTAAGCAGGTAACACAATTCCTGTACCCTCTGCTTTATATAATTTAAATGACACATAAACAGGCAAGTAGGTTGAACACATGACAGCCTGTTGTGTTTGCTGATGAACATCCTAAGTCAATGATTTTCAAACATCTGAGATGGGCATTGGGCACGGTTAGTAACTCAGCCCTGGAGCTGACACTTCTGCTACCCTCACATCAAACAACAGCCTGGGTCCTGCCCTAAGCAGCCACTTACCCATTCCTCTACATCATTCTCTAAAGTGGACTGAGAGCAGAACAAGCCCATAACAGCATTTACAGGACATTGAGCTGTTTAACACCATCACTTTGCAGAAAAGTAACATCTTTGCACATATTGTCCTAAATATATATATTACTAACCTATTACTATGCAACACAGAAGTAAGGATGTGAATTAAATGAACTTCTGCAACAGTCCCCCAATTTCTCACCAGCATGACAGTAATGATGCTTTCAGAAATTACATGAAGTAAAAAAACCAAAACCAAACATTTTGCTTTAACTTTCTAACACCAGGAAAAAGTTTGTCCCACTTCTGCTTCTCTCACAGCTTCATTCACTCCAGAATATTTTTAAGTGTAACCACACTTAGGAAAGGTCAGCTGGTGTACTCACTACTGGTGCTGAATATCCACATGACTATACGCATACAGCACTTTATCACAGAGATCTGATGGTCTTGTGGATATAACATGGGAATTGAAAGTTGAAAATAAAACCCCAAACCCTACACCTTCTGCATTTCTGTTTTGTAGTCCATGTTTAACTGTACAAACATGTAGGGTGGGGATTTTCACTCTTCCTGTTGGGCAATGCATGAAAGCATCGGGTTTCTGATCTCAGACTCGGGAGAAAAAAACCCTTACACTGGAAAAAGAGTTTAAACTATTAGTAGGTGGAATAGAGAGACTCAGGAAGAACTTTATGCCTGGCGGAACACCATTATGACTGATGGAAAACAAACAGCAGCCCAAATCCTGTCCCACTTTTCTTCCCTGGCTCTCCACTCTGCAAATCCCTGACATGCAGCTCCAGCAGCAAGCAGAGAAGCTAAGGAGTAAAAAGACTATTGTTCCAGTCTGCAGAGAGATCACAATATCAACAAAAATTATACCTGGGTTTTCCAAGCAGACATCTGCTAGAAGCAGACTAGGACCTGGAAAGATAAGCAGTACTAATATACACAGACTGGTAACAAACCCAGTTATACTCCAAACCATGGAAGTCTAATCTTTATAATAAGTAACAGCAAATTCAACCCCAGAGTAACAAGAGCAGCTTTCTGGTTGCCCCAAATCATGCCCCACCTGCAGCAGATTCTAGAGTACTGTACTTCCAGCAGGTAAGTATTCGAGTGTTCTCCTCGTTCAGGAGGATCCTTGTTGCTGGTATTTACATTGCCCAACTTCTGCTAACCAATTATGGCTCCTAAATTAGGAAATTAGTCTGTTTTTACTGGAAGGAGAGAGGCTCCTGCCAAGAGTGACTCAAAGCAGCAGCTTCTCTCGGCAGGACCATGGTATTGCTGTGCTCTTAGAGGTGATATATAAACCGGACACCTAAAAGTAGCAAATGAAAACACCCATTGAAGCTCCTTTCCATTCCACTCACTTATATCCTTTTTTGGGAAGTGAACACTACTTTTGGCTACACAGTTTTGGTTCCTGAACAGCTTTCAAATTACCCTTGTACCTTTCCACCCGTGAAGTACCTTAAAGGGATGCACTTGGACCAAAGCTGCATTACTCTTCCCCAAAGTCTGGCTGCAGCTGCATGTGGAAGCCTCATACACAAAGGAAAACATTGGGAGAGAAGGGGGGGGAGGGGAAATTCCAAGTTTGGAGGTTTTCCAGATTTGCAATTCATGACTTAGAGCAACAAGCAAGACTGTAACATCTTAGAAGTGCCACTGCAGTGACTCTTGATACATGCCATGCAGCATAAATGCAAGATGCAATCTGAGAAAGTTACCACTGGGTCTCTCTGTGGCTGTGTAGCACTTGGCTGTACCCGCTGCCTTTAGCCTCAGAATCAAGGAGTTGTTTAGGTTGGAAAAGACCTTTGAGACCACCGAGTTTAACCGTTAACCCAGCACTTCCATGTTCACCACTAAACCACGTCACCAAGTGCCACATCTACACGTCTTTTGAGTACTTCCCGGGATGTGACTCCAGCCTGTTTCAGTGCTTGACAACCCGTTAGTGGAAAAACGTTTCCTAATATCCAATCAAAACCTCCTCTAGTGCAACTCAAAGCCATTTCCTCTTGTCCTACTGCTTGTTACTTGGGAGAAGAAATCAAAACCCACCTGGCTGCAACCTCCTCTTAGACCTTATCAGAGAGTGATAACTCCCCCACCCTCACCTCATTAGACTTGTTCTCTAGTCCTTTCACCAGCCTTGTTGCCCTTCTTTCGGTATGCCCCAGCACCTCAGCATTCTTGCCCAAAACTCAACACAGGATTCATAGTGTGGCCTCACTAATAAGTTAAAAACCAATCCCAAACACCAGCAGATCAGCATACTGCATCATCAGCTGCCCTAGAAGACTTCCACTTGGTAGGTACACAGCCAGAAACACCAAATTATATGCTTTCCACCCAAATGCTTCTTTCAGATGGGGTAATCTCTGCTCTGTTCCACAACTCCCCCCCAAGCTAGAAGAGCACAGCCCAGTTGTTTCACTTTCTACAGGAGATCACCCACTGTTGTCCTTAATTTACTGCATCTACACAGAGAGCCAATTAGCTATAGTTCTGGTGTCTTTTGATAAAGGGCTGCAAAAGAAAGCAAATTACTACTTAAGGCAATATTCAGTATGTAGAAGCGAGAGACATGTAACAAAATTATGCAAAATGGTTATTAACTCATGAATGTGTTAATAATCCTACCACCCCAGGCCAAAAGAGATCTCAAACAGTCCTGTATTGTATTTCTTCCCCATGCCTCTCCCCAAAGCTAGACTAAGTGCATTCAGGTCATGCACTGGCAGGTATTTCTCCAGTATGCTCTTAATAACTTCCAGTGAGGAAAACTGCACAGCTTTTCCTCTGCAGCCTCTTCTGACAGTTCATCATCTTAACAGTACATGGGTTTTCCTAATGCTTGATCTGACTAATTTATTTACACTGAGAATAAGAGTACCATAGGCAGTGGTACACACACTTATCAACATCACTGCAGTGGCTTATAATTAAAGTTACTCAAGACTTCCCAGTAGAGGACTTGTATTCAGCTTAATTTCAACTATTTGTGTTGAAATTCGGAATCTTATTCACCTGCCTCGGGGCTGGTTTACAGAACATTTCAACCAGAGATAATCAGTGATTACTATGAATGGAGATATGATGTGCATGTATTTCATGTTAGACAGAGACCTTCCCATTTGTAAGAGGAACTTGCAAACATAGCCTAGCACCACTCCTAAGGAAGAGTACCATAATTTGGCCAAACTGTGTGTTTTCATATCAGCTTTCCATACCACCGCTGTTGTTGCAGCCATTTCACATGTGAAAGAAGGTAAAATCAATGGCAGCTGAACCTAGCTTCCATGGCAGCAGACCCAAACCAAGGCATAAACAGCTCATGGTTTGGACAGGTACAGTCTTCACTCGGCAAAAAACTGTCTGGATAGCGGGGCCCAAAGGATCAGTAAATGGAGTTAAATCCAGCTCGTGGCCCACCCAAAGTGGTGTTCCCCAGGACTCAATATTGGGGCCAGTCCTGTTTAATATCTTCATCGTTGATCTGGACTTAAGAGGATCAAGGGCACCATCAGTCAGGCTTCAGTATGAGGTTCAACAAGGCAAAGTGGTGGGTCCAACCACCCCAGGCAGTGCTACAGGCTAAGGGAAGAGAGACTGGAAAGCTGCCCAGCAGCCAAGGACCTGGAAACAACTGGTTGACAGCCGGTTGAACATGAGCCAGCAGTGTGCCCAGGTGGCCAAGAAGGCCAGTGGTATCCTGAACTATAACAGGAACAGCGTGGTCAGCAGGACCAGGGCAGTGATTGTCCCCCTGTACCCTGCAGTGGTGGGGTCACACCTCGAGTGCTGTGTCCAGTTCTGGGCCCCTCACAACAAGAAAGACACTGAGGTGCTGGATCAAGTCCATAGAAGGGCAATGGAGCTGGTGAAGGGTCTGGAGCACAAGTCTGATGAGGAACAGCTGAGGGAGCTGGGGGTGTTTAGTCTGGGGAAAAGGAGGCTCAGGAGAGACCTTATCACTCTCTACAACTACCTGAAAGGAGGTTGTAGCCAGGTTGGGGTTAGTCTCTTCTCCCAAGTAACAAACAATAGAACAAAGAAAAAACAGCCTTAAGTTTTACCATGGCAGGTTTAGACTGGATATTAGGAAAAAATTTATTTGCCAAAAGGGTTGTCAAGCGGTGGAACAGGCTGTCCAGGGTAGTAGTTGAATCGCCATCCCTGGAGGTATTTAAAAGCCATGTAGATGTGGTACTTAGGGCCATGGTTTAGTAACAGACCTGGCAGTGCGTGGTTAATGGTTGGACCTGATGATTTTAAAGGTCTTTTCCAACCTAAAGGATTCTTTGACTCTGCTGTGTGCATGTTCCCGTTCGGACTGTGGAAGATTCAAACCTCTGCCATCTGCAACAGCATTGTCCATGTGCAGAGAGCAAGAATGCGCTGCAGTACTGGGGATGTAGTTCTCATTTAAAACTCACACCTCTAGAATAACTTTCTTCCAACAGTTCCAGGAGCCTTATCCCTACTGAAGGCCATGTAAACTTTTACAGTCCAGTTTTCTGTATTACTCATTTACTTATTCATTTATTCTAAACACAAAAATGGGAAAAATATCATTTGGTCATTTCAAATATCCCCAAATGATCAACCACTTATTTTATCATCTTTTCTTCAACTGCAAAATTATTTGTGTGAGCAAGCATATGAAAAGCTGGAGGAGAACCTTTTTGGTTCTAAGTACTACGTTATTTTAATGCTGGAGAACAACCTTTATTGAAATTTGTCATATCTTTGTAAGGAAATGGACTTAATCATGTAAAAGGCTCTCTTACATTTTTCAACTCTTTTAGCATATGCTTCCAATTATAGCACTGGCATTTTGAGAACATCCAGATATTCAAGCTCTCAGTTTCATAAACAAGCATCTTGTCAGCTTGGAACTAAACAGAGAGGAAGCTGCAAAACCAGAACCACACGCTGCACTACACTATTTTTAAACACGAAAATCAGTAACCAACACTTCTTCATGAGGGGAATTTTCTATAGATTCAGATGACACCACAACTGACCAGAGGGGAACACCTCTTACAGTGAGGCACAGGGCTGTTTTCTGCAATTTTAACATACTTAGGCAAACATGAATTGTACCTTTCATGCAGATTATGAAAACTGCCTTTAAAATTAGTAAGTGGGACAAAAAACTATGGAAAAATTATGCAAAGTAGCAATTTTTTTGTAAACAGCTGTTAGGTAGATATTTATTGAAAAACAGCCCAAGCTAGGAGGCATTCCTCAAATCCAACAGCAGCTCTGAACATACATCAAAGGGACAACTCTCAGCTGAAAAGGCTGGCATTTCAGAAAATAATTTGACATTGCCTCAGCCTTGCCTCTGATAGAATGACTAAGCTAAACAAACATTATCTGTGAGCTGTCAATGTGAAAAATCACCACAAAACGTACTGCTGGTTTATTCACAATGGCTCACCCAGACTGGTAACATGAAATCAAAAGCCTAATCTTTTCCAATTTACTGCCTCAGACAGAAGTTCCTGGCAATGATGGAAGATAGTAAGAGCAAAAGCACAGCTGAAACAAAAGTTGATCTACCTTATAATGTGGTTGCTGGGATTTTTTCCCCCTTGCAAGCAGTTACGATGTAGCAGAAATAGTTCTAAAAATCAAATGGTGATACATATTCGCAGGCTGTGACTAACACACAGCAATGCCAGGGTTTGGGCAGGACCAGCCATGAAAAGCTTCTTTGGACTCCTTTGGCTTTCAAACCACTTTTCTAGGGCAGTAGCACCAAGTGACACCTAACCAAGAAGCTCAGTCCCAAACACAAGCTGGCTGACCACATGAACTAATTTCAGGAGTAAGTACTATGTACTGCTTAAAATACTCGTAATCCCAGCTCTGGTACCCTTTGGTGCCCTTAGTCAGGCTTAAGGACATTGTTACCAAACAGAGAAAAACATTAAGCTGCCTTTGTGTTTCAAATGACCAAGAAAACTTCTGATGGAACCAACGCAACGAATGTCATTTGCTAACAAAAACCCAGTATCCAACGACCCGGTGATTAGGAGTGCTTTTGCTGCCACACAGCTGGGAAAATTAGTCAGTGAACTGACAAAGACAAAAGAGATATCTACAACATGTGAAGCCCACAGCAGTATGTGGTATGTTACATTCTAAATAGTTGTAGTATGTTCAAAACCCCCAATATACTTACAACATAGGTTTCAGCCCAGGATTTCTACATTTCCATCACAGACACCATTACAAGGATAGTCTTTGGCTATGGAACTCTCCAGGTAACTCAGTGATCTTATGAACCAGTTATTTTCGGCAGTCTGACATGGCTCTTCAGATGTATCTGGCTGCAAGATGTCATTGTTCCCTCCCTACTGTCACCCCCCAAGTCTCCTGATTATATTTTCTGCTTTCTGTCCTTTTAACCTTCTGCTGCCTATGTTATATTGGGTCCAGACTATGACATGAAACTCCCTGTGGCAAGAGCTCTGACTGTATCTCTCAGTCACAGGCTATAATTTCTCTGCAGGACAGTCACCAGTAAAAGTTATGACACCAATTACTGTGCAGTAATACTCACACAAGCATTAAAAACTCCTGGCTTGTGGAAGTCTTAAAAATGCCTGCTACAGCAGATGACTTGCTTTATGTATTTTCCCATTAGCAACACATGAAATGATTAAATGGACCCCTTTTGGTGCCCTGCTTGCTTTGTGACTGCAAGCATTTTCTTTCCAGCTGATGATGTGGCTATTTGATTTGCTTTGGATAAAGTGCCAAAGGAAGGTGTCATCCAGTCAGAATCACAGAATATTTGTTTCACATGTCTCATGCCAAACTGAAGGCAATTTCATTTTGGTCCCGCATCAGGGATGTACTCTCCACTTACCAAGAGCAATGAAATGGCAGTACTCTGGGATTGCTTTTCTTTATGTGTTCCACAAGAAAAAAGTCTAAAACTACTAAGAGCACTCACCAGCAATCTCATGGGTCCATTCCCAAGGCATATAATAAGAGGACAGTCAAACCCAGTGACCTTCCGAGAAGTATTAAATTCATGTTTGACAATCTCCACTAGCCTGAAATTGTTCACATCTAATAAGCAACTGTGCATTCTCCTAACTCCAAGGCAGTGCTCCCAATTCTAACCTTTCCTCCTGTCCCTTCTAACACACAAGGTAGCTATGAGTACGCGTCCCCAGCACTTGTGACTATCAGCTTTAATGAGCCAGACCTCCAGCTCACGTCATTTGGTGTGGCTCAAAATATTTGATTCCTGCCAAAATGCCAGAACTGCCCTCCGTGGACACCAGCTGAGAGATGTGGAAAATATTTTTTCACTGTAGTTTGGTCTGTGTCCTATGTGTCCCACTCAATCTCTCATTCCAGAGGAATTAGGCTGAATTCAACTATCCACAGAGCTGGTCTATCTACATACAGTTCAAGAGGTGGTTTACATTCCAGAAGAGTAGAACTGACAATGAAAAACCTGATTTGCTGACTACTTGAACGTATTTTTTGACAGGTTTTGTCCATTAAATCCAGGAATAGTGAGCAAAGTAAATGCATTTGAATAGATGTTTTTGCAACAGCCACGTCAATTAACATACATTTATATAATACCACATCTGTAGCTCTGTATAGCATCTCACTCTCTTAATTTGTAAATTATTTATTTCCTCATGCTGCAAAGACTGGTGGATAGCCTCAATGTGGTACACCTGCAAGAAGAGCACCCTCAGAAGGGGCAGGAATATACATGTGCACTGCTCAACAAAAGCAGAGATGCTCTAAAATGGGCAAAAAAATGTCAAGCACGTCAACTTCGCCCATTTGGCTGAAGCCAAAGCAATGCTGCAACCACCAAGAGACAGCTGCCTATTAGGCTGCAACCAGAAATATCTTCTACTAAAGCTTGAGATGCACTGTTTATATTTATCTTTGGCTGAAATTCATCTTCTCTCTCATAGCTCACACTGTATTTCAATGTCCACAGAAGCTGTCTGTCTCAGTTAAGATCACATCCACACTAATTTTGAGACAAGTTATTTCCATAAAAAGAAGGCCTTTCAGTATTCTCCTGGTCACCACTATTTAGGAAGATCAAAAAGGCTTTGGTAGTCAAATTTAAATTAATATTTCCTAAAAGTGGCTCAATTTCAGAAAGCTGCACATCTTTGGAGGTCTATTCCTCTTTGTGAATGATTTAATATCTTTGCTTCTGCCAGTTGTAGTTCACCTAATGCAAAACCCCGGGACTGGTTTAAAGATATTTGGTTTTGTTTTTCTTATTAATGCATTGTTTATAAAACAGTACTCAACACTGGATCAGCATTTCAATGCTAAAGACTAATTTTCTGCAATCTGGAATACCTTTTTACCTGATGCAAATAATATTGTTCACGGACTGAAACTTAGCATAGAGATTTCCAGTAACAAAATACACTTTGTATCCAGCTTGCTTTTGTTCAGAAGAGAAATTAATGTTTTTCTTCTGATTTGCTCAGTTCATTTTCGTTACCACAATAAGGACATGTTTTGATGGGAGAACTTTCTCCTCTGTTTTCCTTGTAAACCACATAAGGGACCATATTCAACAAGCTATTTACATTCCTTATTTTACCACTGATTTTGTTAGAATGGGTCTATATTTTATTGGCTTTCCCATTTATTTCACTCAGGATTAGGAACTGAAAAAGTCTTCTGTATCCGGCCAGAAGTATCTGCTCTATTACCCCTCCTTAAATCACATCCAGAAAAATCGTCTTGCAGTTCTTAATTGTTCTCGTCTCCCATTGCTGTACCAAATTTAATCCAAAACTAAAACTTAAGCCCACAACTCAACATGGGTGTCTCTATGAAGAGAAGGAGAGGTCAATCTACATCAAGAGTGTTTTACAAGCACATTTGGAGGTTCTGCTCCTGGGATATGACAGTGTAAGACAAAGAGTTAATTCAAAGCACATGATCTCATTATTCATGGCAGAGGAATGGGAGTTACTGGCAAGATGCCAAGTCATTACCTATTTTGTGTCTGGGTTTACAAACAGACATCTGTTTTAAATGCAAAATTGGTCTTTGCATGGAGGGTTTGGGGTTTTTCTAAATACTGAGAGTATTTTGAGAGTGAAACTCCTTGGCTATGTCAAAGAGGCTTCCAGCAAGCAAAATAATACAAATGATACACAAAGGTGTGACTGGTGGATTATCGGCATAATAGAAGGACAGCAAGGGCGTTGGTCAAAAGCCATGCCTGTGACATGAAAAATGTTGTTGATGGAAGCAATAAAGGAATAATTTAGCTACAATCACTGTCTTCTAGGTAATGATTGGTGCTGCTGTCATAGTCTGATGATGCCACAGAGTGTCCGGCTCGTCTGCTAACGTTGTCCTGAAAGGACAGCAGTGAGACATTTTTTCCTGGTTTAACAGATGAGATGATGCCTGGTTTATCACACTGCAATGAATGCTTAATATGGAGCCTTGAAACCATTCTCCACCCCTAGAATCAATAAAAAGCAACTTATAAGTAGCAAATTATAGGTGTTGCTACTGACTTCCCCTTCAAAGAGACATTGTCTGAGGATGTTTGTCAAGACCAAGCTGAGAAATGGAGCCCCACAACCTGAGGTACAGGATACCTGGAAAGTCTTCAGGAGAGTTGATCTCTGTTAGGAAACTCCATATCACTTCACAGCAAGCCCAGGCTTGACAGCTCTTTGTTGCGATCCTTAGCCATGACTCTGCTTTCTGAACTAACTTACAGGTTCAAGCTATGCATCCTATTCCGGGTGACTAAAATTGTTTGGAGCTTCTCCGCTAAAACACACATCCTATTTCCCGGAGACGTTCTTCCTAGACAGAAGTTTCTCCTACCTTGAAGTGACCAACGGTGCTGAGGACAAAGGATACATGTGTCAACAATGCTTTTGAAACAGATGCCACCACCTTCTGCAAACAGGACAGGTAACAACATGAGAGAAGCAACAACATCTTGTTACACAGCACAAAGAAAGAACAATCTGCCCAGAACACGTAGCTGATTAGCTAACTTTATTTTCTGTTTTCCTACTGGTGAAGCCAACAAGACAAGAGGGGGAACATCACAGAAGCTTAGAAACTATGCAGTTTCAGGCACTTAGGGATTTTCCTTACACAGAAAGACTAGAACAATTATGAGGCTGTATTTGTCCTTCATCATGACTCCCCATGTTCACCACAAGACTCCTGCATGCTCACAGAACCGCTAAGACACAGCACTATATACACATGAATCAAACCATAAAACTCATGAGGCCAACTTAAAACAAACAAACAAACAAACCCAACAACAAAACACCACAAGATCTTAAAATATATTTTTTCTGTTCTTTTATTTCCTTCCTCTCTTTCAAATAGGACATGCAAGATGTTCAAGATGTTTCGGCACTTTCAGGTTACATTTCTGGGCAGTTCCCTAGTTCCCAGAACTGGGGCCTACAGGAAAATATCAACTACCCCAAGTCTAGAGGGCAAGAAAAGTAAAGCAACAACTTAACGAGACACCCATCTAAGACAAGAACACGAGGTTGGCTCTTGTCTGGATTTGTATTGGGGATTGCAACAGAAGCCTCCAGGTCCTGTGCCTCCAAAAACTCAAGGGAGGGAAAGCCCAATCAAATACCACTTTGGCTTTTCTCCAGTCCTTGTCCAAACAACAGAAAAAGGCAGCTTAAGAAAAATCCATCAGCTTTACGAAGGCATATCTGAGAATGTCACATTTACATAGAAGCTGTGCCCTGTCTTAAATAGGGGCACTAACTGTGCCCAGGCTTTGAAGCATTTCCTTGGAGTAGCTTAAGAAGTACNGAAAAATCCATCAGCTTTACGAAGGCATATCTGAGAATGTCACATTTACATAGAAGCTGTGCCCTGTCTTAAATAGGGGCACTAACTGTGCCCAGGCTTTGAAGCATTGGAGTAGCTTAAGAAGTATTTTTAGGCTGAATTGCTGGATTTTTTAGTGCAACTACAAATGCATGTTAACTTCTCATGTTTTTGTTAAGGGTCCACTACCCTCAGGGGCAGGGAGTAGCACCTTTTACAACTGCAGTAGCAAGATTTTCCAGAGCTCATCCATCAATGTCCAGAATATACAGCTCCATAAAACGCTCAGGAAGATGACCGGCCTCTGTTAGAGAATACACCAATCACCATTTTAACCAGCCCAAGGGAGTTCAAAGGGTCAAAAATGGTTCATTCTTGCCCACATTCTCACTTAATACCATTTTAAAGGGCTCATTTCAGAACCATCTAAACTGCAATTCCAAACTATAAGCGGAACGATTTGTAGTGATTACTGAACTTTTGTGAAAGAGAGGTTGGGGTGAATTTTTGCCTCCAAATATCATATGTCAAAACAGCTAGGGTGATCTGGAAGGCTCGTGAGTGAAAGTCTGTAGTGAAAGGTTTCAGACAGCAAGATTTAGGAGCACACTTATGAATCAAGTCAACTGCTGCAGATGATGGCTCAGAAACACCTGCCAGTTCCTGGTCTGAATTGCCACACAGTAGCAATCCTCCTTCCTACCCAACTGACTGCAGAGATAGTAAGTGGGTCTGGTGCACCCTCCTTGGCTTTCAGCCATCCACAGAGTCCCTGTTCAAAGCATCTCAAGGTGGGAACACAAGCCCAGGACACAGGTTCTGCCCTTGTGATGCAGGCTTCATCACACAACAGCTGAGCTTCAACAGTGAGCTGCTCCCAAGAGGGGTAATATTTGCTTCTCACTGGGAGAGGAGACAGCTCTGAGCCCTTGTGTTGTCACTGAGAGACACAGTGAGCTGATTCAGGCAGTTTAGCCAACCCAAATCAATAGATGGCTTTGTAGGACATGGTTTTATGTGCATGAGTGCCAGTTCAGAAAAAGAAACAAGAGTGAATGGCGATGTAACAGCAGTTCAATGAAAGGGGCAGCTGGTCCTCACATCAGCTGAGCATGATATGAACCTACACCCCAGGTATCACTGCTTTTGGCATCCCTCCACAACAGATGGGATGGACGTACAATAGACAGGTTTATTTCTTTGCAATCTGCCACTCATCCATTGGTGCAACACACCAATGTCTCCTTTATATAAACATAGGACACATCCCACAGGTACCTGATCTTATAGATATATAAGTGCTTAGGGCTTTCAATAATTAGTTTTGAATAAAGCATAAATTTGAAAGAGAAACAGACCTCACATTTCTCTGAATATAGGTAACAGTCTTTCCTAGTATTTAAGAGCCAGTCATAGTCCTCAGTTGAAGAAAAAAAAGAATGGGTCATTTTTGTTGTATCAGGAAAGCACCCAGCAACTTGGATGTTCAAGTGGAAAGAATGCAAGAGATTCCATTTTCAAAGCAACCACACTTTGCACGCCAGGATCTTCTCCTGTCCAAGGGTTATATCAAAGATTTAAGATAACCTGAAATCACACTGACATTTCAAAAACTTTGACCACTCCACATCTGTTAATCCTTTTTTACTCATGAGCAGAAATCAATTTACATGTTGGATTTCCCACAAGATTATACTGCACTCAGTGAAAGAAAGCCACATATTTGTAGACGAATTCCTTATATAGCTGTAATCAAACTGAAACCAAGAAGAGAGAACATTTGAAGGCTTGGGACTGAGAATAACAATCATGACTCTGCATTTGAACCTGATGAAAAGGAGACAGGGAAATGGGGAAATAAATCTTAAGACCAGCAGTTCAAAAAAAATGACCTCAGCTGCAAATAAAGATGTCATTGTTAGAAATGTCTAGGGATAAATTAAAGTTTTATTTCACTTAAGAATACAGTCTCCAAAAATGTCTCTGAATTAAAAAGTAAAATAATTAAGAATATATATTCAATATATATTAATGAATATTCAACATATTATCAATATTCTTATATTAAGAATAATGTGACAGAATGTTTAACTTTGTGAAATAAACAAAAAACCCAAAAAAAACCCCTACCACATAAATGCTAGCAGAAAAGGATCCAGAGAAGCATCTTCCTTTAAAGTATTCATTCATTCAGAGTATTAGAATTACAAAACCTCGATTCATACCACCTTTCTAGGCCAGCAGTTCAGCAATGCTAATGCAGCCTACACCACCTAAACAGTACACCAGGGATTTGTAGAGCAGGACCACTTGCTTGAATCAGGATGCACAACTGTCAGCAACAATAGCCTTAGGCATGTAAAGAGTTCTGGGATATCATTATTATTAGGTACCTTTTCCAGCCTTGTTATTTTCTCACCTTCAATAAATATTTCCGCAGTCTTCCCATCTGCAGTCTGAGAAGATGGGCTTCAGCTGGATCTCAAACATAGTTGGGTGCTCTCATATTCAGTGTATTCTGTTATGAGGTGTAACACTGCATCAAATAGGAGAGCTGGAGACTTGAAATTAGCTTTGATTTTCTTTCTGCTCATATGCCCAAGTCAGAACACCTACCTTTCTTCCTAGTACATCCTGACAAATTTTAAAAGCACATGCATATAGCACAAAAGAACTCTAGTAACCTCTGCTGCACTAATAAACATCAAAGATAATAAGCTCTCAGCTAATACCACACAACATTTGTGTTGGTCTGATTATTACAATGTGATGATCTTTAAAAGCAAAGGGGACTTCAAGAAAGTTATCAGGAATTGCTTTTTTATATAATTTCCCCAGGTGATAAGATAGAATCGTGTAAGGATCTGGCACAGCCCAATTATGCAACGTGGAAAAATAAAAGGGAGTTTTGTCAGTAGCTTCAGCAGACGTGAGACCAAGATACAGGTGAACACAAGCAATGTGAAAAGGCAGGTTGGGCAGTAAAGACGACACTCCAGACCTAAATCCAGCATGTGATGGTCAGATATCTACATCTACACCTCCACATCTAAACCAGACCAGCCCAGTTTTCAAGGGTCTGAGTAGCCACAGGTTTTACCAACTCCACCAGTAAAAGCCAACAGCTTTTACACAAGTGTCTAAAGGACATCTCAGCTCTAGCATCAAGCTCTGAGCACCCTAAACTTCTTTTTCCCTTATTGAAAAGTTCAGAAACTAGAGTCATATAACAATAAATACATTCATAAAATAATAAGGTGTCACTAACATGCTACTTAGTTGTGAATACTTGCTTTTTCATCTTCAATTTAAAGGGATTTGGTATATTTTCTCATGTGAAACAAACACGAGTCATATCAGCTTTTATGTAAGAAAATATAAGCTTCTACCTCTCATGATAACAAAAACATGAGAAGCGAAGACTTTTATAAAAAAGCCCAACAACAAACTGGGAGAACTGACTGATAAAGCAGTTCAGATGCTGAGGAAGCCTAGAACACGTTTTTCCCACTAGTGCTGGCAATTCAGTATGTACTACTCTGCTTGATCTTGCAAAAAAAACATAACCAAGATGCTGCAACTTGAAATAAGAATAGAGGCAAAAAAAGTGCCTTGTGTGCTGAAATATCATTCACCTGCCTGCTAACTGTGCAATTTGGGTTGAAGACTCCATTTTACAACAGTTGAGATGAAAAGATAGTTAGTTCTGCACAAAACTCATTGGCTTCAGCTACTTCTAGAAATTGAGAGAACTAGGTTAACATTTGCATTTCTGCATATCCCCAGGGGATGAAAACAAGCTGATAAATTATAGTGACACAGAGAAATCAATGTGAAAAACCGTAAGCTGTCCTCACAGTGCCCATGTGAGATGTGAGTCTGCCTGCATGAAGTTCAAGTCCATCATGATCAAAAGATAGACAGTTTTATCAGATGGAATGGGGTAAACACAGGAGAAAAATAAGTCATACCTAGATGAGCTGACTTGAATGAGGAAACAGCAGCACTTAATTTTTGTTTAAATGTGACCACTTTTATTTAGAGCAATGACTTTTATGAACATTTTAAGTACTACATATCCATATTGAAGTATTCTTTGTCTTGCCAGAAGAAAGCTACAGGGTGTAATTCTCGTTTACAGCAGCAACTACTTTCCACTGATCTGTATAAAGAGACAGAAATGTAATTATCCAAATTTGAAGATCCTTTTGCCTTGCCAGAGCAAGGAGAGCATTCGAAGTGCAAAATATTTGTCTGAGTTTTTTTCTCCTTTTAAAGACAGTTGAAGTGACGTTAAAATGTGCAAATAGGGGAAGGATACATAGCTAGTCTCTTGACATTATTTATAGCAGGAATTAACCTAAAAGCTGCTTCAAGAAACTAACAAAAACCATACCCATTAAAACCTACATAGATCTAATTGCAACAGAAACACAACCAGAAGCTGAGGAGGTTCTCACAGCCTTTTCAGATGCTATCTGAAATGTCAATGATGAAGAAAATTTCTGGTACAGATAGGAAATAGGAACAATAACGAATTGGGACTGAACGGTGTTCCCTTCAAAATGTAAGAACACATAGCTGAGATAGCTGGGTTACTGAAAAATGAAAAACATGTAGCATTTAGAAAATATTTTGAAAGGATCTGGGGAAACACAGGCCTATATGACTAATGTTTGTATCTGGAAATTTTGTGAAGCCTATAATAAAGGACAACAGATACACAAATAAATAAAAGCTCCTTGCAGAGTCAGTACAGCTGCTGTAAGGGAGAGCCCTGCCTTTCCAGCCTCTTGGAGTTCCCACAATGTCAGCAGCCACATGAATAAAAGTGATTTGCCTCACATTATCTGGATTTCAAGAAGAGTTGTGATCTTCTTTAGATCTTCATCTAAAGCTCTTGAAAGCTAAAAGCTGCAGGATAAGAAGGGAAGTTGCTGAATAGAAAAAGAATAATTTAAAAATTAGGGAACATAGAATAGGATTAAGCATTCAGCTCCCACTGAAAGGAGGTCATTGGTGAAGTGCATTAGGAGCACGTAACAGAGTAGGGATGATGGCATTATAAATCCACAGCTAGTTCACACATGGAATACTACACGAAGCTCTGATCCTCTCACCTCAGACAAGGTAAATTAGAGCTGGGATATGCTCATGGAAAGGCAGTGAGAATGATTAAAAGTCAGTATAAGGAATGACTGAATAGTCTGGAACCTATTAGTCTGGAAAACACTGATTTAGGAGGAAAAAGGTCTGTAAAAGGATGACTGTCATCAGTGTGGATAGTGACTGATTGCTTGCTGTGTTCACCAAAGCAGGACCTTGAGTCTACTGAGTGAGCTAAACAGCATCTCTGTTCTTCACACAGGCAGGGTCGCCCTGTGAAAGCACACTGTGAGTACAAGAAGCTCATATGGGCTCAGGAGACCGAATCAGGAAACTGAGTTTTGTTGTTAAACAGAACACAGGATATGAAAACTAGTCCACTAATCAAGGGCTTTAAAATCTGATTGTCTTGCAGCTGGGTAGGTAAAGGTGTTCAGAGGTCACTGCAACAAAGAGATCATGCTAATGACGTCTCCTGTAGCAACGTAAAAGGACACCTACACTGAAGCTTCTGCATTAATTTTTACCTTCAGTTTAGGTCTCTTCCTCACATCTGTGAATACAGAGTCAGGATGTGCAAAGACATCCAAGCTGAATTCTATCCATACATTGCATTATGGAACCACCTGATGTTCATTCTGCAGTCACTACCTGTAAAACAGCACAACAGAACAGCAGACATTGCAGAACTACTGCTCATCTCCTGGTTTATCCCATTTCCACTAGGATGAAATCACAGCTTTGTCCGGTGTAATTTGAAAGCTGCAGTGGGCACTTGCCACAAGTACTGGCCACATTTCCCCAGCTTCATTACAGGTTCCTTGCTGGTATGGAAGCAGAAAGCTCGCTAAAGGTAACTTATAGGTCTAATAGTTAACTTACAGAACAATGAGAGAAGCCTGCATTAGCTCAGTCCAGAAGGTGGCTGCACTTAATTGCTTCTTTCAAAGACCTGTTCCTTTGTGAAGAATGGTGGAGAATTGCTGATCATTGCTACCAATTTGCTGAGACACTTAAAACATCAATCTCCTTACACAGAAAGCATTTGCTGAAATTATCACCATTTACATTGCCTGATGAGATTTTTTCTCCTTTTTGCAATTTGGAAGTAGGTCATCCCATTAATAGATTCCTAGATAGGTTTGAGAAGGAAGGCATTAGTATTGTCCCTGCCAGTAATAACAGTATCATGGCAGAAGTACCAGTAAGCCTGCTGAAAGGCAACCACAGAAGTGTCTGTAAGCTTTGTGTGAAATTAAATTCCAGACACAGAAATTAAAATCAGCACTGGTTTGTTGGTTAATGAATGGCTGAGGTCTTACAGAATAGTTCTAACTTTAATGAACAGGCGGTAGAAATGCCAGCCAAGTAGATATTTGACCTAAAATAGAAAAAAGATGGTTCTCTGGTTGTTGCTGAATTAGGCGCTGATGGAGCTAATGGCATAAAGATGACATATTTGGCTCCAGATTTATGCAATCTTATGCCAGGTACCTCTGCAAAGAGCTACCCTTGAGAGATGCTTGGAGAACAGCAACAGCCCCGTGCCCTTGATGCATCACTAAAGAGCCTGAGGTTTAGGGGAAGGGCTCTGGTCCTCTGTTCCTTTACCCGACCTACTCCAAATCCTCCTCAAGCATGGCAGTTGCTGATAATGACAAACCAGTTTCACAACTGTATCCTCAATAGCAATCATTTCAGCACAGGAAGAAGCAGCACAGAGCCACTGATATCAAACAGAAGGATGAGATTCTTCATGAAGGGCAGCTCAGGAGTAATTTCTGCCATCTATCACTGTACAGAAAGGCCATGGAGTCCTAAAAACAAGCTTAGCTCCTTTGCATGTCCCTCTCACTGATATTAAGGTCATAAGCAGGAACATCATAATACAAAATCAAGAAATGAAGACATTAATTCAGGAGGCAATAATGCTTTGGGTGGTTATTCCCTAAATCCTGACTAAGCATTCTTCAAAACCCTGAAATCATTAATACCTTGTTCCCATGGCAGCAGCTCATTTTGTAGCAGTTTAATTCCATCCAAGACTAACATGCAATGTTGGAAATTATTCAAGTACCTACTATGAACTTCCTCCCACAGATCCACAGCATGTGAGGCAAGACTCAAAGCTTATTTCATTATTTTTTGGCTAAACTTTTGCATTCAAGAAGCAACATAAAACACCATCCCAAGACCTGGAGCAGGTTCAAGTGTGTATACATTTCCAGAGACAGAGGACTGTTTTGGAAGGAGGAGAAGGTGGGTGCAGCATGCAGTTAGCCGTTGTGGCACACGGTGCTGCTCACCTGGCATGGCCCTTGCACAATCCAGGAGGCTGTGAGGCTCGAAACCCTTTAAGGAAAAAGTGAAGGAGGCTTGAGTATTAAATAAAGCAACCGATGATAACGCAATGCCTTTGAAAAGCTTTGGCCTACTCAAATATTAGCTCCTTAAAAACCTATGAAGAAAGAAATACGGTAACCAGACACACCTACAAATAGACTCCTGGAGTTATACATTTACCATTGCTGTACTACTGAATAATGTAGGCCAAGTTAAGTAGTTGCAAACTTCCAGGCACCTTTTAAAACGTGTTTCCAGCCAGCTGTAGAGAGCTGTGAATTCCCTTACAGTTTAGATCTTAAACACAAAGATGTAAAGGACTTAAAATACAGAGTAGTTAACTGCCAGTCAATTTTAAAATAAAACAATTAACACACATACAAGACAATATTTGTCTTGCAATTAGTTATGTACCACCTTTGTTATTTGCCACCTTGTTTCTCAACAGCCTCCTCCTATCCAAACAAGCCAGAAATAGCTCACCAATTCTTAAAATGCCCCAACCAATCTACAATTAAAAGCAGTCTAAGAGCTACCTAATACAGCCCTCCTGGCTACAGTCCTTACAAAGGTGTACACTAATCTGGTTTGCATTAGGGAAATTATCTCCTTTTATACCATCTTCCGGTCAGGAAACATCTTTCCCTGACAGCATTTCCCTAGAAATACGAAGAAGAGAGGAGATGAATCAAGAAACCAATAAGTAAGTTAAGCAAGGAAACAGGCCTGGGCAGGATGAGGTCACACAGAGCCTTGAGAAGTAAAATTAATTCTAGTCCCACCTCAAGCCTGGCTGAAGGCTTCCACTCCTAAGTTCTCCCTGTGACCACTGTCACTAGGGCCATCACCATGGCAAGTAACAAAGGCATAGAAGAAGAAAAGTCCCAGTGGGTTTGGGTCCAAGGATGCTGTACAGTCTCATGCACAGCCAACAAGCCTCTCTTCGGAGCTATTCTGAATAGCCACACTGAAAAATGCCTTCTGTAGACGTTCTGTTCTGTTTAAAGGCAGAGGGACCTAAATTTGGATCTGTATGCTAAGCCTGGCACATCTCTGAAATTGCACTCACCAGCAGCAGCAACAACAGAAAGCCAAGTGTGGGAGCCAGCAGAAAAACAGAAGTGCAGGCTGTATAGTTCCAAGGTGGAAGAGATGTCTTGCTGGCAGGAGAAATACATCGTTATTCCAAAAAAAAAAAAAAAAAAAAAAGGAAAAAAATTACAGACAAGACAACAAACAAAACAAACCTGACCTCGCAAGCTTCAGGCACCCTCCTATTGAGACTGATTATGCAAAAGCTAATTTCTTTTCCAAGGACACCACCAGACTTGGGTGGACAAATCCCAGTGGTACATACCGGATTGCTGAGAAGGCATTTAAGAACAGGAAGATAGCATTTAAACCCTCCATTCCCACAGGAGAGGAAATTCCCATACTTTGTGCTTTTTGGGACACATTCAGCTTTCCCTTCACAGTACTCTGAAAGACTCTCAAACTCACTGCAGTTTTTCTCGCTCACTGGATGGGGGGTCAGCAACTTTGGGCCCCCTCAGATGCTCCACAATCCCTTGAACTGAGAGGGCACTAAAGGATAGAAGAAGGTATCAAATCAATCCTTTTTCAATCTGCTGGCAATGCTCCTTATAGTGCAGCCCAGCAGACAATTTGCCTTGTCCTCAATGTCAGCTCACCTTTAACATCCTGTCTGCAGTAACTCTACGGTCCTTCCTGATAGAGCTGCACATCAACCAGCCAGTTCCCAGCCCAGCTAATGCTATCACTTCAGCATATGACAAATACTTAGATTTATCCAACACTAATATCCACTTAATTCCTTTAAGGTCGGTGGTGCTGCCTCTTGTAACACAATAGTAGCAGACATGCCAAGTAGGAGTAACACGAGCCATGCCAACTGTTTTGCAGAAGTGGTCAGAAGATGCAGAAATTTGCAGGATCCAGACCAACACAAGGACTTACAAGAGGCTCAGGCCAGGTCTTAATTCAAAGGGGTATGTATTTGGCATGTTTGTCATGCAAACTTCTTATCCAGGATTTCCTAATTTCTGTTTAAAGAAACCTCTCATGCCCACTGATTGGTGAAATTGGCTGTAGTCCTGCAAATACCAGCAAACCCCATTCTTGTGCTGCAAAAGCACAGCAAATATTTCACAGAGGCAACAAAAATGAAAACACTTTGATAATTGCTGTTTTACGGGGGAAAACAACCTTTTCTAGCCATAATAACTCTTTTTCTTTGCAGGTATAAACCTTTGCCATTTTAAACCAAAACACCCGGTGTGACTGTCGCTGACTATACAGTACGTGAATGTTTTCCTGTTACTTTTTTCTGTTCTTCTTCCTATCATATGGTAAGCCCACACATTCCTAGAACAGTGAATACTCATTTTTAATAAACTAGGTCTGGGTAATATCTCTACCACAATGGAGCTTTGATCCTAGATCAGACGCTGTAGGTATTACCATACAAGTAAATAATAATTTTCAACCAGGATATTAACAAGGAGCCCAGATAAGCAAGACCTAGCAAACAGTTGAAAGGGGCAGTGGCTTGTCAGAAAAACAAGCACATAAACAATGAAAAATAAACCCAAAGGAATCAGACTGAAATTGCAAACTTTCTCTTGAATATTCCATTATAAATAACAAAAGACTCAAACCTCTCTGAATAGAGTCTCTTTGTGAACTATATTTCCTAATATCATTTTCTCATAGCTGATTAAGCCCTCCAGCCCAGCAAGCCGTGGCAGACCGCTATCTAATCTCTGCTCACACAGATACTCAGACTGTTGTCTTGGGTACGTAGGCTGCCTCACCGGATAAACCAGGGCATAAATCACAGAAAATAACTGAACACCACATTCCCTGTCACTTGGCTTTTCACTTACATTTGTAGAAAACCACACAGGAGAGCAAAATATTTTCATAGGTAGGAGGAATTTAACCATTGCAGAACAAGCGAAGTCAAGGGCCAGAAAACCACCACCCAGCCAACCTTGTGCAGAGCAGCATTGCTAGATCAGCAGGCCAGGCTCCTCCCAAACAGCATAAGGAAAATGCTGATTTTTGGCAGTGTTTCTCAATTACAGCACATGCTCCCACATTTAGGCACGAATCCAATAATTCCTGCAACATCTCCAAGTAATACAGACAAGTTACAAAAGGCATTATTAACTTTCAAATATTTGCCTGGAATGGGTGATGCCCAATCCCCATTCAGCAACTTCAGCAGGGCTTTCAAATCAGTGAGAAGACCCAAGTGGTTATTAAGGCTTTGGAGCTATGGACTCCTCTTTGGCCAACATAAACAAGGCAGATGGAATGAGCTGCCACTCCAGACATATTTCTAGATGAATCTTTTTGTAGACTTAATAGGGCTTGTTGGGCTTCTTCATACAAGAAGAGGCTGATCTTAAGCCAGGTGACTTCACTTACCTGCTGCTTCACTTCTGCTGAGGAGTTACCAGATGCTTTTCTTACAAATACCATAGATTAAGCCAGTCCCACCTTGGCCTCAGTCTCTCAGGGTGCAAACATTCATATTCCCACAGTCTAATGAACAACACTTACTGGTTCTTCCTATCATGCTTCCAAACCCTTCCCTTTTTGTCCTTACTCTTCAACATAAGGAATACACCACAGTGTGACACCAATCTGCAGGCACTATGATGTCTATCACTAGGGGCCTTTTCTTGCAGCTGCAACCAAAGGAAAATCAAACAGGATTCTTCCTTCCAATTAATCCGGCCGCTGAATTGGCTAGAGGATCGATAGTGAGCAGCACAATGCCTTCCCACTGCCAGGGAACAGATCAACACAAATGCTGGGGCTTGACTATGTAATTTACTCACATCAGTGAACACTTGTTCACAGAAGAGGGTCCCAATTTCAGGGAAACCACTTTTGCAAAGACATGCACTTCAGCATCAGTGAATGCTGCAATGGGGAGACTGAAAAAGTAAGAGGGTATAAGTACAGTATAAAGTGTATAAGATAAAACTATATAAAGTACACAAGGGTATAACCATTATAAATCACTAAGTCTGCACTTGTGGTATCTCATGTTTCTCCACATAGTCTTTCCCATCTCATCTCCTAGTGCACTGTTTGTCCCTAGTCTTAAAGAGTTGCCAAAGTCAGCTCTGAGGAAGACATCAATTTCTATTTCACAAATAGAAACCCAGCTTTAATTTTGCCAGAAATTGCTCTGATGAGAAAAGGAAATATCAAACCTGATCCCATTTCTTGGAGCAGCACAGTAAGATGCAGCAGTCTGTGAACTAGCAGGCTAAGTGTTCAACAAAATCAAGAGTAGCAAAAGAGGTATTTTGGTCTGGAAGCATATGGACTGCTTGGAATTAATATGCTGGCTGGCACTTATCAACTGTGATCAAAGGTGTATCTCAAAACTCACCATAGCAACACCATGATCCAACCACTCACTGCCTATTTCAGAGAACAAGTGAGGAGGAAAAGAAATAAAGAAACTAAGTCACTACTAAAAGCATTTAAATATTTCTCCTCCTCAAAGTACATCTTATTTAACAGAGCTGGTGCAGATATGACACAGGGATGCAGGGAAGAACATGGTTTGCTCAGAAATTTGCCAGCTTGTACCTGTATTTTGGATGCTCAATCCTTTGGACTGAGCTGCAAAGGAGAGGGGAAATGACAGAGGAGAGGCCAAACCAGCAATCCTGTCTCACGTTTCCTACTAGCTTGGAATTGTAGGGATCTCAGACTGTTCAGCTCATACACCTGACAGACTCAGCAGTGCAGCTTTCAGATACCCAAAGTCCCCATTAATCATTTCCCCCAGAGCTCCACAGCAGACAGCTTCATATTTTGTGACCTTAGGGGAGAGGGAATTCAATTTTTATGGTATATTTTCATGTGAGACTTTTCCCAGCTGACACACAAGTACACACCTTGACAGCTGATGGATAAATCTACCAACTGCAACAGATTTGTCTCAGCCTTGGGAAGTGGATTGGGTCAGATGGGAGAGGTACCTCCGGCCTGCTGGGCTCTCAGAGGTTGTGTCCATACTCAGTATTGACCTCAAGACATCCAGTGTGACTTGGGAAAAGGCTGACAGCTTCACTTTATTTTGTTTAAACCCATACATCTCCTAAAATAGCACTTTGTTTCCCAAGCTCTTCCATCTGCAAGGTTTAGGATAGGCAGTCCTTATTGCCAGTGCCTGGAGCCCTGACACCAGGTTAGGGTTGCCCTATCCCCACCTACCTTGGAGCTGTTTGTTGGGTACATATCCTGGCAAAATTCAGACTCTGATTTTCTATATTTTAATTCTCAAGTGTAAGCCAAGATCTCCAAGAATCCTGCTGCCAATAGGCAGGCACCTGAATAATATGCCAAAGAACTGAAGATGAGAAAAATCAAAACCACCTTCAACCTTTAGCTACAAAGATATAATTTCTAGCACCTATTTTTACTTGACAAGAAATCAACCTTGGAATCCATGTTTAAAATGGTTTTTAACAGTGTCTGACTGAGTAGCAACCGCCAGACTGAAGAAAACAGCTTTGTTTTTTAATTCAATTTGTGCCTCATAGAGGATGGGGCATTCAGCCAGATGGAGCAAAGCCTGTACATTTTCCTAGGAGTTGTGCAAGGATAAGTCAACAAGACTACAACAGCCTGTTCCAGCCCAGCAGGAACAACTTTCTACTTTCTAACTGCCAAAATTTTAAAAAATTTAAACTATTTAAAAGAAAAAAGAGAAGACCAAATTAAGGAAAAAAGGATCAGAGTGTTTCCTCACAGCATTCTATTACTTGCAATATCATTTGCATAATACACAGAATGCTGAGGAGGAGCTTCACTGTTACCCCTCAGGAGATCAGTGACAAGCCTTCCCACTTCATCCATTGTAAATCTGCTCATGTAGGTTCAGCTACAGGATGTTCTGAGGTTATCAGTCAGTGTTCCTGGTTGTCCCAGTGAAATTTAAAACACGTTCACTCAACATTATGAAAACAAAGAAACTCAAGCTACTTGTAAAACATAACCTTTTCAGATGACAGCTGTGAGCTGCCTTGGGTCCCTATGACATTTCACACCAGTAAGGACTTTATCAGCAGAGAGCACAAAAAAAATGATTTTGGAACTGAGATCACCTGAAGCTGTTCTACTAACACCTGTGCAACTACTACCACAAAAAGGACCTTATCCCACAGGTACCGTAAATGTGGGACAGTAACATCCTTCCCCATGTCTCAGGGGCCTGACTGTTCAGCTTCTGTGTAATCAGAAAGAGCAGTAGCCTGAGAGTGGATGGAGAGAAGCACTTGCAGAGCATGCCCCTGCAAAGGAGAGCCCCAGGATGGAATGATGAGTCACTGAGCTCTTGCCCTCCTTTGGAGTCCATTAAAGGTTTTATAAGTGTTGTTCAGAGACAACTAGAACACTGGCATTTTTAGATATTTAAAACTTTCTGGTATTAGAAAGGTGTAAGCAAATGGTTCTCATGGAAAACAATTCCCTATGCAAGATCAAGCAGAAGACATAATACAAATGCTAAGGAGTTAGTTCTGACAGTGATGCAGTAATTGCACACTTGCTGCTGATCCTCATTCCTCAAAACAGAAGTTTAACACTCTGGTTACAATTTTCTCTTTTGGGCTGACAGGGAAGTTTTTCTCACACCTCAGAACATTGTGACCCTCTCCTATAGGCCAATACATTGGAGTGGACTTTCCAACCCTACAGCAGAATTACATAGAGCTTTGCAAAGGCACCAGCGATGTGACAGTGTTGGGGCAGGGGGGAAAATATCAGGGCCGGGCTCCCAGATGTGAATTCTTAGGGGTATAGCTCTGGGTTTTAATATGTCTCAGAAAATGAGAGCCTAATTTCACTGGCATACCCTCTGACACTATGTTAGGATGCATAAGAAAATGGTATGGGATGATTAACTTGGTCAAATTCAACTCAGATCATCCTAATGAGACTCCTAGTAGACTTCTCAAGCTGTACATATGACACAGCCAATCAATTGCAAACTACATTAATAGGGCCAGGGAAGAGTGGGGGGGAAATATCCTCTTTTCTTCCCCTGAAGTTATGCTTGATATGGAGATTCTACTTAATACATTCCCAGAAATACAATCTTTGCTTCACATCTGTCATCCTGGAAACAAGAGCTGCTGGGTTTCCTTAACTTACTGGATAGGAATGCTGGCATATGAGAAAGGGACTTGCATGACAGTTCTGAGAAGGGCATTGCTAACTTGCTCAGGAAAAGCTACTCTTGTGTGCTCTTCAGTGCTGGACAGCCTGCCATTAATAGGGACACATCCACTTTCCTCTGCCACTCACTCAGAGAGTTACACAGCACTCATGCCCTGCTTCCTGGTAAAGGGGGAAGAAGCATTTATGTTCATACCTTAAAAAAAACAACAAAGTGTGGGGTGGAGGTGGTTGGGTTTGTGCAGCTCCTTCCACATAATCAGCTCATGCACATGAAGCTAAACCAGGAAGAGTAGAAGAATGGTGAGATAAGAACAAAATCAACTCTTTCTTACATGAAATTAAATTATATAGAAAAGGTTCCAAATCTAAAAGGAAAAAAGCATATTTACAGTTTAAATTTACAATTTAAAGTGTGCTCTTCATGTATTTTGCTGCCAAGATAATTTTCAGTATCCTGTGCTTTCTCTGTGATATATGTTAGCAATAGTTACACTGAAATATTGCTAGAGTATTGTCTCCTACAAGTTTAAATGTAGCTACAAGAAAAAGCACAAATACTGAACTCCAGTTTTGAGAAGGCTAAAAGCCCCCCAGCTTGCCCTGGACCACAAAAGTCCTTATGAGAACAAACTGAGCTCTGACACTTGTTGGTCAGAACTCAACAACACCAGTGACCACATTTAAAATATGTTCTACTCTGCTGGGGCCAAGCTTAGGAGCAATGTGATAACCCACAATACTTCAACTCTGCTAATTTTCCACCACACTTGTGAAAGATCCTCAGACAATGTGTCTCCTCCAGGCCCACATGGCACATGGGCCAATGACTTTAACACCAGCCTGATTTCTCCCAGACTGCTGATGGGCTGATGCCTTTCGCAAACACGAAGATCCAAGCTCTCGAACTGTAATTACCAAGACTGTAGATGAATCCAGATTAAGGAATCAAGTTGCAAGACAGGTTTCACTCTGGACTATCTCTTCTGGTTATCATAAACACAACTTAGTTTCATCTAAAGGCAAACCAGTTTGCACACTCCAAAACTGCTCCACAATATGAAACAGAGCACAGGAAGTAGAGGTTACTCCACAAGTGGAGACTGCATCTGCAAAGCACAATCATTATCTGAAAAACAAAAATGCTACTGGTAACACCCTGAATCCCCTCCCACTGCACAGCACAGTCCTCAACTTCAAAACCAGATGAGAACTAAGTATGTACTACACTTCTGTAGGTGCTACAATTCTGGTGGTACAAGCATGTGTGTAAAAATAGACTTGCTTTTTCTTTCCTTTATGAGACTTGAACTCACACATGGACCACATTTCATTTAATCAAGACTCAGAAAATCACCACAGCTAAGAAACTGAGGGAGGATCACAGCTCCTTCTTGCTAACACCACATACCATGTTCTCACAGAGGATGCATACATGCCTGATTCGTGCGGGTAAGCGGGAGGGAGAGAGCCCCCTCCCACAATCCAGTAATTGAAAATGCAAATCCAACAGCCTGGGCTATGACTCAAGCCACTAAAAGGGGAAACTTAGGTCTGGGGCTCTCCTGGACCCCACAAACACAGCATTGTAGGGGAGAGCATTGCAACACTCTACCAGGAGTCCCAAGAGCTGCCTCAGTTTCCTGCCTTGACCACAAGTCAACTGTGTCTGTGCGTCCTTGATCAATGAGCAATTAGGAAGGAGCCTTTCTTCCCAGCTGAGCTTCTCAGTGGGCACTACACAGAGCCTTTTCCAATTCCATTGTGTGACACAAAGCAAAAGAGAAAAAATTCCATGTATCACGCATGGGACAAGAAGACAAAAGACTATTTTGGGTGACAAAGGCCTGACATTTCAAAGTGATGGATTTGTGGTCTGCGTAAGGAGTCAGCCTTGCAATTTGCAGCCCACATTACAGCACTCCAAAGCTATTCATGCTGCTTTGCCAATGACAGTATTGTGTCTGCATGCTTGGCACTCCTGGACTATTCCAGAGTTTCCCTCAGTGCTGACTAGACACATTCTTCACCAGGCTAAGAACGGGGTGACCCATTGCTTCAGGCTGGGGGGAAATGCAGTTAATTGGTTTTGAGAGGCACAACCACCATATTTCTCCATATTTCTGGCTCATGGAGGAATAGCTCTACCCATCAGACCAGAGCAGCTATGCTAGCTCAATGCAGCTGTGCACTGCCTGGTATTTATAAGGAATTTGACATTCATGTTCTGATTTAGAAAAGCATAGAGCTCAATCTGTTCAAGAACCAGTTTTATCTGATTTGTACTGCCCTTCTGCCCAGTTGGCTTTGGTGCATGCCACGTGGCACTGATGCTTGTCTTGGTGTGACTGCCTGCGTTCAGCAGCAGCAAAGGGAGCCTCAAGCCTCACCCCCAAAACTGCCTAGGCTTATCCCCTCTCAGGAATGTGCACAGAGACTTCTCAGAGCAATGGCAGTTTTTCTGTTCACAAAGGGTTAAAAAACCCACCAAACCTCAAAATACTAACTACCTCAAAATAACTAACTACAATCATACCTTCCAAAACATAACTTCAATAGACTTTGTCCCCCTTACGTTCATTCTGATTCGGGCAGTTACAGGGTGTGTCTGTACTCGCAGCTCTCCAGCACTGGCAGACCTCTGGGCAAGTGAGATGCTCCGGAAAAGCCTGATTTCAATTATATGTGAGGAGTGGAGTATTCCCACTTGAAAAGTCCTACAGTCTGACAACGGTATTTTACTACTGACCAAATACAGCCTTTCAGGTTTTCCAGCGCATTTGGGACGTACTAATTAAGCTTACACTGCCTCAATGACAGAAGGGAGTATAACCACTAACATGCAAGGAAAAAAAGCCCAAGACTGAGAGACAAATAAAAAATACTTACAGATGGGTTAGAAAAGAGTCAAATGGCAGTGACTTTCTGCAGACGGATCAGCAATAAGGAAAGAAGCTGCTGGAAGCTGTTTCTCCAGCAAATTAATTTGGAAATACTAATTCATCATCCTGCACTGGAGAATGCCATGGAAAGTGGAGGAGAGAAGAGGCATGCAGAGCAACCATGCTGCAAAGGGTGGGTGACCCTGGGGCTGGTAGAGGCACCTGCTGGTGGGACTGCCTGGAACACAGCAATCCTGTTTTGAAAAAGAATTCTGGGCCTCAGTGTTTTCTTTCACACTGCACTAGAGGTACGGATGGTGCTGAGCTCCATCAACACTTCCTATTTGAAAGGCCAATCTATCCAACTTGGTTCTTGGCAATGAACAAGCCTTTAATGCTCAGAGTTAACTACCTTTAAGGCCCATTGATTGCCTTCTATACACACACACTTTCCAGAAGAGGCACATATAAATTATATGATGCCATTTTAAGTACTGGGGTCTCCTTCACTCAAACACACCAATGTAAGTGGATAACGAAGTCAATGAGATTCCAAATCCAAAGCCTTGCATGTTCATCTGTATAGGCAAGTGAACACACAGCAATTCCTGCATGAAAATAATACCATTTATAAGGAATTACTATATTAAAGATGAAAGTTGTATACAGAAAGTACTGTATTTATACTCTACTACAGACATTAAAATCCATGGCATTAGTACATATTAAAATGGGTGTGATTACATATAAGCAAGGCAAATATAATGAGATAAAGGGGCATTTCCTTGATTAACATGTCCTACAAGTTGCAGTCTTATCATGGAACTGACAGCATAATTTTCAGAGACTACAATAAAATGTCAATTTCTGGATACACTATATATCTGATAATAAGGGGGGGTGGGGATGTGGGCAGGGGGACATGGGCAAACATATACAACCCAAATATGAAGTGAACCGAAAATTAATTCACGGATATTGAACAAACTGTTTACAAGATGGTGTCTGGTTAAATAAACAGAAGGCAGAGACAGAGAGGAAAATGACCTTGTTCTGCACAATAGAGTGATTCATATGGATGAACCAGATACCCCAAATTACCAGCTACTAAAACTGTATTGTAAATGTAGCTCAACCTCCAACATATCAAGTCCTGACTGAATCCTATCGGCAAAATGAGAAAGCACAGAAAAAATAATGTCTGTCACCTTTCTCAATTTGACCATTTTCCACCTGCTAAAAATGTATTGGCATAGTGAAGAGGAGCTCCAGGTGGCGTAAATCAGTTCATCTCTGTTGACATCATGGATGACAAAAGATAATGGATCTTTGCAGTAGTTGTTCTCCCACAAAATCAAGTGCACTCATTGCTTGATCTCCTCTGGCAGCCAACATGAGTAGGCACGAATGTGGGCAAATGTGAGACAAGTTTTGCAAACCCACTATGCTACACCCCTGAGTTGCAGAACAACTCATATGAGCTCTACTTTGCCATGGTCTTTCTCTGGGCATCAAGGGGAGAAGATTAAACAGAGGACACAGTCAGAGAAACTCTGCTTCTATTTATTCAATAAAGATGTTTTCTTCTAAGGAGCTCTAATCTGCAAGACTGTAACTTTCACTCTCCAAACAGAGCTCGAATTCCTGACCTTGGCACAGCATCACAGAGGACTTGTTTTCACTCACAGGGATTAACTGCCAGGGAACAACTCATCCAGGATAATTGGCACAACCACTCCTCTTCTTCAAAGCTAGCATTTCCTCGCCTATTTTCCCTCCTTCCTCCAACGAGTACATAATGTGAGTACATAATATATAACAGTACATGATATATAACAGCAACTTTAATTACCACCACACACCAATTGGCGAGAATGTTATCCCGAGTAAAGTCTGCCAATTACATTAAGCAAAGGAAAGCCCAGCACAGCACCATATAAAAGGCACCAGTAAGTGCCCTGCTCCAGGTATGTGAGGCAGTTGTGCACATCACTACATCCTCTGCCTGCCTCCCGGGAATGGAGATGCAGTGGCGCGGGAGGACCACCTGGCACACACAGCTACCTTGCCTCCAGACTACAAGTAAGTGTGCTGATACTGACCTCCTCCTGTGGACAAACCTGTATCCATTGCTCTTATCTGCACATAAGCACACAGCTCACGTGCCAACGAGGAGGCCTATGACCCATCCATAGCATTATCTTGGAGTTAAGTCCAATATATTTTGTTCTGCTATCGAACAAACGCCTTCCTCTGCCACTAAAGCTACTATACCCAAACTGTAATGCTTTTGGGAGTGCAAGAGAGGATACTGAAGAGGTCTTGGCTCTATTTTGTGTTTTAACTAGGCCTGCTATGATCTGCCACTTTGTAATCAATTTCACAATATGTTTTTCTGGTTAAACCTCAGGGGATTGCTTTGAAAAAAATGTTTGTTTGCTTGTTAGCAAAACCTGAAAAAAACCCGAAAACCAATCTTCTCTGGTTGGAGAAAAAAGTCTGGAAGTGTGTGGGGAACATAAGCTAGAATTTTAAAAATTTAACTGTAGAGAAGGCCCCTTAACCCCACTCCTTAAAGTTTCTATTTTTAAACTGAGTTTCACAATTTCTAACATCATTAGTATCTCCAAGACTGACATTGTTTTCCTGGATCCTTAGTATTATCTGTAACAAATGGATGAGTAAGGTACTTTTTGAGAAGCACCAACTATTTTGACTAAACCCGCATACTAGAGCTTTCATTTTGAACATCTAGTTGTGTGCAATCTGTCTCTCCAGGCTTGAATTGGTTTCTATCTATCTCATTTAAATTTTGAAAAATGCTGGAAGAACAGCTCTGAAATATGGCACTATTTTGCCCATTCTCCCTCCAGCAATTTTAAAAGGTCTGCTATTCAATGCTCCACTGAACTGCACAAACACAGATCTTTCCCCTCTTTCTCCAGATGCACACTCCCTCCCCTTCCCTTAGATCCAGCAATCAAGTAGCCTCTGGGGATGTTCTCGGATGAAACAGAAAGAAGATGGACCAGTTTCCCCTCAGATCAGCTCAACTATACCCTGGATTTTATACATGGGACACAGTGGGCTTCCACAAAAAGGTGTGAGGAAGAGCCCAATTACCCTGGCTTATAGGAAACATCAAGTCACCTCGAGGAGAGTTAAGAACCAAGTGCCCACACACTTTCGAGGGATTTACACAGCTCAGGAAGCCTCCCTTGGTAAATCCCATCCCAGATCAACTGAAAAGAAAGCAGATGACATGAAGAAGTTAAACGCTGCTATTGTAAAGCACTTCCTGAATTTACAGCACACCTCTGAAGCAGGCAGCAGCAATTAAACACCAACCTTTGTAATTACAGCACAGGAGTCCATCTCCACCCTCACAGGGGCTGTAATTGCTCTCACCTCTGGAGAGCTCTTCAGCAGCCACACTCACCTGCACCAGTGCTCCAGCTCACTACTGTCCTACACCAACACCTCTCTGGGACCTGTTTGAGCAGCATCCTGCCCAAATGGACAAGATAAGGACTTTGGGACACTACTGCAATACCAGAACTCAAAAGCAGCAAAACAGGCCAAGTATCTTGTTTCAGATGAACTGAGACATCTGTAAGAGGAAGGAAAGAAGTTGAGGGAAGCATCAGTCATCACACAGTGAAATCTTCGCTGATTTCATCCATGAAAGACAAAATGGTAACACCGCCTGTCCAGGGGTCGCAATCATGTAGATGCCAACCTGATTTATCTCTAGTGATTTCTGCTCCTACACCAGCTGTTCAAATCTCTCCTGGGCAGCTTGATTGGGAATTTTATACAGTGAATGGGGCATTTCAACCACAGTATATTACTAGCATCTCACAAATATTCCTCTCTCCTTGGGGGAGGAACATTCATCCATCAAATACCTTAGGTGCCTTCTCTGCTTGCCACTTGCTTCAATTATTTGCTTTGGCACAGTGGATCTCTGGACAGCAAGCAGGCATGCTGTTATTTTCCCCAGCGACAGCATTGAAAAAGGAAAGCATATAAATTATAGCAGTCTTGGGCCTGCCTTCATTTATCCCACAAGGAATGGGATTTTTGTGTGTGTGTGTTTAGTGCTATTTCTTTTTGAAAAATTATGCTGTAGAACTGCTGCCATCTTTACTTGCCTCAGGAAGAACAGTGCTGAATACATACCACACCTGGCCTCCCCAGCATGCAAATAAAACTTCATGGAAGAAGTGTGTTTTCAGCACAAGGCACCTGAATTTTGCATGCTCGGGGGGATTCAGAGAGGCTTCTCTGCCCTGATTTTACACACATTTTGCATCATTTTACACTTCTAGAACAGTGGTTGTATTACATACTGGAAAACTCGTAAATATCTAGTAAAGGGCATGTGCTGCTTGCACCTACAAACATGACAAGTCCCTGACACTCTATGGGCCCATTGCATCACACTGTCACTCTATGAAATGTGCACAGCTCAGAAAAAACTGGACTACAATGAAAGCCCAAATATGTATGAAGATAATGCCTTTACATATTCAAGCCATGAGTACAACCCATGGGCTTGATTTACTGCCTTCTCCCATCATCCACCTGTGTTCGTTCCCCACTCATCCTCCCACACACACACTCACTGCCTAACTTCAGTGGGATTTAGATCAGGACTTAAAATGGATATATAGAATCAAAAAGAAAAAATCCACTTCAAGCTAAGGAGAGATTGGAAACAATTGATCACTTTCTTTGAAAGTATTTAGATCACCTCTCCTGGGAAGGACTGCAGCAAACAAAGGGAAGTAACGTGTCTACCTGAGTGGAGTGTCTGAGGCAGCAGGAAGACAGCTGTGGAAATAAAGCAAGGGCTCTGCACTTCTGCAAATCTATTTAAAGCTTGATTTAACTGGGACTGCAACTATTAATCTGTATTTTATCACTACTAATAAGGAGGGTTGCTGAAGCATTTCTTAACGTTGTTTTATCCAGTAGTCCCTAGAACGTGTTCCATGTCAATTGGTATCTGTTTCCTGGGACAGACAGGAAGAACTGGCAGCTTCTAGCACTGACACAACACATCAGCTCACATAGAGGAAGAATCACCATTAGCTAAAAATATCTGAATGAAAACAAAACAGTGTTTCAATTGCCATGGCATTAACCCTGCCTTCCTTTCCTTGGCTCCCTCTTTGTTTTCTGTGGCCTCTGATAGCTGCAAAACTGCCTGATTTCTTAGTTTTTGAACAAAAGTGGGGGACATTTCCTTGAATTACATTTATGGAAAAAACCCCACAACTTGAAAAATTTCTTTTGTTAACAATTCTTCCAAAGTCTATAAAGAACTACTGAATATATTAAGAAAAGGCCCAGTAAACAAGCTGTGAATGAAAACAGTGGCAGGCATGACGTGCTTTTCCTCCACTTTCTAGAAGCTGCTCATTAAGTCCAGTTTTAAGCCAGGGTGGAGACAAACCACAGAAATTCCCAGGATGAGATAACACTGGCATCTGTAACATCAATCAAACAGACCTGTAAGAAAGATACAACTATTGCATGCACACAGGCACTGAGATTACACAATGTGTTTGCCCCTGAACATCCTGCCCACCTGCTCCCTTCCTGTTCAGCCTGAACCTTCCTAAAATTAGGACCATTTCTCCATTCTCATTCAAAGTTTCCACCTTTATTTCTCAGCCTGCCTAAAGCCAGTGGTGGCTAAAGAAAGATTTTCGGAGCGGAAATGACTGTATTCTGTGAAAGACATACTCCAGAGAGCAAGAGGATGAGGACACAAACCCAAAGCAGAGCAGTGCCGGATGCTTTCACAAGGGAAAGCTTCTGCATCCTTTCTTACAGTAGAAATGAATTCAGAGAGGAAAGAATGACCTCCAGATGTAAGTCATTCTAAGAGAAAGATACTTTAAAGTTAAAGCTCAAGATTTTGTACTTTACATGCTAAATACAAACCCCTTGGGGGTTTTTAATAAATCTGTTTTGGTTCCCTGCACACATTTGCTGGGTGAAAAAGAGCAGCATGTCTGTTTAATAGAAAGCAAGTACAGAAACACACTATGTTATTTTGCACAAGAATGATAACCCTTTGAAACACTGAAATTTAAAAGGCTAGAAAAGAAGGCATGAATGTAATTCCCCATATCCCTTGGGATGGCAGGAAGCTGGGAATGCTACTTCAGCCCTCACACAGCCACTGACTCGCTCCAGCACATTTCAGCATTTTACAATGCATCAGCCATTGCCAGGACCAACACATACAATGCTCTGTGAAAAAGTAAAACCCATTGAGTTGCCCAAGAGTGCTTTGGCTGAAGTAATTCAAATGGCAAAACAGAACTTTAAAAAAATAAATCCATTTCAAGTGGATCCATTTCCAACACCAATTAATAGTAATTTTGAATTCCTGGCTAGCCAAATAGGCAACTTCTACCCACTGGACTTTCCTATAATGACATCATAAAACACTAAAAAACTGGCTCACTTTGCTAGAGACTACACATGCTTTCCCCCCCCCCAATACAGATCTTTTGACACTCCCTTTTTTGGAAGTATTTACATTCAAATTCATTTTGAGGGTGGTTTGGCAGTTAGAACTGCAGCACACAATTTCTTCATCCGCCATAGCCACATAATTTTTGTAATTCAGCTTTCTAGGCATGCATTCTTTTATATCTACAGAGATGCTTTAAGGAAGGGTAGCATCAAATGCCCTGCTACAAAACAAACAAGACAGCATTGCCCTGCAAGATACTTTTGCTCCTTTTACGAAAGTACACCAGCTCTGCTGCCTCTGTGTGCAAAATAACAAACTACCCTAATTCACAGCACTAACACCCATCAACCTGCCCCAAGTGCCTGCTGCCCCCACAAACAGTAGCCCTGTTCAAGCTCCCAGGCACCCATCCATCATGCATCCATCATGGATGGTGTCGAAGCACCTCCAACTTGACTGTTGACAACTCACCCTCTGCTTCAATTTTTATATTGAAGCAACAGCCTTGCCTCCAACAGCATGATCTGTGTATCAGAAAGGACCATTTGGATTTACAAGAAAAACAGCACTGCAGTTTCAAGCTGAGGCCTCTCAGAAACAAAAATCAATAGGGAAGTTTGTAGGAAAAGTAAGAGGAAAAGGATATGATGATGTGCTTCACTGAATTAACAGAGCACTCTTAATAGATGACATGGAAAGCCATTGCTAAAAACTAGTAATATATAAGATCTTGTGAACTTGAGATTATACAGATGATTTCAAGTCAATGCCTCATTTTTCGAATATCAACTTCTAATAATTTCTTTCTGATACTGTATTCAGCATTCAAGGCTAACTCTTTTCTTGCTTCAGGAAAGGACAAATCATCGGAACAGGGGCCAGCAGCACAGCAAGAATGCTTAGGAAAGGTGCTTTTTCATTTTGATATGTTTGTACCAGCTGGTAATTAGTCTTTTACAGCTCTGGAGATGGCTGAAATTTTGTTGCAAGGAAATCATGCTCTGTTTAATAATAAAAACAATCAAATGCCATGATTTGTAGGAAGCAACTTTTTTCCTTGACCTTTTTATTACTGGCAAAATGTCAGCACATTATTGAAGTGCAGAGAGCACAATCTGTGATAAAAAGCCTTGTGTTGCCACATACCAGACCAAAACGCCCCCTCCTCTCTACCCAGGCACGTACCTTAGTTTTCCCAAACGGCTCTGATTTATAAAGAATTATAGACAAACAAACAACAGAGTCTGAATGTCAAGTGCAATACCACGGGTGAACAGGATTTGCCCAATTCCTGGAAGCATAAACAAGGTGGGAAGGAACAAAAAGAGCAAGAGCAAAGAGCAAGAATACAGCTTTATTTCTGTATGTGACAGCTGCAAGATCACTGCTGACATAACACATGCAGTCTTCGTTTTTACCTAAAATACAACATCATGAAAAATTGGAAAAGACCCAGTAAAAAACTGTAAGGCTGTCTCCAAGTCTTAAATCAACTTCAAAGAGAGATTTAAGATGTTCAACCTACTTAACCAATTGAAGACACTTTAAGGATCGCCCGATCATAGCCTGCAATCACTTAGAGGGAAAAGGTGTTAGAAAGCTGGAAAAAGGAAGGTAGAAAAAAAACAGATTGGAGAGAAAGTACCTATCTTTTATTTTAAAGAAAATTACCTTTTGCACGCATTGCTAAAGAGCACAAAAGAATCACAACAAAAATTACAATGCACTGCCTGCCTAAGATAAATGCTGTAATTCACACCGAAATTGCTAGAGATGAGGTAGGAATCCCAGGCTAAAATCTAGTGGCTTGCAGATACAAAGTCAAACGAAACCAATAGGATTGATACTTCTGGCTTTAAAATCGAGGAGGCAAAGAAGAGCTGAGTTGACCAAAAATCAACTCCAGCCTTCCTACCTGAGCCCACTTACTCACCAGATAAGGACCCTATGAGATTACCACGCCAAGTGCTGTAAGCAAGCAGCAGGGCAGCCTGTGACAGGCAGCTCATGTTGCTTGGTAAACATTTCTAGCCCCTACACACTGCATTTCTTCTCCACTTAATTCTTATGAGATCTGTTTCCAAACCAGCCTGAAGAAAATATTGTTTTACTGACTTCCGTAAAACAAACATTTTTATTATTTCATGTGCCATTTCATTTTCTGGTACTCAAAGCTAAATGACACATATATTTACAGTACTGGGAGTCTCATCTGGTAGCTCATCTAAGACAGACTCCCTGAGCCAACAGCTCACAGCTCAGTAGGACTGCCCATTGAAAACACTACAGGATAATTCCAGCGTTCCTATGGGCACCATGCATGTACGACAGCTCAGCTACACTATTTAACTCACTATTTAATTTTGATGTTAAATGAAAACAAACAGCATGACAAAAGAGTGGTAGTGGGAAAAAAAAAAAAAAAACAACCACCAAATTTAAAAAAAGGGGCCTGAAGATTTCCTGCTAGCTTTATCCAGAGAGTAAACAGGCACACTCTGGCTGGAACTGGGCTGGCAGACATGGCCGAGTAACTCCGAGAAGAGATCAGACCTTCTCCCTGCTCTCATAACAGAGCCTCGTAGGCCAACACAGGAAAATAAATAAAACCCAACCCCAAAACTTACTTTGGTATTTTTCCAGTGCAGACAGAGGCACAGAGGTACAAGCAATCTCCCCACAGCTACACGCAGCCTGTGATGGAAGAAGGAACTAACACTGATCTCCTGACTTCAAAGCCAAATGCTCTAACCACAAAATTATCCTACTTGCATTGTCTCAACCTGTCTTAATCCAGAAGAACCAAATTACCAGGGAAGGGAAGGAGGGAAAGAAAGGAAAAAAATCAGGACATTTTTCAGGAATATTTCTGATCCACTTAGAAGCAAACACTGCTTACATTGGTGTAAGTCACCCATATTGCACTTCAATGAATTTAGAACAACGGTATGAACTTTACTACTCAGCTTTCTGAGAGCTCAAGTGAGGTTGACACAGACCCTCTATTAAAGCAAGCAAAAAGCCCCATATTGCTTAATACTTTTTAGACGGGGTAGACAGGGGCCTGGAATGCTCCAGGGATTAAATAATTCACACAATCAACCCTGCCTTTCCCCAGCAAGTCACATCCAGCTCAGATCACAAATGTCAAGTACAATCATGTGTACTCTTGATAGATTTTAAGAGATAAGAGGAGGGCCCAAGTGCAATTCCCAGGAGATAAATGCTTGTATGGGACAAATCCCTGTGGATCAGCAAGGAAGGTCAGTGCAGGAAATACAGAAGTGGTGCCTTGGACCACAGCGTGTAGAGGTGAATAAATAGGGGAACACAAGTTTGTTTTTCCCCTCGACAGCTTCAACTTCCAAAGGCAGAGTAAAATCCTGCCCCAAATAAATCACTTTTATCCACATGGAGGCAGGGTGTGCTTCCAGCAGCTCACATTAAAAGTGGTACAACGATGCTGTTCTCATTGGCACCAGATATGCCAAAACAAAGAGCTGGTGGGTTTTTACATGGAATACACAACTCTGCACACCTTGTGATTTGCTCAGGCACTCAAACGAGGGAGCCAGAGGGAAGCAACTGTCTATGCAAGCTGTCCCCAGCTCCGGATGGGAAAGAGCAGGAGAGGTGGCTGCTGGCAGCAGGCACAGAGAGCTGGGGTGCACCCACTCAACCTGCCCGGGGACTGAGCTGTTGTAACTTGCTATAAGCAGAAAAGAACAGCAAACTATGACTTGCTCTGCAGCGTGGGTGAAGCAGGGAGGGAGCAGAACCTCCAGGGAGCCATGTGACACTGCAGTTCCTCCAGAGCTGACTCCTGCAATGGTATTTGCTGTGTGTACCCCTGCTTATGTAGCTCCAGGCTTGGCTTGAAGGTGCAATCTGCTTCTTCACTCTATTTCCACAGTCATTTTCACTCGGAGTGCCTGCTGTTTCCTTTCAAAAACGGTTGCATCCCTGAGGTACAAAGGGCAGAAAGCTCTTCTAGCAAAACCTGGGCGTCAGCAATAGAGATGGGAAAATAAATTATTAAGGACCACATTGATGCAGGTTTTCTTTCTGTCTTGAGCAAAACTTAAATGACTTCTTCCTTTCCCAATTGTGGCTATGGGAATAGTGCACAATTATTCATTATCCTCGTCTTAACTAGAAAAGCCTTTCAATTTAGCACTTAATATAATTACAGTAAATTAAATAGTGTCTAGAAAAAAGGCTTTTTCAAAGCTATTGTCTTACCTCTATGAAACTCTGTCAGTTAAAAGTGAAGCTAGCTATTAAACAATAAGGATTTGTATCTATTCAGTGAGTGGAAAAGTGAGATATTCAGCTGAAAATTGTTCGAATTCTATTTCTAAATTCAACACCAAGGGAAAACAGGAGAATCTCATTAATGGTATCGCGATGTCCCTCTCACACTGTGGAGACACTACTTGAGCACCCATTCTCTGCTCACTTTCATTCACCTCAACGAAGTTTTCTTTTTTAATATGAGGGAAAATATCTGCATTTTATAAAATAACAAGGTAAATTATTGCCTATGTGTGCTTTCAGCAAAAGCTGTTCCCGGCTAGTGATGCATCATTAATTTGATTTCTCCAAGAGACACTCAGGATAAAAAGCACTCGGTTGGCCATGAAGTCAGTGGGAAAACACACAGACTTCGAGAGGGTCAGGATAAACAAAAAATAAAAGCAATAAATTTCTACACTAATACTCTGAAGGAAAAAATATGGGGAAAAAAAGAAAGAAAAAAAGACAAAGCATCTACAACAGGTATTTGTTATTATTACTAAGAGAGGCTCCTTGTAATTGTCATTCTGTGCTGGTAAATGGTCATTCTGTGTTCTCATAAATAAATCAAATGCTGGCTTGGTAATACTTGAACTGATACTAGAAGTACTAGAAACATTATTTTTAACACAATGTAAGCATACCAGCCATCGGGAATAAAATATTAAGCAGGAAATATCTTTAATACATTGGTTTTCAACAACTGAGAGAACATTAGTAATAACTAGCAGCCAGCATGGGAACTCCTCTCTGTTAACTGTGCATCTTGTGGATAACAGCAAGTTTTATGTTAATACAATGATGTCAGCTGACGACAGCTTTATGGCAGAGAACAGCATATTGTGCATTTCTGGGAAAAGGAATCTTTAGCACTGTGGGGATTACTATGGCTAAATTGCTTCTGAGTCACAGTCTGTTGTTGCTCAATGTTTCTCACTTGGTCCCTACCTACATACCTTTTATTTCCTCAGGGGGATGCACCTGTTCAAAGAACAGAATAAAACTGCACTGTTGCATCCACTCTCTTAGCTCATTTAGACGAGTTATTCAGGATCTTGCTTCCACAATGGGATTATTTTTATTTATATTACAGAACAGCCCAGCAGAAGTCACGACCACACTGCACTAGGCATTGTGTGAACTTATCATAAGAGACCTTAACAACAAAGAACATGTAATTCAGGCAGGCATAAGAGAAGACAAAAAAGGCACAGAAAGCTGATGTTAACACATCTTGGCCATGTACCTTCTCAGAAATAAGAAAGGTACTCAGAAATAAGAGACCCTACACTACACTTCTCAGATACACT
Source organism: Pachyramphus minor (assembly GCA_013397135.1). NCBI lineage: Eukaryota > Metazoa > Chordata > Aves > Passeriformes > Tyrannidae > Pachyramphus > Pachyramphus minor. The sequence continues at coordinate 5,177 of VYXB01002963.1, read as the reverse complement.
CACAGGTGAGGGATCTTCCCAGCTTCTCAGCACACCTCACCATCTTGGAAAAGAAAACTTTCAGCACCTACGCTGAGGGATTCCACAAGCCAGAACTTGAACACCGGCTTGGAAAAAATTAGGTTAGATGCCTGACAGTCTGAGCTTGGTTTACACAGCCTCCAGCCCTGTCCGAAACTGGAGCTCCCCAAATCTACTGTAATGCATAGATGTATGAATAAATGAGTACAGATATGCCAATGTGCTTCCCATGACCTGGAGTCCAGAGAGAAATTAAGGTGGTAGCAGCAGTTTGATTACAGGCAACAAGGCCTGAGTGGCACACCAGTCAAAAAACAAAAAAATTTGAGCCTTGTTTTGCATCCACTGATCCTGAATCGAAACAAAAGGAAAACAAAATCCATTTCTATAGATTCTTATTAAATTTTTTCTTCAATGAGGAAGGTTACTAAGGCAGAAAAAGAAAGCAAGACAAGGAGGATGGGCCAAATGTTAAATGGATGGACCAGATGTTAAAATGGAAAGAAGAAAATTTATTTTAAACAAAACTGAAAAATACCAAGACCATGTATTTCATGCCTAACACAGCGGTGTCCTGGTCTAGATTGACTATAACAAGGCTCACTGGAAGGCAGCTTAATTTACTGCCTTGCCCAGTAGTGCTGTAATTTGTATGGTGCATTCAGTGTTCACAGAAAGCCTTCAAAGTTCAAGTGAGGATTTACAGATTTACCAAAAAAAATTACAAATTCTTTAGACTGAACTGTCTTTGACACACATATGAAAGATCATGAAATGATCTGCAAATCCGTATTTCTTTCCTTAGCAAGGTAAGGGGAAAAAAATTATTCACCTCATCAGCAACTGGCAGGCTCGGAGCAGTGCATGAGGTTGTTTTCCAAGGCAACACAGCAAGAAAAGACAGAAAGATTCATCTTATAAAATGGAAATCTCATCTATTTGCGTCTCTGCCAGGAGCTTGCCAGAATAACCCCCCCTGACCAAGTACTGAATCCAGTGGCAATTTCACGTTCAGATTTCAGGGATTTTACAGATAAGTCAGCAGCAGCTCCCCGAGTGAACCACACAATGTCTGATAAAGTGTCTAAAAGCCTTGGTCACCTCCTACTACTATATAAAAGTGACTTTCTCCTGATGCTGAAAGTCATACCAAAAAGAAGAGCAAAAATATTAAGACAACAACAAGAAGAAGAAATTTAAATAGTTCTTTTCATTCTGCCAAGATTATCCACAGTGAGCAATAGTTACACACCCCACTCAATGCAGCAGAATTCTCTTCCTCCCCTCACTGGCATGTGGCAATTTTTTGCTGTGAGGAGACAATTCCCCATCATTATAATCTGAGAAAAGAGCAAAACAATTGAATAGTGCAATGCTAGCATAGGCTTAGCACTCTTAACTGGCATCAAACAACACAGGTAACAAAAGCCAACCTGTCTCTGCAGCACTGAAGATGGGAAGAAACAATGACACAAGAACAGTTGTCTGCAATAGCATGAACATTAAAGAGCCTTTTAGAGGAATCTCACGTTTTTGCCTGAGAAAAACTGAAAGAGGGCTAGGAGGACACTGCTTTTGTTCTTGAAGTGTTGGCATGCAGAAGGACCAAGTTCTCATTTAAGCTTTCCATTCAACACACAACAAGACATTTCATCCCTCGATGCCTCTCTGCCACATCTGACAGATAAGCAGTAACTCTGCTTTTATCTTGGCCTCTGCTGATCAATTTAGACAGCATACCCTTCAGGACTCTACTACAGTAGCATTCCAGTTTGAGAATACACACAAAATAGCTATTACAGTATTCCTTGGGGGTACAATTTCACACTGATTGATTCACTGACAGATTAGATAGGATGAAGCAGGCAGACTCCATGTTGAATTGTTTTCCTCCACAAGGAGAGCTGCACACATCCCAGCTGATTAAGAATGTGCTTACTTCTTTTTTGCCTTTAGCTGGTTAATTTTACTGATACAATAATCATGCAAAAGGTAACTGGTTTGTCAAAATACTCAAATTGATACAGCCCTACAGTCAATTTCCAATAAGCTGAAGCTTGGCTTGGAGTTTAACAAAACACATAAACAAACTACTACCAAGAAGACTGCCAGCAGGGTGAGGCCATTGACACTGATGCATGGCACTGACCTCAGTGACATATCGCAAAAGGAAAGCATAGGTATACACCTGGCTGTTTATTAAACAAGGAGGACAATAGAACCTTTTCAATTTAGAGTTTGATTTATACATCTATAAATACTTCAATCCAAAAGAAGCATAAAGAAAAAAATGGCACAATTTCAACTGTAACTCTACAAACACTACAGAAAACTGGGACTAAAGAACAAGGGATATGCCCATGGTTCTGAGGCAGGCTGCAAGAAATTAAAAAACACCACCACACATGCAGCTGGACTATTCTAACCCCCACCCCAAAAAAAAAAAAAAAAAAAATCCCCTTTTCACATCACTCTCCTTTTGTGATGGGCAGAAACCGTTCACAAGTAATTCTTACTAGCCTGCTGTTAGCTGCTTCCAATTTTGCAGAATATTCCCCTCTAGTCCCTTGATCTTTTTGTATTACACAGATGCATATACAGTACCCAGAGGCTGATGAAACAACAACCCCCCTACACCTTCAGTACTCCAAAAATTCAGAAACGTGGAAACCTGGGCATGTTGTACACTGCTCCTTAGTCCCACACAGAGGCTCAGCAGCTATTTATCAAAAGTATATTTTTCAGGATGGTTGTCTTCTTCCTCCCTCATTGCATGACCAGAAAGAACCACAGTGGTGGGGAGGGGCTGGGATGAAGGCAGAACCTGTGATTTAGACACAGCCCCTTACAATTAAATGCACCACAACCACATTGCTCCATAAGGAGGGCTGAGCACTCCACAAGCAGCAGCACCTGGGAGGAGTTTGCTCAGCCTCAAGACACCTGGTGCTCTGAAAGCACAGCACAAACATCAGCAATGACAATCAAGAGCCTGCATGAGCAGTGAGCAAGCCCAGACCTATGGTGAGACAGGCTGGCATGGCAGGTCACTGTCATTCCTGCCTAAACTCACATGTATTTGGCATTTGGATGCTTCCCATTCCCTGAGCTGCTTCTTGTGTTTCCTTTACCTTAGTAACCACAGCAGGCATGCACAAACACCTAAAATGTGCTGCCAGAGACATCTCATGTTGAGGAGTGTAGGCATGAGGAGCAGCATTTCTAGCTGAGAAAACACTGTGCTATTAATATTTCAAAGGCAGAGAGGTCACGCAAAAAACACTAAATGCGGCTTTTTCCCCAAATAAAACAAGAGATCGAATAGCACAAATCTGTGCATTTGCAGAGGGAGGTCTGTGCTCCACGGCCCAGAAGCAGCGGGGCCCTGCTGACACTTCAGGGCAGTCTCATTTTTGCCTCTTAAGCACCAGGTTGAGCCCTAAAAGACCTTCACCATTGGCAACACTGGCAATCTCACAATTGCCTCCAGCTGATAACAGCTCTCTTGGACTTGAAGCCAGTCTAACCCACTTCAGATTAGCTTAACTAAAATTTTTATGATCTCTGAACATAATATGAATCAGTTGAGTCAGTTTTGCTCTGAACACAGCACACTGATTTCAAACCATGCAAATTACATACCATGGCACATACAAAGTGCCATTACAGGAATGGCCTTTCCTATCCCAAATTCGAAACCACAGCACTGTATCAGACACAGAGCCATTTTTCCAATGCAGTAGCCAAGAAAAGCACCTTGCTAAATATCAAACCCAACAAAGAAAACTGAACCACCTGTACTGTACAAGCCTTCCTCCCACTCACCTGATGAATCAGTATTGCAATAAAGCACATGGAAATTAAATTAAGTGCCATGAAAAGATTACAGCAGTAAATCCGCCTTTCAGTTACATTCATGTAGCACCATGATTAAATCATTCTTTTGGTTCACATTGTCCACTTCAAACCAAAACAGGTGGCAGGCAGGACGATGGTTTGCATTACCCCCTTGAGCACTGCTGTCTCTATTTTGATCAACAGCGGTACAAAGTAACCCTGGTGCTGAATCAGCTCCCCCGCTGCCGCCACACCCTTTTTGCCCAGCACACTCCCAGGATCACCCACCATCCCACTATGAACTGCCCAGCTGAGACCACCCACTCTCCTCTTTTGGCAAGAAAACCACACACAGAGGGGAAGCCGCGGCAAAGGTGACTTAAGGCTTCTCTCCCTCCCTCCCCGCTCACACCTCTTTGGAAACTTGCTGCCAAGAAGGAAGGTGGCAGCTGGGGACGCATCCAATGCAGCGGCTGTTCCCTGCTTGTACAGACCTTGCTGAATACTGTTGTTATCTCGTACATCGGTGCAAAGGGGGGGAAGGAATATTTTGACAACAAATATACTGCTGCAGCTAGATGAAGAGAGGAGGTGCCTACACAGCTTAAAGAACTTTCCTCCTCACTTATGTTAAACAATTGTTTCACACTACAACACTTTAGGTTTGCATAGCACTTGAAAAACATGGTTTCTGATCCAGCAGACAGTTGCATGTGCTTATATATTTATTTCTCCAGACAAGCTGCCTCGCTTCACCTAGTGCAAGCTAAAAGCATTTCCAAACTCAGGTCTATCTGGTTTTTAGATAGCAATGCATATGGTCTTCAGTATGGTATCTGTACAAGTGCCTATAGGAAAGGTAATTGCCATCCTCAATCAAATGTAGCCAACTGGGAACAGTGCAGTCTCCTTACTAGTTCCTCACCATCCTGGAAGAAATACATTAAAAATGGGTTCCACCTACCAGATTTGCCCATATGTCTAAAGAAATCATGTCTCCTTGACAGCACGCCATCCCACATGCCACACCAGCCACACGCTGGACCGCCAGCCCTGCCATGCAGAGATGCCGGGGGCCGAGGGTGAAGTGTGGGAGCACCCCACAGCTCCCATCGCCAAACCCCAAAAGACACACGGCGGCACACAACCTGGGGACAAAGCACGGGCAGAGGCAGTAGGGTTACCCTCTCAGAGCTGCCAGCGCTCAGTCCCTCACTGAAATCACGCCGCTCTGGGGTACCACGTTATACTTAAAAATAAGCAGCCTAGCTTTGCTGGAGACAAGGAGAACAGCAGATGTGCAAATGCCTGTCAATTTT